>VYXB01002857.1:13635-72103 GCA_013397135.1 Pachyramphus minor | reverse complement strand
GCCGGCACCGCTGCCCGGCCCCGCCGTGCGCCCCCGCCCCGGCGGGCAGCGGGGCCCTGGGCGGCCGGAGCGTCCCCCCCGCACCCCCGGGGCCTTATCGCAGGTAAACACGGCCCGGAGCACACGGGGAAAGTTTTACGGTGTCGGCCGAGTCGGGGGCTCCGCAGCATCCCGGGGCTCCCCCACGCGCCCACCGCCCCGGGAACGGGCATCTCCGCATCCCTGCCGGTCCCGGTCCTGGCCTTAAGACACCGGGAGGTGTTTGGAGCTATGGACGGATTCCCCTCAACCCCCACGGCTCTGGGTCACCCTTGGGGTCTCCTCGTGGATATCGGGGTGTGTGAACCCACGGAGGGTGGCTGAGCTAAAACAAAGCCCAAATGTGGTTGTGCTGTGTTGTGTCTGGCTTGGCCGGAGTGTTCACAGCTCTGTGGCCCCCTTAGGGTGGGCAATGCTTGGGCAGTGATGGGGCTGGCATATGGCTGGTGGGAAATGAATCACTCCAACAGCGTGGGCAGGGATGGGCAGAGGGATGGACAGAGCGACGAGCTCGCTGCTGTCCCCACAAAAATAACAGTGCCCTCTGCACGCATCCTCTGACCCCTCTGGTTTTGCAGGTGGTGCATTCATCACAGGTGTTTTTGCCTTTGCCCCTTTGCTTTGTTGGTCCTTCCCTGGCCCCTGGGCTGGTTTGGCCCAGGAGGGCACCGGCAAAGACAGGTGGGAATTCCAGGCCTCGCGGGGTCACGGTGGGTAGGGAAAGGAGCTTGTTGGGTTTGGGGAGCAACACGAGAAAACCGGCAATTCCAGTTCCCTCTGGACGCGTCTCCTTCAATCGTCCCACTGGGCACCGCTGATAAAGAATCGCGGCGGCAGCGCTGCCCCATGTCCCTCCTCCTGCCCACCCTTCCAGGGCATTTTGGACTTTTCAGTGAGACTTGTGCACAGTTACAACTTCGCTCAGTCCCAGGGTGCTGTGGGCAGAGCTGTGTACAGGGCACAGAGGTGGTCACTGTGCATTAGGAGTTTTAACTCTGTGACCCCAAGCTCGCTGGCTGACAGTCACATTCACCACCCAGAACTGGCCCTTTTTTTCCAGCAACTGCTGAAAAACTGTTCTAAAGGAGCTTTATCGTGGTGTGGTTTCCGTAGTGGTGCTTCAGTGAGAGCAGAACTGTTCCAGTGTCAGTACGTGGGTATTGATCTGCCTTTTAGCTCTAATTATAGCAGCTGTGGAGTTGGCCAAAGGTCGCTTCTGTGTCACAGAGATGCTGGTGGCACATGCCCTCCAGGATTCCTTACCATCCTGGAGAAGGATGCTGCAGGAATCCAGAGCCCCATGACCTTTTCCCCTGAGAGGGCTGGGGTGATGCCTGTGGTACAGATGGGGGTTGCTGACCCTGCTGTGATCATCCCACCCCCCACAGGTGCTTGTATGTGATGTGCAGGTCTCCTGCTTTCCCTGAAAATGCTTTTCCAGGTCTTGTGCTGGGGTGATTCAGATGTCCCTTTTGGAGCAGACTCATGTGGGAAGTAGGAAGCCACCATCCCACTCAGCAGCCTGGCAGGAGGCAAAACTTGTCAGTTTTTGCTTTTCTGATACAAAAAGGTTAAAAATCCAGTGAGCTCCCAAGCCTCCAGGATTATGTTGTCTGTGACTGGTGAGTGGTGCTTCCTTGATGTAATTTGGGAAGGAGCAGTGTTAGGAAGGAAACCCCGGAGCAGCTGTTTGTAGTTCAGGTGTTCTGACAGCCCTCGTGCCGCCTGGCCAGGGAGGTTTCCAGCTCAACATCCTGCTGCCAGGAAAATCTCTCCCTGCCGTGGGACCCGGCATCCACCTGCCAGGTGGGGATTGTGGCCCCGCGGGATGCCGGGGGTTCGGGGAGCCGTGGGCGGGAGGATCAGTCATAATTAAAAGCAGCCTGGAAAGAAGGGGTGGATGTAAACTGTGCTCCTTCATTTGGGTGCTTTGATCCTGGCTTTAGTCACCGGCTTGGTACGTGAGAGCTGTGAGTAAGGAGAGAGGGCTGTACCCTGTGGGCTCCCACAGCCCATGGCCCGGCAGGTTTTGGGGTCGGACGCCCACCCCTGGTGGGGCTGGGGCTGCACCGCTCCCCGTGGGGCATGGGGAACAGTCCACAAGGTCACATCAAAGTTTTGGCCAGGCTGGTTGTGCACCTGCGTTGACAGCAGGGACCTGCCCATCTCTGGGTGTGCTGGTGGTGTCCCAAGAGGTCGGGTCAAGGTGAATCTCCCTGTTTCAGAGCTCTGCAGCCGGCAGGGACATCCTGAAGACACCCATGTCCCAGGCTGCAGCATCGCCCCGTGCCCATCCCTGGTCCCACCATCCCAATGTCATGTATTTCCTGACCAGCCTGATGTTTGGAGGAAGAGGAAGCACAACTGACACAGCAATCCTGAGGGACTGGCATTGGTTCAGTGCCGCTGTGGTTTATTTAGGACCATGCTGGACATGGTGTCTCTGTCATAGCAGTGCTGTGGGTGGGCTGGGGCTACCCCTGCAAGGATCCAGTCCATGTGCTGGATGGAAAATGGCTCAGTGAAACCTCAGCACTGAATCACCAAGGATGAAACCAGCCTGTCCAACAGCTCCTGGGCTGAATTTTGGCTGGTTGGTCTGGAAATAAGATTAAGGGCAATAAACCCAATAAAACCACCAGCACCAGCAGGAATTACAGCTCGGGTTTGGGACAGGCCAGTGGTTCCCAGCCCTAGTCCCATTCCACTGAGCAGCTGAGCTGCTGTCCTTGGGCATATGGAATGATGTTTCCTTTCCTGGGGGTCTTCCCTCATCTCACACTTTGACCCTTCTACCTGTGGGGCTCAGGTCCCACCGGTGGGTTGGGACGAGTGGGATGGGTTGGGACAAGCATATTGTCCTACTTCTGCTTTCAGCAGGCAGCAAAAATCCAGGTTTGGGAGTTGTGTCTGCCCTACTCCCCCCTTGCAAAGCACCTCAATAAGATGCAATAACCCCTTCAGCAGCTCTTCGCTGCAAGATGCATTTCCAAGCCCTGCCTTGCAAAACTCTCGCCTTCTCACTCCCTGGTTTGTGACAAACCTTCCTTTCTGTCAATAACCCTCCCTTTGGTGTCATTCTGGGAGGTGCTGGCACCCTGGGGACCTGTGGCACATCTCTTTGGCTGAGCTGTGGTGGAGGGCACAGCTTCTCCACTGGCTCCAGGCTTTCAGGTGGCTGTGGAGGCACTTCAGGAGAGGCAGCTGTGCTGCAAGTGTCTGTTCCCTGTTCCCGGGCTCTCCAGGCTCGTTAACCTTTGGGGATAAGAGGATTACAGCAAGTCACCGGCTTAACTCTGCTGCTGCTTTACGGCCCCACATGGCAGGGTAACACCAGGGCTCTCCCAGTGCACGAAAAGCAAAATCAGCCCCTTTCCCCAGCAGCTGGGGGAACAGTTTTGGAACAGGCTCACTTTTTGGGATGCATTCAGGGTGGTTTTGCCCAGTTCATGAGTACAGCTATTTTAGACTCTTTTGAGGCAGATTTGGTGCATTGACACCTTTAGCATCACCCCTTCAGCACAGCATCAGATTCCTCCTGCATAAGTCAGGAGCACTCGATAACTCAGCATCGAGTTCCTCCTCCTACAGGGAAGTGCCTCAATTCAGAGGTGTCCCTGGACAAGCAGCTGTATGGAAGCAGGCACTTTCCCCAGGAGGGTAGATGAGATTTTTATAAGGTTTTAGGGCTGTGGGGCTGCAGGGATTGACTGAGTTTCTCCTCTGGCATCAATGCTGGTGACGGGGCTGCTTCCTGCCTTCCCAGCTGGGACCTTTTTCCTCTGCTGGGAGACAGAGGGCTCATGGACACAGGCACAGTCCAAGTGTTCCTGTGAGGGTGAAGCTCCAGCTCAGTTGAGTCTGCAGGGACCTGGTGAGGAGGGGGAGGAAGATCCTCATCAAACACAGCAACTCCGTTTTGTAGCCCATCATCGCATGGGAGACATATCCGATCCCTGCCTGGGATCATCTTTTGGAATAAATTAATAATTTAAAGTGTGCTGTGATCAAACACATTAAAATATAGATAATCTTCCTCTGCTAATCACATTGCTCTGGATTTCTGCTCCATCAAGATGGGCATTGTGGCTGCCACTCCCTCCTTGCTTGGGGGCTGCATTTCCCCACGTGCTGTTTGCGCTCAGCCAAAAACATCCCAAACCACTCCCCCCCCTTGGTTCAAAGACTCCTTGTGATTACACAAACAACCCTGGAATTTGGCATCTTGCTGTCGTGCTTTAATGTTCCCGGGGCACGGCGCTGAGTTCCGGCTGCAAAAATGCAAAACTTGGTTTCTTGGGACAGGGAAAGCCGGGAGCACTGGCAGCGCGGGCAGGAGGGGTCTGATTCTGACAGATCCTGCTGGGAGTTGGGGAGTTTCGTGGGCTGCTTTGTTTGAGGATAAAAAAACCTATTCTGATGTGTTGCAAATGACTTGAAGGTGACATAGGAGTGCTAAAATCCAGGGTATTCCCCAAAAGCACCAGCACTGCACTTTGGGGACTATTGGGTAGCCATGGGGGTCACACTGTGTCTGACAGTTGCTTTCCCCTCCTCTTGCAGGCCATCAGCATCAGCAAAGCCATAAACACACAGGAAGCACCAGTGAAGGAGAAACATGCCCGCCGTATCCTTTCCTGGACAGCACCAAGGAGATCCTGGGCTGAGGCAGGAGGGGTTTGGGGCCACAGAGGTTTGGGAGGCAGGAGACCCAAGCAGAGCTTGGCTGAGGGGTGGCATCATGTAGGTTCATCCACCAGTAAAAAGGCAAACAAGAGCTTATAAAATTGTGATTCTTTGGCAGTAAAATGCAGAGGGTCCTGGTGTGCCCTGGGGCAGGGGGAGGTGCAAGAAAAAGGTGAATGGGGGTCATATCTGTGGGTGCAGCATCGCGCTGGTGATCTCTGTGCACCCGGTGCGTGTCCGCTTTTTAATGGAATTTGAACAAGAACAGTGCCCTGCTCCATGTGTATCCAGTTGGCCTTGACTGCAGGGAAGGGATCATCCTGGGCACACACCACGAGAAGGGAGCATTCACCTTCTGGTCCTACGCCATCGGGCTGCCCCTGCCCAGCAGTGCCATCCTCAGCTGGAAGTTCTGCCACGTCCTGCACAAGGTCCTGCGTGATGGACATCCCAATGTGAGTGTCCCCTCTGGAACACCCCTCCTGCTTTGCTGCTGGACGAAATTTTTGCCTCTTGAGGTGTCCCTCTGCACAGAGGGTGCATTCCCTTCCCTGTCCCAGACACCTTTCCCAGGCTGTGGGGCTTTGAGGGCACTCTTATCTTGCACATTTGAAACCTCCCTGTACAAAGCCCCAACCTTTGGGTGCCATTGAAAGGCTGGAAGTTCTCACAAAGCTGGAGTGATGTAAGGATTGGATCCATCCTCTTCCCAGTGCCAGGCAGGTGGGCAGGTGCTGGTCTGTGCCAGCTCTGCTGTGCCACATCCCTCCTGTTTTTGCCCCCAGGTCCTTCAGGACTGCCAGAGGTACCGCAGCAACATCCGAGAGACAGGAGACCTGTGGGTGAGTGGGGTGAAGTGGAGGTTTGTGCCTCCCAGGGGGTCTGGAAGTTGATGCTCAGTCACATTGTGGGTACAGAGAGGGTAAAGCACCACCTCAGATACCAAATTGTCTCTGCTCCCCTGGGGTGATGGTTGTGTCCATGGAGGAGGGCACAAGAGCCCTAGGGGCTGGTGCAGGTTCACTGGCATGTATGGGCTCTGCTGGATCTGGATTCTCCATGTTTCCCCTTGTGTCTCCACAGGGCCACTTGCACGACAGATATGGGCAGCTGGTGAGCATCTACACACGGCTCCTGCTCACCAAGATCTCCTTCCACGTCAAGGTGAGACCCTCTGCTGCCTTCTCACCTGCTGTACCGGGGGGACACGGCTTTGCTGGGGGATGTGTTGCACAACCAAAAATATGAGCAGCAACTGATGGATTTTTTTTCTTCCTTTTCCAAAGCATCCCGAGTTCCCCCCGGGCCTGGAAGTGTCAGATGAGGTGCTGGAAAAAACTGCAGGGACGGATGTGAACAACATGTGAGTGTCCTGGCACCTGCAGAGTGGTGAGGGGTGTAAATGCAGGGAGCAAAACCCCCAGCTGGAGCCCTTGCCATCATGAGGACCCTCAGTGAACTCAAGCAGCTGGAGCAAGGATGTCTCTGCCAGGGAGTGATGGAGTTTTGGTTTGTTTTGGCAGCTTCCAGCTGACGGTTGAGCTGTTTGACTACCTGGACTGTGAGCTGAAGCTGTCGGAGTCAGGTGAGGAGGCGGCAGGTCCCTCCCGCTCGCCCCAGGGCTCTTGAGCAATAGTTTCGCTCTTTGGTCAGGAATGAAGTTCCGGGAGGCTGAGGTTGGAGGCTTGAGTCCTTCCTCCTTCTCCCAAGAGATTTCTGAGCTGGATTCCCCTGTTGATGCTCTGTAGGGGCAGTTGTAGGAAAATATTTAAGGAGTGTGGCTGGTTTGAGCCCACGTGAGCAACATGGAGTGTGCTGCTCTGAAATATGTTTGTATTTCTTTTTGAAATACAGCCCCATCCTCTGCTGCTGGGGGATAGAAAGGATTGGAGTAATGCATATGATTAATGTGGCTGTACCTCTTTCTAAAGGCTCATTTCCCCTCACTGAAATGCCTCAGGGAGGGCTGGAGGCCCTTGCCCATGTTTGCATCTCTCACCTCCTTCTCCAGAAATTTTTAGATGGCTTAGAAATGTGGTGGATTCTTCCTCTGTCAAGAGTCAGGACCACAGAGCTGCCCTGGAAAACAGGGCACAGCAGGCGAGACTGTGCTCCCGGCTCCCATCAGCCTCCAGCTTCTCCTCCTGACCCAGTTATACAGAGAATTTATATTCATAAATACTTTAAAGCTGAGCAGGGAAGAAGCCGGGGTGGATATGCCTGGATTTCTGCCAGGGGAAGGGATCTGTTTCTGAGCAGGGGCAGGCGAGGCTGCGGTGCCGGCGAGCTGGTCCCCTGCCCTGGGATCCTCTCCCAGATCTTCTCATGATTAAATAGAATGGAGCAAAACCTCTCACTTCCCCCAGCTGCATTATTTGCATCAGCTCAAGGGCAGCGTCCCGGGATTAAATCCCTCCTTTTTGGGGTCAGGGCAGAGCTGAGCACCCCTTTTCTCTGCCACCGTGGTCCGTTTGGGTGTTTGTCTTGCTCGGGGTGGGGGAAAGGTTTTTTCCAGCTCAGCGGGACAGACGGGCAGCAACCCTGGTGTTTTCCCCGTGTCCTGGCAAAGCCACATCCGCCGTGGTTAATGATCAAGCGGAGTGGCCGGGAGGGGGCCGGCTCTGCAAACACGGCGCCGGTGCCTCACGCAGCTCAACCCCTCAGTTTTCAGGCAGCTCAACACGTCGATGGCCGTGTCGCAGATGTCGGCGGTGCAGTGCCGCCTGGCCCCCCTCATCCAGGTCATCCAGGACTGCAGCCACCTCTACCACTACTCCGTCAAGTTAATGTTCAAGCTGCACTCCTGTGAGTCCCGGGATGTGCTCCGTGCTGGTCTTTTCCAGGGTCGGGCTTCTGAGTTTGGGATCAGGCTTGCATGGATTGATGCATCCATTGCTGTGTCCCAGCCGGGCTCTAAGGGCCTGCTCCACCCCATGTAGACATTACAGATAAAGGAATTAGAAGGACTTGTCCTTGATTAACTCAAGCCCATGTGCCTTGGCCTGCCAGCCCCCTGCACAGGATTGCTGGGCAGCGCGGCACCAGTGGCCTTGTGCGGGTATTTTGGGGTTCCCACACCTGCCTCTCCCTGCACCACATCCCTGGTCCCTGTGCCAGGGATGGGGATACCCCCACTCCCACCCTGACCCCTCACATCCCACTCCCAGCTGGCCTTTATGCCGCTGGCTTTTGCAGCAGAGGGCTCTGGGTCATGTGAATACATGTGCAGCCCCGGATCAGTCACGGCTGTCCCCCATTTCCCAGGTCTGCCGGCGGACACGCTGCAGGGCCACCGGGATCGCTTCCACGAGCAGTTCCGCAGGTAATCCAGGGCCAAGATGGGGTGATGGGGTCCCCTCCATCCTGCCAAATCCCCTCCCCTCCAAACAGTTAGTGTTTCCCTCCTCTCCAGCCTCAAAAACTTCTTCAAGAGAGCATCTGACATGCTGTATTTCAAGCGGCTCATCCAGATCCCTCGGCTGCCAGAGGTATGGCAGGATTTGGGCTGGTGCTTGTTGGTGATACTTTGGAGATCTTGTGGGTTCAGGGTGGATGGAGGTGTCCCCATGTATGGGTTTGTGGTCTGGGGACACTGCAGAGGGACCTGCTGACTCTATCAGCAGCACAGGGTTGGCTGCCTCCCTTTCCTGGCACTCTGCCTCCTGCGGTTCCCAAAACCCCCTGTGATACCACCACAACTTCTTGTCCCAACAGAGTCCCCCAAACTTCCTGCGGGCATCTGCACTGGCCGAGCACGTAAAACCAGTGGTCGTCATCCCTGAGGAAGCCCCTGAGGATGAGGAGCCAGAGAACCTCATTGAGATCAGCACAACTTCCACCACGGAGCCACAGGTGGGGGCACAGGGCTGGAATAGGGACGCAGGGATGGGTGGACGGCGGGGACAGGCACCTGTAGCCTGGCTCAGCTCAGCAGCCTCTGTCTTCCCCAGATCACCTCGGATCTATTTGAGCAAACCTTTGGGCCCCCCAACGGTGTTTGGGATGACAGGTACGGGGGGGGTCTGGCAGTGGCGGAGGGGAGTGGCCGCTACCGCGTGAGACCAACCTGCCTTTGTCCGCAGGGACGCACAGATCGAGAGCCTGAAGAAGGAGCTGGACATGCTCCGTGCGGAGATGGAGAAGATCAAACTGGAGGTAAAGCCCAGCTGGGGAGTAGCTGGTGCGGGGAATGCAGTGGAAACTCCAAGGGAATGCAGCAGGAGTGGGGTCCTGGCATCCAGCACTGTGAGTTAAGACCTCTCCCAGTGCCAGGACCTGACTCCTGATGGAGGTGGGGTGGAGGCATGTGAGACCTGTCCCTTGCTGTCATGACCAGCTTTATCAGCGGGAACAGAGCAGCTGCAGGGGCAAACAGGAGAGCTTTCCTGGGCATCCCGCGGCTGCCTTGCCCAAATTGCAGTGGGGCACCTGGATAGGGTTGTTGGGGAGGGCATCAGTTCAGGGCCATGCCCCCGTGCCTGATGGTGGTGTCCTGCAGGCACAGCGATACATCACACAGCTCAAGGCACAGGTGAACAGCCTGGAGGGAGAAGTGGAGGAGCAGCGCAAGCAGAAGCAGAAGGCGCTGGTGGACAATGAGCAGCTGCGGGATGAGCTGGAGAGGCTGCAGAGGGTGAAGCAGGACAGCGACAGGTCCCAGCGGCTCTGCGCTGAAGCCGAAAGTAGGTGCCCTGCAGTGCCCATTGGCCACAGGCTGCCTGTGCCACGGCTGCTGAGGGGCTTCTCACCCCCACAGAGAAAGCCAATGCCACCGAGATCCGCTACACGAAGCTGAAGGAGAAGCACAGTGAGCTCATCAACACACACGCTGAGCTCCTGAGGAAGGTAATGTTCTGTGCGGGCAGTGACTGACACTGCCTTGGTCCCTCTGCCCCTGCTGGGGCGGCTCCTCCCTTCCCAGTCCCCCCCTGTATCAGTCCCGTCGCCCTGCACCCAAGGAACTCTGAGCATAGCTGGGGAGGCACCCCTTGAGTCTGTGTCTGCTGGCAGTCAGCATTCTGGATGCTGTGAGAAAGGCATCTTGGAGTTATCCTCTAAGGCAGTGTTTGGTTGGAATGAGCATGGCAATGGTGAGGGTCCCCTGGTGAGCCCATGTCCCCACGCAGAACGCCGACACCGCCAAGCAGCTGACGGTCACACAGCAGAGCCAGGAGGAGGTGGCACGTGTCAAGGAGCAGCTGGCATTTCAGGTGGAGCAGGTCAAGCGAGAGGCCGAGATGAAGGTGAGCCAGCACAGCTCTGGATCCTTCCCTGCTTCCCTGCCAGCACTGAGCCCTTCCCAGCCCGGGAAACGCAGTAGCTTTGCACAGTTTGGGTGGAGGGGGTAGGGGTCGTTGTTGATGTCAGTCCCTGATCCAGGAAAAAGTTGGCATCCAGAAGGCTTCATTCCCTCTTGCCCAAATCTGCCTTTCCTCCTGCCAAGAAAACGCCTCAATGCCAATAGATGGGTTTGGGTGCTTTTGTTCTCTGGATTCCAAGCTGGGGGCTGCTCCCAAAAGTCCTTCTCTGGGGAAAAGAGCCCTTCAAGGAGACCCCTGCACACACCCAAGGCCCCCAAACCCCCACCCTGCAAAACGTGGCTGGTATCATTCCCACCATCCCGGCTGTGTGCCGGTGCTGAGCGGGGCCAGAGGGTGTTCAGAGGGGCTGAGCCCCCAGCACGGGCTGTGGTTGCAGCTGGAAGACCAGAGTGTGCAGATGGAGCAGCTGCGGCAGGAGCTGGATGCCCAGCGGGATGAGCTGGACCAGGCACAGCGCTCGCTCAGCCAGGCCAAGCAGGTACAGGGCTGAGGATGAGCCCAAATCCCCATCACAAGCCCCCCTCATGCAGGATGATGCTCCGGCCAGCACTGCTGAGCCAGAGGTCCAACAGCAGCACGAGGAGCTGTCACAGGGCTGCACATGGGCCCAGCTCATAAGTGACATGAGCAGGGCATGTCCTCAGCCCCCCCAGGTTCTCTCCTGGGCTCACAGCGTGGTGACAGGTGAGTGACAGGGCTGTCCTGGCCCCATGGCAGGCGGGTGTGGAGCTCAGTGCGCAGGTGGAGGCCCTGCACGCCGAGAAGGAGGTGCTGAGGCGGTCGGTGAGCGAGAAGGAGTGTGAGCTGCTGTCCACACGTGGCCTCATCGAGGAGAAGGAGCTGCAGCTGAGTCAGGAGGCAGATAAGGCCACGAGGGAGATCCGAGAGCTCCAGGGCAGGCTCCTGGAGAAGGTAGGTGCTGTGTGAAGGGCCCACTGCCCCTCTGCTTGCCAGAGTGAGACATGTTTGGGGGATGCTGAGCGGTTGGGAGGCTCAGCCAAGCCATCACTGATGTAGCCGGTGGAATATCACTTGCACCAGCAGTAATAGGATGCTTGGCTATAATCCTGGGAAACGGAAATGCTGGTGATGGGGATCCTGTGTCTCAGCTGTGCCGCTCACCTGTTCCTCCTGCCCAACAGAGTAACCAGGAGCAGAACCTGCAGCAGAAGCTGCTGGACGAGCAGTTCAGCATCCTGCAGGAGACGGTGCGGGAGGCAGAGGGCATCCTCTGTGATGCCATGGCCAAGCTGGACGACCCGCTGCACGTCCGCTGCACCAGCTCCCCAGGTAGGGCAGAAACACACCGTCCCTTCTCCCTCCAGGAGACATAACATTGCATCTCAGCTTTCCCAAGGCGTTTTCTCCATCATGCCCAAGGAGGTTTGGGTCAGACTTCCCAGGATGAATTTTTAACTCTCATCTCAGCACTGTTTTGCTCAGGCTTTAGTGCCATTCCCCAGCTAGGACCATGAGGACTCGAGCTGTCTTGGCTCCCACTCAGTGGAGTCGGCACTCGTGCTTGTTCAGCCCCTCATCAGCCCGGCCGTGCTAACGAAGCTGGATTCGTTCCAGATTACCTGCTGAGCCGGGCGCAGGCGGCGCTGGAGTCCACGGACACCCTGGAGAACGGGCACGCGCAGTATGTGGCCTCCATGGCAGGTACCTGGGGCTGGGACCCCGTGGCATTGCTTCAGCTTGCTCGTGTTTCCTTACTTGCAGCAGCCCCTGGCTGCTCCGGGGCCATCGGCAAGTGGCAGTGCCCTGGTGACAGAGGGACATGGTGGGGGTGGTGGGTTCCCATGTGTTCATTCAAGCTGGAAGGGTCAATAGTGACCTCTCCAAACTCTTGTACTGATCCTTGAGTGCCTTCAAGGAGGGGCTGCAGTCCCTGACCCCGTCCTGTCCTGGCAGATGCTGCGGGGCTGGTGGGGGCCCTGGCCCTCTTCGCACACCTCACGGCCGACACCATCGTGAACGGCAGCGCCACGTCCCACCTGGCCCCCACGGACCACGCCGACCGTGAGTGCAGGGGTGCAGAGGGTGTTGGGGGGGATTTTTCCTCATGGGGATTTTTTTTTTAGGGAGACTGTGCCAAAGCTCCTTCTGCCAGGGGCTGGATATGGGGCAGATCTTTGCTGGGGACAGCATGATCCCCCCAGTTCCCCGTGCTTCCCTTCCCAACATTCCCCACTCTCTAGTGTCTCTTGCTGAGCCAGGGACATCACTTTGCTCCTGGAAACTCATAGTCTGCTAAAAGAAATTTGTTGGATGCTGCTGATGCTCAGCGTCATCCCCACAGATGAGGGGAGGAGGGTGGCAGGGCTGGGATGGAGGGACCCCTCACCCAGCAAGGGGCCTTTCACCAACCCCTCCTCTCCCCAGGGCTGATGGAGATGTGCCGGGACTGTGGGCAGCGGAGCCTGGACTACCTGGGCGAGCTGAAGGACAGGCAGAGGCTGGGCCGTGCCGAGCTGGGGGACGTGCGGCAGGCGCTGAGGGGGGTCCTGCAGCTGGCCCAGGTAGGAGATGGAGCCCAGTGCACCCACCTTCCTGCTCGTGACTGGCAGGGTGGGCTGGAGGGAGCACTTTGCAGTGGTTTGTCCCCCATACCCACAGGTTCTGGTGCTGGCCTCGAGCCATCTCAATTTCCTAGTGCTGAGACCCTTCCTGGTTGTGCCCAGAGCCTGTCACCCTCAGATCAGCTGAAGTCTCTCAGCCCAGTAACCTCTGTGGAACAAAAATTCCCAACTTTCAGATATTTCTCCTCGTGAAGCCCCTGTTAGTCTTTTCCTGTACATCACTGTTAATTCAATGGCTATCAGCTCTCCAGAGCCCTCTGGAGCCAAAACTGCTCCTGTGACGGAGTTTTGTCACCTTGATTTGGGGCATTTCTTACCTCTGAGGTCCTGTGCCATGTTTGCTGCAAGTTGGTGACATGTGTGCCTTCACCCTTGCAGGCTGCAGAATGCTGCTCCTGCACCTTTAATTATTTAGGGGTGGAAAAGGGAGTCGGGTGTCTTGGTTTGCAATTATTCCTTATAAATATTCTCTTCTGTCTAAAACCTGCTGATGCCTGCTGTCTCCTCTGGCAGGAGCTGAGGCCCAAGAGCTTAGATATCAAGCAAGAAGAGCTGGGGGACATGGTTGAGAAGGAGATGGCCTCTACCTCGGAGGCAATCGAGGATGCTGTCAGGCGGATAGAGGTGGGACAAAGCTGCAGGATGGGCCACTTGGGTGCCTTGGGGCAGCAGAGTGTCCATCGCTCCTCCACCCTGCTCACCCTCAGAGCAGCGTGGCATCCAACCCCTCCTCTTGTGTTTCCCAACAGGAGATGATGAGCCAGGCCAGGAATGAGAGCTCTGGTGTTAAGCTGGAAGTGAACGAGCGGTGAGTTTTGAGGGGTGACGTGTGATGGCCACAGGCAGGTTTGTGTCCCATGCCTGTACCCTGCTGGAGTGTGCTCCAATCCAGGCTGCCTGGTCTCCAAACAAAGATCCACATTCTAACTGAGACCAAAGCCCCCTTCCCTAGTTGCAGCATCAGGGGATGTGCTGAACACTTTTCTCTGGTTTCCCTGCAGGATTCTGAACTCCTGCACGGATCTAATGAAGGTCAGTACCTCAGCAACCAATCTGGACTGTCAAAGACTGCACAAAACTGTCACTTGCCACCACTGACAGCATCAATCCTTCTCTATAAAACCCCCATCAAACACCAAAGCCTGTTTTCCTTCATTCCAGGCTATCAGGCTTCTTGTAACAACATCTACGAACCTCCAGAAGGAGATAGTAGAAAGTGGCCGGGTAAGTCCTCCCCTCATCTCTCTGCACAGACACGAAATACAGAATTACCCCGAGTTTGCAGAAATACTCTGGATTTCCTGGTTTCCCATGTTTCCCACTCTGGCAGTGCCTTGCTAGAGATGGGCTGCTCAGCCCCGTGCTCTTTGCACACATTATTATTGCCCTTGCAAAACTTTGTCTGTCTAAAGATTATGGCCCAAACTTCTGTGGTTTAAAGCAAACCCAGCCCAACTTTGCAGGTGTGGGGCTCCAACACTGATTTTCTTGACAATTATTTAAGCAGGTCAGTAAGAGCAGCATAAAGTACACAGAAATGCTGTTGATGCCTTGATTTAGGGCTTTATATGTGAAATTTATATATTGTTATACTTTATACGGATATTTTATATGGATTTATATATTGTTGTATATTAGACACAAGTTAATCCAGGCCATAATATTCTCATAACAACAGGGGGCAGCAACAACTCAGGAATTTTATGCCAAGAACTCTCGCTGGACCGAAGGGCTGATCTCTGCCTCCAAGGCCGTGGGCTGGGGAGCCACACAGCTCGTGTAGGTACCCCCACTCTGGGATGTGCCTCTGGGACACGGCTCCACATGCTGCACCCAGGGCTGGCTCTTGCTTCTCCACCACCCAGTAATCCAAAGCATCCCACTGCTGAGCCGTCATGGAGCACCATTGCTAATCCCTTGTGGAACATCTTTGCTCGCTCCTTATGGAGCCTCATTTGGCTCATTGCTAATTCCACACAGAGCATCGTAGCCTGGGTGGGACCACATGGTCACCCAGTTAGGGATGGCAGTTCCATCCTGCAGAACATGAAATCAAATAATCTGTGTCCTTGTTCCTGCTCAGGTGGTTGTGGATGGGGTGGTTGGAATCAGGCAGGGTATCCTTGTGCAGGAAATGTGGAGAGTCTACTGGGCAAAGCTTTAAAAATCTCATTATGGAAACAAAATCCTCTCTCTGTCCAAAATGTCTGGATCAAGGTTTTGAATAATTGCTTTGTAAATGAGCTTTAATAATGGTTGGACTCGATGATCTTAGAGGTCTTTTCCAACTTTAATGATTCTGTGATTCTCTAATTACAAAGCTGCTGGATCCAGGTCTGGTGCTGATTTGTAGGGATATTAGCAGGAGATGAATAATCTGCACTTGCCTTGTGGTGCAGGGTGTCTCTAATACGATCTCCCTTCTGGCTGTAACGCAGGGAGTCGGCAGACAGGGTTGTCCTGCACACGGGAAAATACGAGGAACTGATCGTCTGCTCCCATGAAATCGCGGCCAGCACGGCCCAGCTCGTGGCTGCCTCCAAGGTGGGTGTCCCAGCAGGATCCTCTGCCTGTCTCCTGAAGCCATGGGTCATTCTGATCCACAGCATTCCCAGCAATGCAGCCTCCTGGGGAAGCTCTTGCCATTTTCCAGTCAGTCCATGATTTTAATCCATGTGTCTCCACCTGCATTAATGTTCCCACACCCAGGGCTTGCCTTGGAAGTGAAGATGTGCAAAAGCTTCCATCTTGTTATGTAAAGAAAATGTTAATAACTAACAAGAAATCCAAAAAAGCAGCTGCAGGAGCTGGAATTGAGGATGGTGGATTTGGGTCTTGCCACCTTCCCTGTTGGGGTGGGTGAAAGTGGTGGGTAGAGGTTTCAGTGAGTGAACAGGGATGCAGGTGGAGAGGGAGGAGGGTCCATAAGGCTTTTTACAGCAGATTTTTACAGATTGTTTTAAAATGCATATACTTGTGTAAAAAAAAAATTCTTTTAAAAAATATATATTTTAAATAGATATATTTTTATATATTGTTATATTATAGGTTATATGTAATTATCTAATTATATTAATATAGCATTCACATTTTGATATATTTATATAATTTTTATATTTTATATATAAATGTTATAATAATATTAACAATACAATTTACTATATATTGTATAATATCTAATACTATAATAAAATAATAAATACATCAATATAGTATATAGAATACATTGTATGTTATATAATTCTAATAGGATTATAAAATTATTATGGTTTTGATGTTACAATTTATGTATAGAATGTATATATTTATATGTCAATATTATAATACATTACTTATAAATTATAGACTAGATTATAATGAATTGTTTATAACTCAATATATTAATATAGGTTCTAGTTAACTATAAGATAAAATATAATAGTATATATAGTATATTTAAATATATAAAAATTATATATACATAAGTAAAAATATTATATATAATATAAAATTATAGCTATGTCTTCACTGTATGCTTGCCTCAGGTGGGAGCAGAGCTGGTTTTGTGCCCTGGGGCTGAAGGGCTTTGTAGGGATCACCTTGTCTGGCCATGATGGGATCATTGAGGATAAACCTCCCCATCTGTCCATCCATCCTTTCCACCCCCGGGTTTTTGTGCCCAAGCTCTGACATGGGGTGCTCAGTGTCTCTGCCTGGGGCACCCCAAGGTGTCAAGCACCCAGGTGGAGGTGCCATGGTGACACCCACAGCCATCCCTGTGCCCACTGCAGGTGAAAGCCGAGAAGAGCAGCAGGAACCTGGCCCGGCTCCAGGAGTGCTCACGCAATGTCAACGAGATGGCGGCCAACGTGGTGGCTTCCACCAAGTCGGGGCAGGAGCAGATCGAGGAGAAAGGTGAGGTTTTTGCAAGGAAAAGGTAGAAAAAACTCACCCCAATCCCTTTCTGGCCTGGAGAACATCCCGAGGTGTCCATCCAGCCTCACTTTTGGTGTATGAGGGTGCACTGAGTTAGGAGCTCTTCTTTTCTCCACAGACACCATGGACTTTTCGGGTATGTCCCTCATCAAGCTGAAGAAGGAAGAGATGGAAACACAGGTACGGCCATGAGGTGGATTTGGTGCAGCTGTGGACAGATCCAGACCCGCACACAGCGGGTCCCTTCTGCCCTCCAGCACGGGTCCCAGGAGGGCTGTTTGGGCACAGGTGAAGGTGCTGGAGCTGGAGAAGCGGCTGGAGGGGGAGCGGGTGCGCCTGGGCGAGCTGAGGAAGCAGCACTACGTCCTGGCTGGGGGCTGCGACACGGCAGCAGAGGATGGGGAGGCCAGGCCAGCACCGGCCCCGCGACGAGGCATCCTCAAGAAACCCCCCATCGCCCAGAAACCCAGCCACGGGGAGGTAGGAATCCCAGAGAGTGGTATAAATCAGGGAGGGTGGGTGTTCTCAGCACGAGTGACTGATATTTGGCTCTGTCCCCACTCTCATTTCAGCCCGAGCGAGACACCGGCCTGTGCCCCCCTCATGGGGCCAACGTCTAACAGGGGCTGCCGGGGGTCCCTGGGATCACGTTGCCTTCGCGCTGCTGTGCCTTCACGCGCGGGGTCTCCTCACCACCCAGCCTGGAAAAAAACCCAAACTAGATTTTTTTTTTAAAAGAATATATTTTATTTTTTAGGGTTTTTTTTTTCTTGGCTCCTATCGATAGAGCAGAGGGGGTCCTGTGCTCCCCAGGCAGTGCGGAGTGCCCTCTTCCTTCTCCTCTCCCTCCTCCTCTTCCTCTTTCTTCTCCTTTTCCTCCTCCTTTTTTACCTCCTCCTCCTCCTCCTCCTCCTCCTTCTCTTCAAACTGCCAACTGGCTCTCCTGGTTTAATTTAATTTGGGGTTCATTTGGGTTAATTTTTTTTTTTTAAGGACTTTATCAGCACTAGAAGTTTTCAGTAAATGTAGCTCTACTGTACTGCTCAGACCCTTTCTAAGAACTGTGAATTGTTTTTACAGTAGGAAACTGTTGGGCTTTTCTTGCAACCATTTTTTAAAATTCCCCTTTTTCAGCCTGAGGAATAATTTGACTTTGTTTGGGCCATGTGATCAGCCCTCAGCAGGAAGGGAAGCAGGGCTTTTGTAAGGGAAAAGCAGTTACTGACACACACTGGCAATAAGGATACAAACCTTTTTATTTTTTTTCCTTTTCTATTTTTTATTACTACAGCAATGTCAAGGGATCAGTTGCATTGTGTTTTATATTTAAGATAATTAGCAGAATTTAATCTAACCATGGCCTACGGGGGCCGGAGGATAGAGAAGTCTGCAGCAATAAGGAATTACTGATGTGGAGAGATGCGGGGGCAGAATCAAAATCCTGTCAGCTGTGTCTTCCCTTGGAGCAACTACCAGGATGTAGATTATTAAAGGAGAACTATTTAAAATACGTTTGTGTTGCCTTGTTGGTGGGGAGGGAGTCGATAGCACGAGGAGTCTGGTGACTGCAGCAAACTGGCCCTGAGCTCTGTGGGGCAGAGAAAGGCAGTGAAGTGCCTCGAAGCAATTAGCTAAATGTGCATAAATAAATAAATAAAAATAAATAAATATATAAATGTGCATAAACACGCACACATACATAAATAGAATCCTATCTCTCTATATATGTGAAGCCATGTGTATCTATGGCTCTGCCTGTGCCTATATATATATATATATATATGTGTGTGTGTATATATATATGCATATTTGCACATTTTATGTATCTATACTATTATGCACTATGTATAGTGTAATAGACAATAGATAATTATATTTTATGTAGTTATGATATAATTATATTTATATATAATTATATGTGTATATGTGCATTTTTGCATATTTTATTTATCAATACTATTATGCACTACCTAATAGCTAATTATCTATTATATAATTTTATACGATAATTATACTTTTATATTTAAATATTGTATATAATAATATTGTCTTAGATCTATTATTATTTATTTTTATATATATTATGCACAAGGCCCAGATCAGCCCCTGCCCAGTGTGAGCACAGTAGCCCATGAATTCCTGGCTCTCACTGGCAGCCAGGGTGATGGGCAGCCTTGATGAAAATAAGTAGCTTAAATAAATAAAAAGCAGTCCAGGTGCAGGATCAGTGCTGCCATCCAGCTCCCAGCCAGGGCAGCTGGTGCCTGCAGCCTCCCAGCTGCTCAGTGGGACCACACCTGCAGGAAATGGGGATTTGGTTTATTCCGTGGTTCACTGGGACTGAGGGTCACTGCAGCTCTTGGTGCAAGTCGGGTGATGAGACTGGAGCATTCAGAGCTCAGCACAAACATCCACAACAGTGTGAACACAGCTCCCTTGTGTTTAAAAGGAGATTTGTGAGGATCTTTTTTTAAAAAAAAAATGTGTAGAATCACTATTTTCATCCGATTCCTTGTGACCTCAAAAACAATTACAATCAAACTTCATAAAAGCTGCAGTAAAACCCACAGCTTTTCATCCCTATGAGTGACAGGAAGCCATAAAGCAGTTAATGAGAATCACAAGTGGCTGTATCTCAAGAAAACACCTTTATAATGTATTTTATTATTTATTTTAGTTACGTAGCAGTCTCATGATGGCTTCAGATTTTTGAGATTACACGTCACAAACCAGGCTTTACAGGTTTATGAGCAAGTACTCTGGGCAGTGACACAAGTGCCAGTGCTCATTTCCCAGCTCAGTGTATGCATGAAGTGCGTTCCCCATGGAAAGGCTCTGGTGTTGATACTGGTGTTGCTGGGCAGGGCAAGCAGCTGCTCTAATCCTGCAAGTTATGTCAAGATCATCTCCAACCTGAAGGTTTACATCCTTAGCCTTTCCACGAGGCTACGGAGAACCAGGAGCCCTGGGAGCGGGTTCTGCAGCCGTGTCCCTCGGGTGACTGCTGTCACATCAAGTGACAATGACACAGCACTGATAGGGGCCAGTTTCCTGCTGAGTTTCATTTCTTTCAGAGCCCTTTTCTCTCAAGGAAGTGCTTTCTGCAGTAGCTCTAGGTCTATTTATAGGCAATGATAAAGACATATTTGCTGCGAGACTGACGCCATCCAACTGCTCACACCATCACATTTCATCATGGAAACACTGATTAATCAAGAATGCAAACTTTTAAACCCTCACTACCAGAAGTCTAGCCACTTTTTTTTGTGTGTGTTTGCTATTTATGGCAGACATAAATATCAGAATGGCAAACTGTGTATGCAGAGGTTTATTTTGAGACTCCCATCAAGACATCCTGCTGTGCAGCATCCAATTCACTAATTACTTTTAAATACCATTACTGTGACTGTGGAGAGAGGAAGATGTTTCACTCCATGTGCTCCCAAGACCAAATTTTAGTCAGTACCTGTAAAGGCAGCAATGGAAAATAACCAAGTTGTGAAATATTACATTCTGCTCCGTTCCACTGAGGTTAGTAAAGTACTATTTACTTTGTTTGAAGCAGCTTTCAAACAGCCTGTTATCAAAACCCTCCTCTCCCCACCCTCTGGCTCCCTCAGCAGCCAAAGCTCCAGTAACCACAAATTAGTTTGAACACGAGCACACGAAGCAACTGAAGCTCAGCAACAACTTCACTATGGAGAACAAAGTTGACAAAACACAAGTTTCTCAGATCATTGGAGGGGGGGAAAAAGGGCATTGAAATGAAGCACAGAAATAGAACACACTGCTGGTACACACTCTAGGAAGTTAGGTTAAAAAAAAAACACCAAACTTTTGTAAAAGTACGTTTTGAAGAGCCCTTGAAGGCACGAACAGCAGCCACCCTTTGCAAGGCAGGTGATTTCCCGGCTGTGCCCAACCTGCCTGACATGAGTTACTTCAGTCTGGGCAGCTCTATATTTAGGGACAGCATTCCCTGAATGGCCCAGTTGGAAAAATGACCTGGGAAATACAGAAATACCAGCTAATACCATCATTGAACAAATGCCTCATGGGTATGCAAGTTTAAATCACAACAAAAATATGAAGCTGGAGTCCCCTTGTACCATCTCTCACATCTGTGAGACAACCAAAACACACCCCAGGCCAAAGGACACTTCCACATTTCTCCACAATCAGCATTTTCTCCTCAACCAGGTGATCTCATTCCAGTGCTGAGAACTGGAGGCACTTTGTCACCTCCCATCCCCTCCCACCCCTCTCACCCCTCCTGGGATGGGACCAGCTTCCTTCAGGTCTAATGAATCTCTCAGAAATCAACCCATCCTGAGCAGTGGTTGGTAGAATAATGTGTAACTTTAAGGGCATGTAGCAAGGTGTGGGATTAGAATATATGGTCAAACATTTTTTTTTTTAGCTTCAAAGGAAAAAAGTAATTCCTACTCAACACCTACAGGAGTGCAGAAAAAAAACACCCTTGAGCAGGTTGGATATAACACACAGTATTAAAAATAGCCTTCAGCTTCCAGCAGGATCCAGGGTTCAAGGTATGCACTGGAAAGTGTCCAGCCTCAGCAGCCTGTGATTTATCCTGCAGGTAGGGGGAAAATGGAGATTTGGCTTTGGGTGAGGTTGAGAGCTCACCACAGGCTGCCAGGGACAAGGTGTCCAGGGGCACAGGCTCAGGGAGGAGTCTCTGAAACTTCAGCCAAGGCAAAAATCTCAAAAAAACCCAAAGGAACACGTCCTGTTTCTAGTGAACAGGCAAATCTGTGAAGGACTGTGAAGGATGATTAATGTACAACCAGAGTGGACTCAAATTACAGGAACAAGGGCTGGGGAAGGATCTATGTGGGCCTGCACGGCCTCCAAAGCCACTTCCAAGGAAAGGACAAGTCAAGGCCCCATAAGATACCACAGTGTGTCACTGCCACACCTGTTCTTTTTTGTGGCACTTCGCTTTTTTGTGATCCACCCAACTTCTGAGTCCCCTCCCTGACAAGGCCTGGGCCTACCAGGTGACTTCTCCTTTGCACTGGGAACAAGCCCACTGGGAATGATCTCCTGGGGAAGGGCTACCCAAACCCCAGTTTTGGAACAGGCACATGTGGAGCTGGTGCAAATCCTTCGAAGAGCTGAGCTGAAGAGCTGCAGCTTTTACATAACACCATCCCCTGCCCTCACCCACCTGCTCTGAGTCAGCACAGCAGGTTTTCCTCATCTGTACTCTCCTATTTCTGCATCAGCAGAAGATTATCAAGTCTCCACAGCCACCACAAACGGGACACATCAAAAAACAATTAAAACAGGGATTTTCTTCCCTATAGAATCAGTTGTTCCACCGCAGGATTCCTATTTCACACACTATTGAAGTGACAGATATCACAGAAAATGACAGGTCTTTTCTACCCTCTGACTCATATTCCTAAATAACTTTGGTTGACTCATTTCTCCTAACTTGGCTGAAATCTAAGGTTTTCCTCTCTTAACAAATAAAAGTGACTCTCCCTTCCTTCAGCTTTTCCAAGTGAAGATTCTGAACATTCCCACTATTCCAGCTAGCTGTAGGAAATTAAAACAAAACCAAAGACATTCTACCTGACAAGACAACCCACCTACCTCGTTGCCATGATTACAATGCTCAGAACCTTCTCTGAGCACACGCTGGATCAGCTACACACAGAATGCACTTGCTATATCCAGTCACTAAAAACACAGCCAACAGATTTACTATGAATAATTGAAGTAATTTTTATGTTCTACATCCACAACTGTGTTTATGTTGCTACAGAAAAAGCACCATTAGGACTGAAAATCATTAGTGTAAGTAACTGCACCCTGATTAAATGAAGCCACAATGGGAACGGGGCACCAAGAGATATGCTATTTTATTTAAAATCAGAACACAGTAGATTACAGAAAGACTCATTATGCAAACAAATCCACTGTATGTTTCACAACTTGCTCAGTATATAAAAGTGCCCCGTTATTAGACAGTCCAGGACCCCACAGAGGAACTGTTCAGGTGCAGGACGACTCTGCCTCCTCCAAACTCTGCGTTTGCCAGGAAGCTCTGTAAGGAATTATTGGTTTGAGTTCTCTGTCCATGTCGTGATTCCAGTTTGAGAGGGCAGAGAAGTCCCAAGAGAGGTTGAGACTGAGGTTGTGGAAGTTGGGGCACTAAAGCCATGACCAGCCTGTGCCCAGGTGCCTCCTGGCATCCCATGAAAGCTCCTGTTCCTTCATTCCCCCAGGGTCAGAGGTGACCTGTCTGGATCAGCTGTGCTGGAACAACTGACTGCACCCTCTCTAGGAGACAGCACTGCCACCCACCTGGGAGTTAGGACAGCTCAGTGCTCATCACCAACCAAAATCTAACCATATAAAATTAGTCATAACTTACAAAACTGCAGACAAACAACTGGCAGAAGTAATGCCACCCAAAGAGAGCATTTCCAATGCTACCAACACTCTAAAGCCGTGTTACACATTGTATTTAAGAGATTTTTCTCCACTCCGATTGCTTTGGGCAAGTATATGCTATTTGTAGCAGACATCAAAAATCCTCATTTTTTTAATATATATATATTTTTTTTTTTTGGCAAGCATCCTGAGCCACCCCCTCTCAAGTCTCAGCTTGCCTATGGCATTTTAATCTCACTATCTTATAAACAGTGCAAATTAGTACAATTCTAAACATCCTAGCCAGAGCAGAACTTATTTATTAGCTATAACAGAACAGGAGAAGCTGTTGAAGGGCAACAGGTTGAAAGCACTGACACAGCTCTTGCCCAGCTCATCCAGGTTAGTGTTTCAAGTTTGTTGCTGGAAGGATTTAAACAGCTTTCCACGGTCATTTTTCTCCTTTCCCCTTAAACATCACCAGCAGTCAAGTAAATATTTACAGTTTGTGTGCACACACACACACAAATTAATGGCAAAACGTTGTCCATGAGCAGCTGGACTTCAGTTATGAGACTGCAATAACTGAGACACCACATCAGTTACATCATCTACGTTCAAACTTACCCATTAGTGAAGGCAACTAGAAGCTTACAAATAGCAGATACAGCTGGTTTCTTTTCTGAAGTGTAAGGGTGAGTTTCTTTGTAAAAGTCAGTGCTCTTGAAGAGCCCTTAAATCAGAGTTAAGCAATGGCCATTCAAATGATAAAAATGCTAATTTCCTAGAATTACAATCACCAGTAGTGATCCTAAGGCACGTCAGCCACATGCATATGCAATAATGCATTGTTTTGCTTTCACACAGAAAAATTGCATTAGCTTTATCTGTTATTTAGTGTGCACAAGAGTTTGTTTTTAGATAAAGTATATCCCTGAAAGGTCATTGTTATCACAAAAGTTACCAAAAGACAGAAGATTTAACAAGTAGTAAAAATATTTTTGGACTGCTAGTACCAATAAAGTTCCAGACACAGAACGCAGTGCAAATTCACAACACACTTATCCATCACCTCCGTCACTTCTGAGGACTTTCAACCCTCAGAAAAAAAGTTGGCACTTGATAAGTGTAAAATATACCTGGTTGTTTTTATGAGATCTTAGTAAAACTGATTTGAGAGTGTTTTTGTGTAGCAGGCTCAAAGTATAAATTTCTGCATTCAGTCACCACCCTGGTAGCCCCCATCCACTTTAATTCTTTCCAGGACACAAACCATTTCTACAGCAGACTTATGTTTAGGATCCAGATACAACAGCTGCCATCCAAATACCAGCACTAAAAGCACAGCAAAATTACTTTGAAACGAGTCATAATTAACCATGCTTATACGAAGCTTCAGTGAGAAAATAATACCAAGAAAAGATATTACACTATTTTAAAAAAAAACACACATCCTGTACCATCACTAGATTACAGAAAAAACACACTTAGCAAACAAATCCAATGCACGTTGCTTCACAAAATCCCCCATCTATAAAAACTTGCCAGACTTACACTGGGGAATTGGTTCAGATGCCAATAACACTGACCAACCTTCTGCCCTTTGTCTTCAGAAGGCAAAACAAGCCAAACGACCATATTTTCAGAATTGAGAGCTTCCTGTTATGAGCTTAATTTCAGATTAGTATTTGCTAAGCACCACACTCCAGAAGAAATGATTCAGGGCCTTATGTAAAGAAAAAAAATAAATATTCTATTCTGACTGATGTTGTTTGTAGTACGAACTTCCAAACAATGTAGTGCATTCCAGGACAGTGAAACCAAAATGCTCTGAAATAACCAGGGGCTTTGACAGATTCTGGACTGATTGATAACAAATTCACAGACACATTCTATGCAAACAACAAGTGTGAAGATTTGCCTCCCCCAGTGCTGGATTAAAATACCAGCACATGTCTGCACCTTAGGCTTCGAGAGTCACACTCAGAGTGAAATCTGAGCTGTCCTAAAATGCCTTCCCGTCCAGTGGCATAAGTCAAGAGCAGATTCTGTAAGATGCAAACAGCCACTATGGAGTTCAAAAAGCTTTTCTGTTTTGCCTACTTGCAGAGGAACGTTAACTGCAAATTCCAAATGGATACACATGCCCAAAAATGAACAACTAAAGGAAATGGGAAGTTAAAAATAGTTCTGCCAAGTGAGAGACAGAGTTAAGGGATAAAATGAAATCATGAATCTTCAAGTGGGCAATTACATGTGAAAATCCAGTATTTGATTAAGAAAAGACCCTGCCTAGATTCCTGGAATCACATGGTATCAAAAGCTAAGCACCTGTGTAAAAAAATCACTTGTGTATCCAACGTGTGGAAAAGGAGAAAAAAATAACTGTAAGAAAAAGTCTTAACAGGCAAGGAAATAAAACTGCCTGGTAAAGTGTCTATAAAACTCTAAACTGGCTCTACAAACAGTTTAGTTTCATTTCAAGAGACCAGGACTTTGAGGGTATCGAGCTGTTCAGGAGTGGAAGGAGTGCCTACTTGGATTACGAAAACTCTTAAGGTAACAACTGAAATGCAGAAACGAAACTCTTGTGGTTTTCCCTGTCTAAAAACCACCCACCGTGCTCTGACAAGAGTTTCAGCTCAGTGAGCTCTGAGAACGTTGTGCACCTGGCTCTGAATGCAAAAGGATGTCAAGGGGGTCCAGTGCACGGCCCTTGCCCAGCGGATATGGGCACAGAGAATTCCTTAGAGACACAAACAGCTCCCGTTTGCCACACATCCATCCAGCTGTGATGGGAACACACCAGAGCAGAAGAGGGTGCTGATCTACCATCACTAAAGAATTCAGAGCGTGACTGGGTTGGTAATGGCAGGAAATCCACCGCACGTGGCTTCGCCATTTGATGGATTTATAAAATTTAGACCCTCTCACCTTCCCAGGAAAACCTTGTCATCACTGACCTTTCAAAACAAACATCATCACATTTACCAAAACAACTGCAAAACCTCTGTGCCACAGCTCGGCCTTTGTACTCCATTGTGCAAAGAACAGAGGCTTCCCATTGCTACAGCAAGTCTGTGATGGGGGGGAAAAGGAAATATAAGCACCAATACAATAAGTCAGGCGCACCGGAATATTTACTGGAGGATAAAGCCAGGATGTGGCGGAACCCGAGGTGGTCTTTGGGGAAGAACTGGAGGATACTGTGGTACAAACTGAGATGGGTATCCTGGCTGTGGCATTTGACTTGTGGGCTGAACATCCCCTGGGCGAGGCGGGAGAGGAGGGTACGGAGCACCTGGATAAGAAAGAGCTGGTCCTGAGCTCATGGCTGCGGTAAAGGGAGTAGGGAAGCGTCCAGCCGGGACTGAGGAGGGCGGGGGGGGCGGTATCCGTCGGGGCACAACGGAAGGAGGGGTGTTTGCATCCGGCTTGTAGGAATCTTGAGGTGCTGGTGTTGTCTCGGCCGCTCTGGGCTGAGCTGGAGGCTGAACCTGAGGAAGTCTCTGTCCCTTCAGCACCATTTCTTGGAGCTTCTCAATCTTCACCCGGCGCAGGTGAGCCAGTTTCCTCTTGCTCTGATACTCATCAATGAAGGAATCCAGTGGTATTTCACCATCAAGGAATTTTTCTGCCATATTCTGTCAAATACAGAACAATCTCTTAGAAAACAGAGCACTGCAACAGAATCTAAATGGCTCACATCCTAAAAATAGCAGCGTTTTGCCTGTGATTTTCCAGCTGGCATATGGAAGATGACTGGCATACTAAGAATTCTGAGCAGAACTTTGAGTTCGTTATTACTCAGAAGCACTGGGAGTTAAATATCACTTTTGCATAAATTTATACCGAAGTAACAGCAGCAAAAACATCTGAATCTCACTCTGAGCATTCCCTGATCATCAGAGACGGGAATGAAGCAAGGCCAACAGCTCTCCAGATTGCCAGCTAAGCTGAATTACAGCTCAGAGCTGCTCCAGTGCCAACAGAAACACTGAGAACTCTGTGAGGCTCAGCACAGAGAGGCAGATTATTGCTAAGTCAGGTTTAACACTCACCCTTACTTGTGGCTTTGAGTAAATGATGTTTAATAATTGAGAGGTGAACAAACACAATCACAAAATCCAACTTGTCCTGGGAATGTCTTTTTGTGATGACAATTCAAGGCTAATAAGCAGATTTTTCCCCCTGATATAGTTACAGAAGATACCTGCAGGCAAATCAGTAAACCAAGCCAAGCACTCCCATTATTCCGAAGTCAGACCACCCTTCAAGCACTGGTATCACAGCAAGTGGTGACCACTGGCACCTGCACAGACCTGCTGAAATCCGAAACGCTGCAGGAAAAAACAGTGCAGGCCCAGGTTTCTATTAGGCTACTAATTGACATTTATAATGAAGTAATACAGATACCAGGCAAACACCATTAAAAAGAGATTCCGCTTGGATACACGATGAGTTTGAAGGCAAAGCCAAGGAACTAAGAGGGTTTGGCTTCCTTTTTTAAAAAGGAGCATTTTCTCTCTCAAACTTCAAAGATGTTAAGAGTAAAAAATTATAAAAAAATCACTGGAACCAAATGGCTGCTCACTGAAGTTCAAAGCAAAGACCAGACCACAGTCTTATAAATATCCCTTAGTGTAAGGGATGTGTATCCAACTCTGCACTGCAGGAATGGATTCTGGGAGGTTCAGTAAGGGGTGTAAGGGGCAGAATTGGAGTGTTCTGTCGTTACCTCTGTGTCTTCCTCAATCTTTGCCCCCTCGGTCTGCAGCAGAGCCAGCAGGGTCTCCAGGGAAGCGTTGCTGGATTGTCTGTCTGTAATGGCAAGGAAAGAACAGAAAATGACAGCTGGCTCTAAGTGACTTCTCACTACAGCCCCAGACAGCACAACAATCTCTGAGGCACAACAATCTCTAGAGGCTCCTTGTTCTAGGCAGGGTGTTCTACAGTAAGAGATATAGTAAGAATACTGTCAGAATATTGTCAGAGTGCTAAAAGCTGATATTGAATTACAATGATACATTTATAATACTGAAAGCCAAAGCACTTCAGCAAGTGCAGAATCAAATGTGCAATACTTCAAAATTCAGTATGAACTGAAAGGTCAATGCAATATTCTGTTTGATTTATGATTAGTTACTGAAAATTCAATTTATGTTTTTAGCAAGGTAAATGAATCTGATCACTTAGAGAAGAGCAGGTCAAGAACAGATGTGTAGGTAACCACAGAGTAACAGAAAGAATCCACAGTATCTGTCACCAGGTGTAACAAACACTTAATAAATCATCACAAGTGTGATCTAGTTCAGAACGACAGGAGAGTGACATTTCACTTTGTACCGTAATTCACGCAGCTAAAAGTGAGACAAACAAACAGGCAACAGATTTACATTCACTTAGAAAACAGCAAATCATAATTGTCACCAGCAAGTGTTACCTAGTTTTGTTTTCTTTATCTGGTATGCTTCAAAAAGAACTTGCAGCTCCTGATACTTTTCAGTCAAATTTGATTTCAAAGACTCCAACTTTGGCTGGTACAAGAGATTTCCTTCTGCCAGACTGCGGTTGCTGGCAAGGGTCATGTCCTTGCTGTGCTGAACATTTTGGGCCTGGAGAGAAATAAATTTTTAAAAAAGTGCATGAAACAACAGTGAAATTATTAAGCAGGGCAATACAAAAATTTGAAAACTTTTAAATTAAAAACAAAAGTAAAAATGAGTGCTGTGGTGTTGAACCTGCAGCTGATGAGCAAATCACGAACACTGACAGATAAAGCAACAGTTGCTCTCTAAAAAGATCTGAATTCCAGCAGTGAGATGCAATGAGTGCAGCAGAATGTCATCCCTTATCTTGTTAACATGCAAAAAACAAGGACTGCATCGTTGCTGTTCCTTCTCCAGAATATTCTTCTCCAACTGCGTTGAACCAATCCTGGATTAATGCCAAAAGCTTCTTTTTTTTTTTTGTTTATTCCTTCTGCTTAACACTTCCTAGCCTTAAGACATTATTCCTAAAGCACAACTGTCACAAGCCCAAGATTCAGCCAGATTCCCATTTGCTCACACTCACCCAGGCACAGGATTTTATCAAGACATCCTTCAGGAGCTTTGGGAGAGCTAAGTGTTTGGGGAAGTCTGTCCTGGGTGTCACATTTGATACATTAAAATATTCAGACATCAAAAGGGAAAGAAACCAAAAACCAAGGGATCTGATTTCAGATTTTTCAGTCTGAATCTACAAGTCTTCCCATGGCATAACACAACTCTACTAAGCTGCCTTCAAAAACCAACACCTTTTTGTGACCTCCTCCACCAATCTGCCCCTTCCAGCCCATCTGATCCCTGTTTAGCTGCAACACATCCCATTTACAGACCTTGCACGTCAGTCAGAGCAAATACGAGGGGCTTTCTCCTTCCACACTCCTGGGTGGATACAGAGCCACACCTCAGAAACAGGAAAAGAGGAAACCCAAATGAGCTGTTTAAAAGCCCCAGAAAAGGACAGACTTAAAATTCAGGTGTTTTTCCAAGCATAGCAACTCTCTTTGAAAGCAATTACTTCCTTTTGAAATATTTACACACTACTTTAACTTGCTAAATTCAAAATTGGCTCAGTGTTACTTAAACACACCTTTGCCCCCAGATACTGCTCTTCAAATACCAAAGTTTTACTCTCTTTCATCCTGTTTTTGCCAAACCACTTTAAAAATATCAAGTCAAGGATAATGGTGAGTCCTAAATTCTACATCAACCAAAATTCTACTCCAAATTGTGAAAATCAGGAATTATTCTTTCAATATTGTTTTGTCTTCTAAAGGTTCTCACATCAAGCCTCAATAAGCTTCCAGTCCTATGCTCATTGAATTTAAACCCTTTCCAAGAATCAAAGGAAAGTACCCTCTTATTACTTTTGAATCCGATGCAAAATAATTTAAATTAAACTGGTTCTCATTTGTTTATTCTCCTATGATCCAATCCTGATAAGAATGTTGCTTTCAGAAAGCTGAAAAATTTACATTTTTTCAAACAATTATGAAGAGAATTAAAATACACAGGATTTAACAGCTTAATGACTGGCATCCAGCTTCTTACCAAACACCTGTCACCACCACTGCCAGCCAAGGCAGACTGTGTGCAAAAAGACTGATGGTTTCTGGTGCCTTTTAAACCATTTTAATGAGTTCACTACTTGCTCCCAGTGACTCCAGTTTGCTCTGGTGGTTGTATTTTCGCTGCTTGCAAGGCTGATATTCTCATTTCAAAGGTGCAGAGTCAGTGTGGGAAGACCAGTTTAATGAGTGAACTTTGATCTCTCTTTTAGGATGAAGAAGATGAACATTTACTCAGGAGAGAGAAAAGCCAGTGCACACAAACCTATAAACCTTTCAAGGGTACAAGTCCCAGGAAAGGGAAGCTTTTAAAGAGGAGAAGGAAGACCTGATGTTGTCTCCTCAAGTATCAGAACGTCTCTCAACAGGGGNAGTCCCAGGAAAGGGAAGCTTTTACTGAAATCATGCACAGTAAAGAAGAGAAGGAAGACCTGATGTCTCCTCAAGTATCAGAATGTCTCTCAACAGGGCTAGGGAGGAGAAGGAAGAAAATGCTTTATGTTCTATAATGATTTCCTGAATAACTTTATTTTTAAACCATTTCAAATTGTAAAGTTGAATAAATATCAGTATGACATAATGTATCTGACTTGTATAAACAAGGAAAATATGACTAATATGACCTGCCTCCATCTAAGGCAGAGTGATATCCTGTCCTGTCCTTTGCATTTGGGATGTAGTAATTATGGACTAGTCTAAACTTTAGCAAAGCCTTAAAAATACTTGTTTTAAACTAAAAGAAGTTAAGTTATTCATAACTGTGCTTTAAGCTATAGTGCTTGAAATGGCACGGGACTTAATGACTCAACTTCTTCCTTTTTTTAGCAGTTCTAAGAAGGGCACCTTTTTTTAACAGGAGTTGAACAAAACCATGATTGACATTTAATAATGAATTCAAGTGTCACTCCTGAAGTCTTCACTTCCAGCATTAGTCTGTGTCACATTTCTTCTAACAATGGACACTTGGAGAGATGAGAAACTCAACTCTTACCCAAAACCATGAGAAGGACCAGTGCCTCAAATACAAAGTAAACTAAGGAATGATGTTTAATGAAACTTAAGGAGGAGCTGGTAAAGGCTCATCCACCTGTCCAGAGCATTTGAATACTTCACATCTCTGAAAGAATTTTGAAGTCTGTGGGACAAGTGGGTTCTATTTCACAGCAAACAGAACAGATACAATCCCACAGCAAAGTGACTTGAACACAGTCAGGATTTTACAAACCAGAATAATCTCTGGCACTCATGTTAAGGTCTGTGTAGGAAGCTTTCCAGCAACTGTTCCCCTGCATTTGGAAGTTAATTCAAGGAATCAGAAAGCAAACACTGTAAAGTTTGCCTAAGGAGCACTGTAGAAAAACTTTCAAAAAATGATGACTAATTTAAAACAAAACAAAAATAAAACAGTTGCAAAATCATCCAAGGGTCAAAGTCACAGTACAGCATGAGCAGTCTATTAAGATTATCAGTGCAGCACAAAGCAGGCTTTCAGCATCCCTTCACAGCTTCCCACAAGCCTAAGCCAAAAGCTGAGGAAGGAGCAAATCCAAGGGATGTTATTTTGCTGTCCCTATGACAAAAATGTGTGTTAGCAGGGAACTGTTCCTGCACTGGATGTTTCACCTGCCCACTGGAAGTGCAAGGAAAAAAGTTATTGAGAGAAATCAGCCAGGAGCATGGAACTCCAGCAGAATTCCTAGCAAGACTCCTGAAGTCATGAGCACTTCACCAGGCAGGAAACACTAATCTGAAACCAGATGAAGAAATACCAGTCAGAATCATAAGACACAATGAGACAGGACAATATTAAAGACAAGATATGTCTTTTTTTTTTTTTAACTGCTAAGCTCTCACTATGAATTCTGAATGGGACAAATGGGGCAACAATACTGAGCTGATTGTAACAGGATTTTCACAGCATAAGGATGGCTCACCACTGAGCAGAGAACTCAACCCCAACTGCACACTGCAAGAAAATGAAGCCATGGACACACAGAGCTTATAAAAGACAAAAATTGTGGTTTACGCAGCACTTCAAAACATAAGCTGCTTAAAAAATAAGTTTCTTCCACAGAAATAACTGGAATAATTTTATTCAAGGATTTATTTAATAAGCACTTCCAAGAACAGGCAGCAGCAACTTCTTTGGGCGTTGAGATTCTACTACTTCCATCAGCTGCAGCCTTGTTTCATCCAACTTTTAACAAAGGAAGAAAAATGCTGGGTAAAATTAAAGCAGAACTAGTACCAGCTTAGCAACATTTGTACCCTAAACATTAATCATTTACACCAAAATACTGGTTTGCAGCAAGAGTTATTTGTGCAAAATGCTGAGAAGCGTCACCCCGGTTCATCCAAAAGCACACTGGGACACTGAGCAACTGCAATCCCAACTACAATCCCACAAAGTCCAGCAAATGCTGCTATAATTATAAGCTTCCTTGGCCAGTAACACAGCGAGGAGTCTCTTGGTACCTTCCAGAAAAAGTCTCTTAAGGAGCTATAAATAAAAGCAGCTTTGTGTGGAACTGTTTTAATTGCTCTATACACAGGACACATCCACGTTAGATTTGGGTTTCTCTAACCTTTATCATTCCCACATTCTCTTTCACTTACACATACTTGTAACTTAGGAAGGAAATATGCAGTCACACTGCAGAAGTAGAAGGATGAACATTTGGAGTGTCAAATTAACCCCTGAAACAGGAGCTGACAGGTGCAGAGTAGGAGAAGAGAGACTTCTTTTACATGAGATGATTTAACAGTGCTTTTTCATCACGGACTGGTGAATAACACACCCCCTACCAACATCTGTTGTGTAATAAATATTAAAACATATTGCAAAGTAATTAGATTGGCTAAATTTAGCTCTTAGTATTTAAGTGTTAGCTTTAAAAAATGACAAAATGAAGCTTAGAGGGTAAGTTGCAGCCCCTTAACATTTCTTGCAGAGGGAACAGACACCCAGCCCTGCAATTTGCACTCATCAGACACAGGCAGGTTACTCATTTGACACTGAGCTGAAAGAGAAAAATCTATAGTTGTCACCAAGTCTAACTCCTAACTTTGCAACTAAATTTCATGTTTGGCCAACGAGAACATAACCACTGGCATAATGTGGTTTTAGGACAGGAGTGGGAATCCAAGAAATCTGGGCATGAATACACAGAGTTTAACTTGGACTTTCTGTCGTGCCTGATCTTTTCAATCAGTTTTTGAGAAAAGGTCTATGTGCAAAAATCCCCTCTGTGCTTGCCAGTGTACTCTGAAATTCTGGAATGAGAGGGAGCCAATACATTTCTGACTTCTTGATTTCATATAATTAAGGTATTGAAGAGTGAATAATTTTTGGCAGTGGAACCTCAGCAGTCAGTAACACAATGCTGCGCTGTTACAAAAAGGGATGTTCCAGGAGATAAAAAGAAAATTTTCACAGAGAAATTCATCAAATTACCACCAGTGTCAGGTCACAAATTCTATCATCTGTGCTTTTTAGAGTTATCACATCGAGATTCACTTTCATAAACAAGGAACTTTTATGACCCTGGTTGGCAGGGGGTTTGGAACTAAACGATCTTTCAGGTCCCTTCCAACCCAAACTGTGATCCTCCATCTCATGAAGATGAGTACTGCAGATGTGCTACAGAGATTACCCTGAAAGGGTTATGAAAAAAAACCCTCCTCAATTTTAAAAGACTGGGAGTACCAGACAACTGGCTTCCTTCCTCTTTCTAACAGACAAGATGCTCGTTGTTCAAGCACTAAAAGCCCAGAGGCTGCAAAACCAACCTCAGAGACAGGAAAAGCAGCAGTTTCGCTCTGAAGCCACAGTGTCACACACCTGAGGACACAAGTGCAGGGCAGTGCACGTGCACATCACCCCAGAATTGGGAACGTGTGAGGGGGCACACACAGATACACACACACAAATCCTGCTCCAATGCCACACAGGAATACATTCCCTTTAAGGCTGGAAGTGCCTATATTTAGCTATTAGCAAGAAAGCTGAGTGGTTTTCCAAATCCTCCGCTTTGTGATCAAAACATTGGGGTTTGAGCTGGGTTTCCCTTGCAACAAGGAGAACAAAGGTTTTTTTCAATTATGGAATAATCAGCTTTAGTCAACTTTACCACTAAAAATACAAGTGACTTCATAGAAATGACTCAGGAATCGTGATTTAATTGGCATGTCACAGGAAAATTAGGAATTTAAGGAGGCTGGAATAACCCTACAACATAGATACATATGAACTGACAGCCAAGTAGCAGTGAAGTCACCATGGTTCCTCCTTAATGCTCAGGATTTCCCTCTCTCCCTCTTCCTGCCACACTGAAAAATCAGGTCTCAGCAGCACGAGCTCAGGCACTAAACAACTCAGTGAAGGCAAAAACAGAACGAGGAAGAAATATTCAATCATGGCCAATTCTTTCCAAGGTGAGTAAACACATTTCTAGTTGAACAGACTCCAGTAAAAGCCTCCACATCCAATAAAAGAGGATTATGCCAGGCAGCAGCGCAGCCATATTTCCACACAGCCTGAGCACCTCCAAATCCCACACTCTCCAAACACCACAAAATATTCCCTGGGGCCCAGAGAACTTTACTCTACAATTTAAAGCCCTTCTGATGCCAACTAAAGAGGAAAACCAGAGGGTCAAACTGAGAATATGGGCTGGTTGTGCCCATGTGTGAGTGAGGATCTTTTCTACTGAGGTCATGAGGTTTTCTGTCACTTCTGACCTACAATCTTCAGTGCATATTGACAAATAAGTAATAAAAAAGAGCTCACTGAGCCAGACTTTGTGCTCTTGTCCCTTGTCAGAGACCACACTGAAACCAGCAGGGCTGCCCCTGTTTATATCTTTACAAAGTTAAGCCCACTATAACCCATTGGCTCTCCTTTAATAGTTCTTACAGAGCAGGGTTCTCCTGCCCCCAGCAAACCACGGGGCCTCTGAAGTCTCTGCATGTTTTACTCACCACAGCAGTGCCTGTTTCTTCCAAGTTCTCAGAATATAAACTATTCTACCTGGCCCCCTCTCACAAATCTATTGACACAAGGTTCAAAACATAAATTGTTGCATAATACAGTAAGTAAATACCCAAGGACACCTCATTAACTCAGCCTCAGCCTTCACTGGCCTCTCCATCTGCAATACTTTGACAATTTGGCTTGAGGGGATCCGCAACAACTTCCTCAGAAGCACCAAAAGGAACCTTAGTTTGAGGGAACACAATTATAACTAATTTTACTTAATAAACTAAGCTTCTTTCTCAAGAACACATTGCTCCCCCTCCCCCCCTTTTTTTTCCCCCTGGGGCCTTTGTCCTCGAATTTTAACCAACAAAACCAATAAATATAAGACCCAGAGAAGCAGAGCACATTTCTTTCTTTTAAAGTTTTCACAGAAATGGTTTCATCTTCTCTGCTGTTAGCCGACCACACAGCAAGAGCCTTTCAGGCACATCTGTGGCCAAATAAACCCAGAACAGCCTCCTATCAGAACTGCAACACTGGCACACAGAAAAACTCGTTAAAGACAACCTCAGCGGGAGGGGGGTGGGGAAGAAAACAGGCTCCTATTCTGAGAAGGGCAGATTCAAAAGCACGACTTAGAGACTGATACATTGACAAAGGGACTTCGAATAGGCAAAGCAAGGAGGAGAAAAGCCCGACAGCCCTGGCTGCGCCCAGGGCACACAGAAACCTCTTTCACATTGCTTTGAATTCACCCTGACAAAACCCAAGGCGCAAAACCAGGGCTGTATGGACGGAAAAGCTGAGCCCATCTCCGGCCCTGACTAATTAATTTAATTCAGCGTTTTCAGTCCGGCGAGCCCCCTCACCCCTCCTCTGGCACCCGGCGGGCACTGATCGCCCCACGGCGGGGCAGGGAACAAAAGGCCGGCAGGGAAAAAGGGGTTGGCAGGGAAGGGGAAGGCAGGGAAGGGAAGGGGCCGGCAGGGAAGCGAGAGGCATGGAAAGAGGAGACAGGGAAGGGGCCGGCAGCGCTTCCCGCAGCCCCGGGGGTTCTTCACGCACCCGGCGGCTCCGGGAGCGGGAGTCATTTACCGGAGTCATTTACCAGCCCCCAAACACCCAGGGCCGCGGCGGGCTGAGGAGGCGGCCCGGGGAGAGGCCGCGGCCGGGGGGTTTATGAGTCAGCCCCTCACAGCCCCTCACCTCTTCCATCTCGCGGGCCATGTCCTGCAACTGTTCCTCGTCGTCCAGCAGCGCGCTGAGCTCCTGGAGGCTCAGCGCCTCCAGGCGCCGCACGTCCAGCGCCATCGCGGCCCCGATCCCGATCCCGATCCCTCCCCACTCCCTCTCCCGATCCCTCTCCCGATCCCGGCCCCGCTCCCGCCTCACACCGGAAGTGCCGCCGCGCTCTCGCCCCGGCCCCGCGGGCACCGCCCTCAGCGCCCCCTGCTGGGGGGGCGGGGCGGACAGCGGGGGGCGGAACCAAAGGGGCCCCGGGGGGAGGTGTGGGGGGGCGAGGGGGTTGTGGGGAAGCCCTGTGAGGGGTGTGTGGGGTGGAGGCCCTATTGGAGGGGGTTGTGGGGAAGCCCTGTGAGGGATGTGTGGGGTGGAGCCCCCATTGGAGGGGGCTGTGGGGAGGCCCTGTGAGGGGTTTCTGGGGTGCAGCCGCTGTGAGGGGTTTCTGAAGCCCCGCCAAGGGCACAGGGCAGCCCCTGGGGGCACAGCGGGCACAGCCCCGCACAGAGCAATCTTTGTGCGCCGCCTCGTGATGCACTCGAGGTTCCTTGGAGTCCCGAGGGATCACAGGGTCATGGAATCAGTTGGGTTGGGAAAGACTTCTGAGATCATCAAGTGCAACCTCTGACTGATCCCCACCTTGTCAACCAGACCATGGCATGAAGTGCCTTGTTCAGTCTTTCCATAAACACTTCCAGGGACAGTGACCCACCACCTCCTTGAGCATCCCATTCCAGTACCTAATCACCCTTTCCATGAAGAAATTCCTCCTGATGTCCAACCTGAATGTCCCCTGGCATAGTTTGAAGCTCTTTCCTCTTGAGCTGTCCCTTGTTCCCTGGGAGCAGAGCCTGACCCCCCCTGGCTTCCCACTCCTGTCAGGGAGTTGCAGAGCCAGAAGGTGCCCCCTGAGCCTCCTTTTCTCCAGGATGAGCCTCTCCAGCTCCCTCAGCCATTCCTGGTGCTCCAGACCCTTCCCCAGCTCTGTTCCCTTCTCTGGAGTCGCTCCAGCGTCCAATGTCCTTCCTGCAGTGAGGGTAAGAACTGGACACAGCACTTGAGGATGCGGGGTTGTCCAGCCAGGGGGCTGGAGATCACTATCCCTGCCATTCCCAGTGCTCCTGCTTGGAAGTGTTGTAGGCATTCTTGTCCTCCTTTTGTTCAAAACTCCACAGCTGTAAGTTCGGAAGGAAAATCATTAGAATTATTTAACTCGTATTTCCTTACCAGTCTGGGGCTTGGCTAGAGTAAATCTCAAAAGAGTGATTGCATTATTGTTCTCAAGCCTAGGCTGAATCACTATTTAGGTTAAAAATAGCTAAAAATCTTATTTGCCAAGCTTTGGTGCTAGGTCGTTTTGTCTGTATTAAGCAATTTCTTCTTCAAGACAGAAGGTCAATAAATAATCTGTCAAAGCTGTATTTCACGGTGAATTTAAATGCTTTTGAAATGTAATGTAGCAAAAACGGCATCAATTAAAACACCATACATTTTGTTCTTCTGATTTATATCAGTCAAGTCACCAGCTCTGTAGTAGGCACTGTGTGGTAACCCTGAGGAGCGGCAGCTCCCCAATTACTACTGCTGTTAGCAGAGCTGATAAAGACAATTATGCCTGGAAACAATTAATTGTGTTAACAGAGCCTAAGTTATATGCATCAGTGACAGGCACCACCTTCCTGGCCTGCTTTTGTACCTACGTGGGTGTGGGTGTGCTCATTTCCGTGTGTGTAAAACCACAGAGAGCCAGAACGAGCACATGAGCCAAGGGAATAGGGTAGGGAGTGGATATTTTGATCTAACTAGAAAAAAAAATCCATATAGTGACTGAATCCATCACTGATGCAATGATGTTCCAGTCACATTCAGGAAGGGGCCCAGCAGTTCCTGGCAGGACAGAGTGATGATGTGACAGCTTTATGGCTGTTCTTTTGCCCTATAACTAAACTCGGCTCTGCACACCTCTCCCCCACCCCAGAAGCCCTCTGTCATTATTATCCACAGGCAATAACGGCCAACAAGGTGACCCTGCTAGAGGAAGCCTTCCAGGCCTTCTGGCTGCTCACTCTACAGCCCTGGTGCAAACTGAGTGTACTCAGAAGGTTGTAAGAGCTCAGTGTTTGTGCAGCAGGAAGCTGAGCTGAGCTTGCTGAGGGTGGGGAGAAGGTAATTAGAGATACGGGCATGTGTCCACTCATCCACCTGAACACACCTGCCTGTTGCAGGTATGTGCTGTGCTCCAGGTGAGTCAGCAGCTGTGCCCTCTGGCAGTGACATGGCTTTGCACAGTCACTACAGCCCGACCTGGTTATTTAAAACCAGTAGATAGTCACCCTGCCAACATGATACCGCATACCCCGTATTTGCACATGCCCAACAAACAGACCAACTCAACAGTCTAGTGTTAAACCTGTTGTAAATCCGTACATGCAAACACACGTTTAGATACACACACAAACAGAGGAATTAGTTGAGGGATTAAAAGAAGCCCTTTCTTCCCAAGAATGTTGGTGATTTGAACTTCATACCATAGCTAAATAAATGGTTTGAGGGGGGAGTGTGGTTTAGAAGAGTCTGACTCAGCTTCGTGTTGTAAATCTAGTTTTACCACTGCCTTGCTGTGTGATCCTGAGTGGAGTTCTCAGCTTCTCTCAACCATGGTGCCTTTTGCTTAAAAAGAGGAATAATAACTGCTCAGTCGTAGGTGAGAGTGGAGAGGAAAAGTTCACTCTGAATAATGCCCATAGAGGTTTTGTGAGTGAGAATCTCTGGTGGAGGGCACTACAGCATGATAATAATTGTATTGTCAATATGCTGTTGGGAAAGATAGGTTGGAGTCACCTAAGGAGCTTTTCTGTAACTATCTAATTTTTGCTTATGTTGCATGGGGTTGGTGGAAGTTTACTGCTCTGGACATCAAGGACTGGATTATTTGAATTAGCCAGTGCTAATCTGTATTAAAATTAGAAGCTCTATAATGTAGAACAACAAAGTTCTCCCAAAATGCACTAGAAGAAAACTCATTTGTGCTCAAAAAATCCCACTTCTTCCTGTGTAGATAATTTGGGTTCTGTGGATTTTGGATAGGAGTCTACATTAAAAACCTGGTCTGCTTTCAAGCACTTTGATCAGCACCCGGATGTGATTGAGTTCTCCAGTTGTCTAGAGAAGGAGCTGAGGTTGAGCCAAGATAGGGTTCAGCTGCTTCCATATAATTATATTTTCTATTTGGACAGATAGGAGAGTTCCTTCCCATTCCCCAGTCTTCATGAAACATAAAGGTTTTGTGACAGCACATCACTTGGACAGAATATGAAGGATTGCAGATTTAAAGCAGGATTTTGGGCTACAGGGATTATCAAATACTGCCCTGCTGCAGGCTGAGATTTATCATCTCCCCAGCCTAAGTTGCTATTTGCCTTTGCTGAAATTCTTTTGAAGGGTGACAGCATTCAAGAACATTAAAATTGTAAGCAGACAAAGTACAGAAGTCAAGATTTCTTATTACAGGAGAAATTGAATAAAAAAATTGGGAAGATTACAGTGGAAACCATGTCATGGTGAATAAGGACTCAGGCTTCAGTCTTGGGGAGAACTAGCATCCAGGCTAGTTTAAATAGGATATTAGATTTTTTTTCCTATTTAAACTTGCTCTTGGATTTCCTTCTGTTACCTCATATCCTTTTACGGTCAGTAGCACTGTACTCATGCATATTTATTAGATTCAGACATATTTTGCAAGTCACCTTCACAACTTATTTTCTTTTCCTGGAAAAACTGGTTGGTTACATACACATTAAATTTGCAAATCTAATCTTTGGTGCATATTAACCCCTATTAGCCTGGTTGCTTAATGCACAGATAAGTTTTCAGGCTTATTTGCAATTTAACTTCCTTCTATAGAATAATTACAGCCCATAATTCTGTTTAGATTTCACAATCCAGGTTCCTTCACACATGGAAATGACCTGCATATTCAGCATCCTGGGAGAGAAACAGCCCTCCTGTTTGAGGGATCTGCTGCCTGAGAGAGAGCAGGAATGAAATGTTTGTGCTGTACTCCTTCCTTTCAGGGAGCCACAGGTGGGAGAAGCAGGTTGATGTACCTGCACATATTTGCTTTGCCTTAAGCTCACAGAGAAGCTGGAGCAGAAGAGGCAGATACTATTTTTCCACCCCAGACTAAGACACATCTCTTAACTTGAGCTAGAAACACTCTGTCTGTTTGCTTGTGGTATTTCCAGACCTGCTGAAGGCCTAGAAAGCTCAGCCACTGACACACACACAGTTGCTTATTGAGGCAGAGGCTGGTGTGCCAGGAGACAAGTTGTTGGAATAAACACAGCTGTGTTTTTTCCATCACCGTGTTCTCATTTACTGTGTCAGTCAGCCACAGACCCTGTCTGTGCAAAGGTAAATACATATCCCAGTGGAATTGCTGGGACTGTAGGATCTGCTCTTGAATTTCATCTTGGATAGGGTTCTCCAATGTTTAAACCAAATAAAGTTGTGGTTATACCTATTACAGGGAATGGTTAGAGCTTATTAATAGTGAGGAAAACAACCTGCCATGGAATGTACAGTCAACCTTTGCAATCAACTGTGCTTTCAAATTGCTTGCTGTTCTGCCATGACAGTATTCAAGCTGTGCCCCCAAATTAAGGTTTCAGATGAACCCCTCCAAGCTCTCTGTGAAGACTTTTCCTTTTGAGGAGGAGAAACTTTTTATCTCCATCACTCTAATTGAGAAGCTCTCAAACTGATTTTGTTCATATTCCACAGTAAATGTCAACTCTGGGCAAAACCACAGCCACAAAATACTACAGTTTAAGGTTTCAGAGGGAACAGTGGCTGTGTTTTTAGGAGAAGAGCCTGAAACACAGACTGCCCACAGGCAGCCAGGCCCAAGGGACTGGGCAGCTCCAGGAAGCAGCTCGTGTTCCAGCACTGGAACAATTCCCACTGCTGCACTGGGGGAAGGTACATCTTTACTGCCAGGCTTAGTCTCGCTAATGGGCATCTCTGACCCTGATTTTCACTTCAAAAAAGAGTCATAGTTGGAATGATTTAGAAAAGCAGGATTTTCTCTACAGTCGCAGGGTTTGTACTGGGCCAGCAGAAATATCTGCATTAGATTAGTGCTGCTGGATCCCCAGTGGTGTGAGGAGCTCCCGCCCATCTTCCAAAGCCATAGGAAAACCCTCATGGCTTTAGCACACAGGCAGGTCCACTCGTCACACGCCAACAGCACAATAAAAGGACCTGTTCATGCCACCAGATGAGAGGCTCAGTGGATAAGCAGCCTTGAGTTATCTGGATGCAGAAGAAAGAATTCATCACCTGTGGCAATGCACAAAGTCAGGCCTTGTTATCCACTTGGACTGGTGCCACCAGCAGAGACAATCCGCTGTTTCCAATGTGTCATTTCAGTTGTTGCTGGTTGGACCTGACCTGGGAATACAATGCTGGGATTATCCTCACAACAGGCTGGGGAAGCAGGGTTCCTTTTCTGAAATTCACCGTAGTCTTTGCAATAAAACGAATCTGATTGTATGCTCCGGTTCCCTTTTTGCAGCACTGCCTGGGAGGGACACACAGGATACAATCAAATTCTCTTTCCTGGCATCTCCTGTACTAATGAGCAGTGTTCTACCAGCACTTCCCAGGGTGAGTTGACTTCCCTAGTTCCCAGGTAATCAAATCTGGTTTTTCCCCCCAGTTTTTCACTTAAGCAGAAATTAATTCCACTTCCACAAACTAGTGGCCACATTCTGCTCCCAGGTACCAATAAAAATGCAGAATTAATCACTTGCCTGCCAGCACTGGGTGGAACCTCCAGCCTCCTCATACCCACAGTGCAAATTTTCATCAAGCGGGAACACATGGCCATTTACTGAAGGGGTGAATTGAGGAGTTCAGAGTGGCACAAGAGATTTCCTAAGAGGAGGGAGGAAAGACAAAAAGGCATCTTGTTCTTCTTCTGAGGCACAGATTTTTATCATATCACAAAAGCAAGCTGAAAAGATTCCAGTCATTAAGTGCTGTGCTTTGAGAATGGGTTAGACTGCCTGTCCTTCCATGTGAGACTGACTCCGAAGGGGATCTGGGATGAAAACCAGTTATTCAATGAGTTATACCAACTGCTGGGCTCACAGCCATTATCAGATGCTGAAGTCTTTTACATACCTTGTTCTCTGCAGGTTCCCCTTGTCATTCCCTGTAAGGGAGCCAGAACATGTGTGGGGTGCACCTGCATTCAGCTGTGGTCTCAGATGAACATCACCTTGAAAATCCAGAATGCAAAAAACCACCCCCACTACGGAGCTCGACGTTGAGTGGCAGAGGTAGTATTTTATTTTTTGAGCATCCCTCCTCAAGGACACTAAATTTAGAGTTTGTAAAACATCACTAAATGAAAACAAAACATCGCCAATAACAAAAATGCAAACCCGCTGAAAAGGAAAATGCAGCAGCATTCAAGTATCAGAAAACATGAGAGCTAAAGTGCTTGAGAGAATTTCTTAACTATATATGCAGAGTCTGAAGTCAGTGTTCCCCTAGAAATGCTATTTTTTTCAACAGTATCTGCCTGGCTGCATAGGATTTTTCACCAGTCTATAGCAGGGCAACACTAGAAAGCCAGAGCCATTATGCCAAAAGGCTAGGAGTAACACCTTTCTTTCTATCCCTCATACTAAAATAAATTATACTTAAAGAAACACATTATAAAGTTCAGGCAGTTGAAGTTGGACTTCAAGGAAAGTGACTGTACGGATTTCCCATGCAGTGAAGTCGCTAGCACGGCCTGAAGCTCAACAAAGCTTTGGTGGGATTTATAAAGTGCTGTCTTTTAGTGTTTTATGCCTGTCCTCAGTAGTGTTTTTCTCAAACCAGCACCAGGGTTGTGAGTTAAAAAAAATTCTGAGATAACAGACCAATTTTCAGTGGATGCTGGAGCCAGACAGACATTGCACAGTGCACACAAATTACTTTAAAAAACAACAAACGAATCAAACCAAAAAACCCCAAACCCCAAAACCTAACCCAGTTATGGTAAAACATTTCATCCTTAAAAACAAACACCCACCAAGCACCAAGAGCAAATCTGAAAGTAACATCTGCCTCCGGTCCCCTGGCTTGTCCCAGCAAGGATGGATAATATACGATACGAGCTCAGCAGCAATGGTTGGGAGCCTGAGCCTGCAGGCACTCAGTGCAAAACTCTCCCGGTGTTCAGCTCCATGGGAGTGATCCAGTTTTTGCCAAAGCCAAAGGGAAATCCCTGCAGACTTCAGCCAACTTTGGATTAGCCCCATAGATTGATAGCGGGAGCAGGACCTTGTTTTACAGTCGCCGTTTTTTCTATCCAGCCACAAAAGCCACCCCCTGAAATTCCTGAAGGGGTTTCCAACCTTCCCCTCCACGCATGCATTTAACATCCATTACAGTTAATAGCAGTTACACATGCATATCAATAGGAGAAAAGTCCCAGTCAAGAGGAATCACTGGTAGTAAGAAAAGAAACCCAGTAGAAACGCTGAGAATTGCTAAAGACCCAGCTCCCTCGGGTTTTCCCTGTTTTCCCAGCTGGCACAGTCCGTGCTGCAGGAAGCTCTATGGTGTGTGTCTGGGTCTGTGGTGTGTGTTTGGGTGTGTGACACGCGGGGTGAGGGCACGGTGTGTTCTGCAGGGCACCAACTGCCTCCATCTCAGCGTCCAGGGAGCGTCCAAGCCTCCGGCCCCTCACTTGTGGGCCGCGCTGTTGTAATCGTCCTGTGCCACAGCCGGCAGGGAATGGTCTATCCTGAACTCTTCCTCTTTGGAAGAATCCCTCCGGGCTGCAGGCTGGCAACTGTCCATGCCGCCCCCCTCCAGCCCCAGGATCTGTCTCTGGACTAGTTTGGAATAAAGGCCTCCTTCTTCCATGAGCTCCTTGTGCGAGCCCTGCTGCACCACGCGGCCCTTGTCCAGCACAATGATGTTGTGTGCCCTCTCCACAGTGCTCAGCCTGTGAGCGATGACAAGCACCGTGTGGTTCTGCAAGTCGCCGTAAATCGCCTGCTGAATCTGTGGGGAGAAAAGGCGTTAGTGCCTCAGCAGCCCTGGCTCTGCTGCAGGAGAACAGCAGCTTTGTGGTCTGTGTTCAGAAACCTCTGGACAGGTTTGTTCTGTGGCTACACAGAGGATACAAAGCTCCCTGCAGCACTACCAGAACCAGCACATCCATCCCAGCTCCCAGCTGCAGCCCAAAAGGCTGTGTCAGTCCCGCCAGGTGTGGTGTGCACACAGGTCTGATCCTGCCAGCTGGGTCTTTGTTAGAACTGGGCCCCAAATTTGGAGGCCATGTGGTGCTGGCATGGGCTGCAGGAAGCTGATCCCTGGTAAATGCAGCTGTTCAGAAAAGTGAGGCTATTTCCTCAGTGTATCAAGGCAAAGCAAGAGAGTTCTGCTCCAGCTTACATACAATGGCACTGCTAAATGCAGGCAGGTGGCCACTGGGCACATGTCACAGTGACACCCCTGGATAGCCAAAACCCATCCCTGGGTTGGCATCAGATACCACAGACATGTTTGAGGACCTGTGAGCTGCTCCAGGTCAGATGCTCATGCTGCCCCACACTGTGAGGCAGCAGAACATGTCCTCTAGGACCAGGAGACACATCCTCAAACCCCAGCCTTGAACAGGCCTTCCCTCATGTCACTACATCAGTGAGGCCAAACTGCTGCTGGTGGAGCTGTTTGGTTGTCACATCCCAGCCAGCCTAAGCTCACAGGAAGCTCACGGCCTTTCCTGCACATGTGGCTTCCTTGGTGCCTCAGCTGGTATTTGAGCTCAGGGAGGTCTACTCTCCTTGCTGCAGCATCATTTCTTAGGGTCTTCCTCTGTATCCTGTCCTAAAAGGCTGCACAGTCTCTGTATGCTAATTAACACTTTCCACATTTAAAAATCATCAGGGAACCCTATATCTCATCAGGTTTGTCAGGCACTGGCTGCTGTGAGCATGGGATTATTCCCTTCTTGCTGGCTAAAACAAAGCAAATTTCTACTAAGGAATTAGCGTCTTACTCAACCCTCTGACTACACCACGTCAAGACTAAGCTCATCCACAGGCTGGAAATTGAAGCCACAGTCTTTCCTCCAAACCCAGATTGTCTCTGGTCCAAACATCCCAGTCACCCACTCACCGCGTGTTCGCTCTCTGCATCCAGCGCGCTCGTAGCTTCATCCAGGATTAGGATGGGAGGGGCTCGGATCAAGGCCCTGGCAATTGCCACTCTCTGTTTCTGGCCACCTGACAGCTGAGCCCCTTTCTCACCTGCCTCTGTTGGGTCAAGGGAGAGAGGAAGGGGTCAAAACAAAAACCCAGCTCAGTTGCCAGGCACAGCGTCGGGATGGAGCTGTGACGACTTCGGTACCTGTGTGGTAGCCGTCCTGGAGCTCCGTGATGAAGGTGTGTGCGTTGGCCTTCTGGGCAGCCTGAACCACTGACTCGAAGGAGGCTGAAGTTAAGCCATAGGAGATATTATCAGCAATGGAGCGGGCGAACAGCACGGGCTCCTGGCTCACCAGGGAGATCTGCAGAAAGGAAGGGAAGAGCAGGGCGTCAGGAGCAGGAGACACACCGCGCGGCATCGGCGTGTCTTCCTGTTGAATAAGGACCAAGACAAAGATATAGAAGTGCCATGAACCAAGATATAGGAAGGCCTCGATGTGAGGGTGCTAATGATGGGGTGCCCAGTTTGCATCACCTTCTGGGAAGCCATTTTGCAGGGAAGAAACTTTGTGCAATGATGGTACGTTGGCATCTGGGATGGGCTTCCCCCTCCAAGACCCTGCTGTGTTTTTGCTCCAGACCTGTCCTTCTTGTCACTGTTTGCTCTTTCCAAAATGGAAAACCAGTTGCTGGGACAAATCAGGCTGGAGAGATCCTCTCCCAGGCTCTTGCAGTAATCCCACTTGGGCCACACGAATGAGCACTCTTGCGTTTTTTAATCCCAAATTAGCAAGTTGGGGACATAACTGCCGCAATTCCTTAATTGCTTAGCAACAGCCTCCCTGTCCTGCCTTACAGCCATTGCAGCTCACTCTCGCATTCAGTCTGCTTTAGCAAACCCTTGATATTGGAATAAATCAAACCCTCCAAACTATTGCTCAGAACTGGGCAGGAAAAGAGCCAGGGGGACACGGTCATATTTTAATTGACTTCTCCCCATGCCCCTAACACCACACCAGGCTTTCCAAACTCAAAGATTAGCTTGTCTTTTGATTTTCCCTCCGTACAGGCAGGGAATGTAAATTAGTCACACTGACTTTGGCTTTCCAGCCTGTCTCTGATCAATTGTTTTCAGGTTTTCCTGCTGACTGGTGAGGCCATTTGCTCTGGGGGCAAACAAAGGAGGCAGTTACTTGCAGAGATGAAGGCTGATCTGTGCTGACACAGACCAGAGCTGAGGGGCCCAGACCCCTCTCCAAGGCAAACCACCCAGCCCTTCTAGTGCTCCAGCTGCTGCCAGGATCCCAAGAGGTTTAACTCCCCGTGAGCTGAGAATTACTTTAAGATCTTAAAGGTAGAAAGTGCTGGAGGAACACAAAAGCTCTTGTCCCAAACCCAATTTAGACGATAATTAATCCAACAACCAAAACCATATTTCTACTGTGTTGGCCAAAAAATACAAAACAAACCATATTTTTTGTTCTATTTTTGGAAGGCTTCCCCCTCCCCATGAAACCACTCTCCATCCCTTTAGCTTCCACCCCCACAAACTATCTGAATTCACTTCCTGGACCACCTCCAGCCTCCAACTTTCTGGACATTTCAGAAGTTGCCAGACCAAATCCAAAGCAACATGCAGCACTGCCATCCATCCCCTCTGAGCACGGATGTAGCTAAAATACACGTATCAGTCGCTCGTACCACGGAGTGCAGGTACTTGTGATCGTACATGTTAATGGGACGCCCGTCCAGCAGCACCTGCCCGTCTTGCAGAGGGTAGAAGTTCTCCAGGATGTTGACACAGGAGCTCTTCCCGCTCCCCGAAGGACCCACCAGTGCCGTCACTTTGCCGGGGTGGAGGGTGAAGGACACATTCTGCAACATGGATGGGAGAGCGTGCTCAGGTCTGGGCTTTTCTCAGGCTCCTGGGGCAGCAGTTTGGACACTACACTAGGAAAGTGGCCAAAATCTGGCCACGGTGACCCTCTGCCTTGGTGATGTGCCACATCAGCCATTTCTCCTGGCTCTGAGGAAGCAAAAAGCCTCCAAATTGCATCAAATTCACCTGCTGATGTAGCAGGTCCTCTAAAAACTGCAAAGCAAACTAACCTCTTTGCTGCCTCCCCCTTCTCATGATCCCAGCTCCTCTCCCACGGAAACAGTCCGAGGCAGCTTGGCACAGAGCCCTGTACCACGCTGACATGTTTAATGCCTGAGCGGGGAACAAGGGCTTTATTGATAAATCTCATTCCTTGTAGGGAAGGCGGGTCCTAAACACCCGCTGTTCCTTTTAAGCTGTTTTCCAGCATGTGTTGAGCCTGCCTTGACGTATCTCCATCGGGCAGCTGACACTCCCCAGGGGCTGGGGATCAGTTATGGCCCTGGTGGAGCAGCAGCATGCGGTGGGAGCGCGTGGTGCCCACGGGGCTCACCTGGAGGACCTGAGTCGCGGAGCGAGTGCGGTAGGAAAACGTCACATTCCTGAACTCCACCTTCCCATCCACGTGATCCGGGGCCAGGGACCCGTCGTGCACCATCGTGGGCTTGCGGTCGATGAACTCAAACACCTTCTCAGCAGCTCCCACCCCCTGCATCAGCCCACTGTACACGGAGCCGATGGACTGGAAGGGAAGGGGCAACAGTGAGACCCATGTGATGGAGAAGTCAGTCAGTGCTACTGGTAAGGGGAAAGGCTGAAGCATTGCCAAGTCTTCTCTCACCTCACATTGACTACAGTCATCAGACACAGGAAAAGAAAACTCTTCCCCCTCTGCAGGGTATGGAGGGGATATATGGGCAATCCAGGGGAAAGGGCATCTAAGGGCGTTTTGTGCATGGGCACACTTGGAGGGTAACAGAAGAAGGAAACACATGGGTTGGGAAGAGAAGATGTGTGCTGGGAGATACACGACCCAAACTTCAAACCAAAAATCCTCCCCTCATCTCTCTTTGCTCAAGACCAGCAGCTCCCCAGTGCAATGGCTGAACAGAGTTCACAGACCAGCCCTCAGAGGGGCCTGCTCCTTCCCCAGTACATGTGCAGAGCAGCTCCAGGCTGGGCCCTTCTAGATGAGTGCCTGGCAGCTGATAAGGCTGGTATATAGTCCAAGGGGATTTACCATCACTCTCTCCCAACTACAACTACTGCATGGTGACACTGGCTTCCCTGGAATAAACCCCACATTGGAAATTTCAATAGTAAACCCAGAGCTGCAGAACAGTTTGCACTGCAACTGCCCCTCCCATCAGGGGCAGGGGAAAAAACCCCAGACCAAATGAAATCCACACCAAAACCACAGCCTGGAAGCACCTCCAGAGCCTGCAGGCATGCAAACAGATGGTGGGAGCTGGGTGAGCTGCCTCCAGCTCCGCTCTGCCCCTGCACAGAGGCTGAAGCACCACCAAAACCACGCTTGGCTGTGAGGAAACCTCGACTGGATCATTTCTGCCTGGATTAGCCAAGCTTACGCCTCTGCGAGGGGAAGGCAGCCCTGGGTGGGCTCTACCATCCCACCCACAGTCCCATCTTGCTGAAGCTCTGCCAACGCAGCAGCTTGCAGCCTATTCCAGGGACAAGGAAAAAAAAGTAATATAATTAAGTTTTTAATGAAGCCTGAAATGTAACAGGCAGCTTTGTAATCCCTGCATCCTTCATGCCAGGAAATGTGCTTGGGAGGCAGCCAGGACTCTGCTGTTCAGCAGGGCCAGCCTGACCCCTCTGGTCCCAGCTGCCTTTTTGGGGGACGAGCTGCTTCAGGAACATTAAGGTTGTGAGGCCACAGCAGGAGAGGAATGGGGAGCAAAGGGGAGAATCCCCACTCTGGTGATGCTACAGCACCAAGGAAATGTGTCACGGGTCTGGATCTAGACCTGGGACCTTCTGAGACAAACATCAGCTTGACATGGAGCAGCCCAGAGGGCGGTGAGGCACAGGTTGCTCAGAGAAGCTGTGGCTGCCCCATCCCTGGAAGTGTTCAAGGCCAGGTTGGACAGGGTTTGGAGCAACCTGGGATAGTAAAAGGTTGGGGGTTGTAATTAGATGAGCTTTAGGGTCCCTTCCAACCCAAACCATTCCATGATTCTGTGATAAAACAGACTCACCTCCATGCAATCTCCCAAGACAAACTCATAAATGATGAAGGAAATCAGGTTTCCACTTGTCATTTGCCCCGAGATCACGAGGTGCCCGCCGTAGTAAAGGATGCTGACTTGGACCACCAGGAGGGTCAGCTGAAAGCAAGAAAACACCCCCAAATCAGCAGGGACAACTGATATTTTGGTGTGTTTGTAATTACTCACACAACAGCCCACAATTCACGTGCTGACATTTATTCTTTGAGCCCTGAGCTGAGGATCCCTGACAGCACAGCTGACATGCCTGAGCAGCGAGCATGGATGTGAAAAGGGAGAAACAACTCAAGTACATGGGCTGATTTAGGGAGCTGGGCTGGCACCTTTCAACAAAACAGAGTCCAGAGGGATAAGTGCCAAGAAGAGAGAATTTCTCTGAAATAATAGAGCATCTCATGAACTTTTCTCTTGGACTAATGTCCTCAAAGATAATAATCTACGCTCAAATTATGCAAGGAATGCACTCACCTCACCACTAAAATAAACCTTCTCTTATATGAGTGTGACACACTTTAATTTAGAACACAAAATCAAGCCAAGAGTTAATGCAGAGTATCCTCCTTGTGTGTACAAGTCCCTGAAGGATAACCTCAGCTCTCATCTGAAATTGGTGGGGGGGGTTCCACCTACTCCAGAAGGGAGACAGATGAGCTCTCATATGACAAATACCAGCCCCTGCTTTTATTCAGCTGGTTTTGTTCCATCTGCCCGGGCGCTCCGAAAAGCAGCGATGCCCTGGTGCCCTGTGTGACATTTGCAGCACAGGCTGTAAATTCATACAGATAAAAATACTGGGGAAAAAAAATTCCTTTCTCCATGAGGTGACCTTAGGATCCTGTGTTCCCTCCAAGAAAGACTTTACCAAGGCTGTGCTAAATCCATCAGCTTCTTTCTATGTGAGCCCTGCAGCAGCAGTTTTTGAGGGTTTTTGCCTTCTGAGCTTTGCCAGGATCTGTGCTGACCCAGTTCATGCTCTGGCTTCACCTGGAGCCCAGAAACAATGCTAATAATGCTCCAATTTTGTTTCCAGACTTGGGAAGCCATAAACCATCCCACAGCTGCACGAGAGCACCATAACTCACAAACCCATCACCAGAGACTACTTCCATCCTTGAACATGCAGAGATGAGGGCAGCCTCACGCGGGGATTTTGCACAGCCTTAGTTAACAGCCAATGGCAGGAGAAGTCCCAAACCATCTGGTCTTGAATGGTGAAAAAGCATTTTGCAGGGAAAAAAAAAAAAGCCCAGAGCCAAAGCCCAGCAGCCTCCCCCTGCCACCACCCACACGCAGAGAAGCTCCATTCCTGAGCAGAAGCTCAACCAACGCGGCGGCTGTTCCCAGCCGGAGCCCCGGGGATGAGCTGGCACAGGATCGCAATGCAGCACCACCGAGCCACGGGCTTTTCCACGACCTTGAGCACTTATCAATTATATTCCCATTTCCGGGAGAAAACAGGCAGGTCGGTGGAACGACACAACGCTGCCCCGAGGCGGAAGGGGATATAATTTTTTGATGTGTGAAAATAATAATAACGAAGAGACAGAGGGTTGCTGGTGGTGGATCCCTGAAAGCGGAGGAGAACCACGTGCCACGTGCATTTTGGGATCTGAAGCAACTCCCCTGCCCATCCCAAGCCCTGTGTAGGGAACACCTACCCCGCTGGACCAGACGTAGTAGGTGTAAGCCAAGGCCTCCCTCTTGTTGAGCTTGTAAACCTGCTGCAGCTTCTGCCAGTACACGTTTGCCTCCGTCTCCTCGTTGGCGAAACTGCGGACGGTCTTCATGGCAGAGATGGTCTCCTCGGCTGTGTTGTTGGCCTTGGCCAGGGCACTCTGCACATCCTTGGAGAGCTTCTGCAGGGAGCAGGGGGAGGCAGAGAGGGCTCAGCAGGTGGCAGGATGTCCATGGCAAATCTCCCTGCTCGCCCCAGGCTCTGCTGGGCTCAGGAAAAGAAGGCATGGTGACATTTTTCAAGGCCATGGGCAAGAAGGTTGAGCACTGGGATATATCCTACACTTCAGGACAACCTGGAATGTGTCAGGAGGAGAGCAGATTCATTGTGCTCTCCCCAAGGCATCTGGACTGCGGGAGGTGACGTGCCATGTCCAGGGACACTTGGGAAGCCTGGCAGAGCTGCTGCTCCTGGTGCCCTGAAGGGCCCTGGCCCAGGATCTCTTCCAAGGAGTTTCCAAGTCAGAGGCAGGTCTGGAGACCTCATCTCCACTCCCCCCATAAGTGTCTGTCCCATAGGAGAGGCCATGGCTGGGTGAGGCAGTACCCGAGGACTCTGTTTTGGCAGTACCTGTGCACAGTGGAAAGCACTGACAGCTGACACAGGGAGCAGCAGTGCAGGACTCACATGGTCCATGAGATGTCACACTGGCCAAGGGGGGACAGTCCATGGCCCACACCAGTCCCAGGCAGAGGGAGGGAGCTCAGCACTGCGTTTAACTCCCACCAAGTCACTCCAAAAAGAAAGGAGAGGTTGCACAAGGACAGGACATCCCACAGCCAAGCCACCTCTCCTGTCAGACCTGAGATGCTTCCACTCCTGAGCATGAAGCAAGGTAAGAGCCGAGGCTATGCCTGTCTGCCCACACAGGTTTAATGCTGCCTTCCTGCTCCCACTGCTGGCAGCAAAGCACTCCAGCATCACTCCCACCAGCTCCAAATCCACCCACGTGAGCCTCCATGATGCCCTCACATGGGGGAACAGCCCAGCTTTGCAACACACCATGGCAGTGCCAGCTGCTCCTGCCTACCTGGTAGTACTTCCCATACACATCAGACACCAGCATGATGATGGGGAAGCCCATGAAGGTGACGAGCGAGAGCTTCCAGGAGAGGCTGAACATGAAGAAGATCACCCCCGTGGCCTTCACCACGTTGCGCAGGAAGATGTTGATGTTCTGGGAGACCAGGTCGCTCACGATGGTCGTGTCCGACGTCAGGCGGGAGATGACGTCCCCTGCAGCAGTGAGGGGTTGGGGAAAGGGGAGAGAGGGGACGTGCCATCACAGCAGGTCACTGCCTCACCGTGCCCCATGTCCCCGGCCAGGGGGGACCAGATGGAGATCCCCGTTCAACCAGCTCCTCACTGGGAGTCTGAAGGGTGGCACAGAAGGGGAGCAACCCTCCGCCACTGTGGATGCAAAGCAGAACAGAGGAACTTGAACTGCTGCATGCACAAGGGGCAGGAAATGCACCAGAAGGCACATCCCTGGGTCACCAAGGATGGCTGCAGGACAGCAACGGGGACTTTGGCAGCACCCTGTGCTGGAGGGCACCCTGTGGGCAGGCAGATGGGCAGCAGGTCATCCTGCCCTCTTGGCAGGACCAGCCAGGGCCAGGCTCAGGGCACCCTGTGGAGCAAAATGGGGCTTTGGAGATGGCTCTTTGGGTTTAGGCATGTGCCCCACAGCCTGGAGCTGACCCAAGGGACCTGAGGACTAGGGGTCCAGCTACTAAAGAGTGAAGCTCTGGCAACACCCTTTGGTGGAGCTGAGTGTTACAGCCAGCCTGAGTTCCTAAATACTTGGCCTGTGCATGTTTGAGTCCAGCTGAATTCCCATGCTTTTGTGTAAGTTCAGGGTTACCCATATCCCACTTACAATAACATCTCTGCTGTCCTCAGCTACCAAGGCACTCTGCAGCCACTGCTAAATATGGCAACAGCCTCAAAACTAAAAATACTGCTGAGACAAAATTAAATGTGTGAAAGTTACAGCGGGCTGGGACCACACCAGAGTGGCATGGCCTGGGACAGCACTGAACTTCAAGCAGGGAAAGCAACAAGCACACCCAGCAAGCTTCACACATCCAAGGTTTTCGGTGCCTGGAGCAGAGCTGGAGAGTGGCTGACTAGGAAACACTGACTTAGGTACAGGAGAAGGAAAGTAGGTGTTTTGGGGATGACTGGAGATGAGCACATCCGTCCGAGGATGTGCTGGATGTCAGGCTGATCGTGGCAATGGGATGCCCCAGGGTGCTGGGCAACCCTGTCCCAGCCCCACAGCAGGAAGCAACCAAAAGGGAAGAGCTTTCTGCCTCTGTTTCTAAACACAAGCACTCAGGTGCTGCCTCTGGCTGCCCACGATCTGCTGCATGTGGGTTGGGCAAGCCAAGGGGAAAAATTCCAGGACGGGCTGGAGGGGTTAGAGCAAATTCAGGGGGGAGAAAGGAACCAACCTGTGCGATTCTCATCAAAGAAACTCATCTCCTGAGACACCAGCGACCTGAAGAGGCAGTTGCGAAGGCGGATGTTCAGCCTTGCAAATATGAGCGTGAAAACGCCGCCCCGGATACCTGCGGCAAATGAGCTAATTGCAGATAAGAAACGTTATAGACCAGTGGACACGAGACTGCTCTCAGCAACACACACACCCCCACGCCGGGCCAAGGGCTTGGGCAGTGCTGTGCTGGCACCACTTGGAACCCGGGGAAGCCACAGCTAAACCAGCCCACACCCCTCCTGGGTGCCACCAGCACAGCAATGGCTGGTCCTAACCCCGGCCGTGACGAGCTTTGGGAGGGGACACAGCGCTGCCAGGACAGCACTCCCCAGTGTGAAGTGAGATAACATGCAGGTACCCCCGAAATGCCAGGCCCTCGAAATGCCAGGCAGTGGAAAGACTGTAGGAAAATTTATTTCCAAAGTGGAGAACACTGGACTTACAGAATGTTAATCTTAATGGTGTTTCAAACACCGGGCCCTGGGGAAAGACACGACCCCTGTTCTTCTCAGGGCTTTTACCATCCCCAGCACCCACTCTGTGGGGCCTTCAAGTATGTCTGCAAAGACTTATCTTTTTCTCATATCAGAGAGACTTTCGGTGGAACACAGGAGGAGAAAACAGCTAAAACTGTCTCAGGGGAAAGACGCCTCTTCCAGGCAGGAAAGCTTTGTTAAGTGAAAAACCCTCATCTTCTCATAGTAAAATCTTCCAGAAGGGTCTTCTACCCTTACACCCAGGGAACCCATTCCCTGTTCTCTCTGTCTGTTCCTGCTCTCCCACCACCATCAGATGGACAGGAAGGGCTACACGAAGCCCTTGTGACTGACACCATGGCCTCTCTGCACTGTGACAGTGCAGAAACATCCAAGTGCACCCCTGGTATCTGGCAGCAGCCTGGTGGAGTGGTTGCGTGTGCCCATCACCACCACAAGCTACTGTGGGAAACCCCCAAACTCCTCCTCGTCACGGCCAGCCCCAGCCCCTGCGATTACCTTCCTATGGCGAGCAGTGACATGACCAGCACTGCTGTGGAGAACCGGTCCATGCTCTTCTGCACCACGATGCCGTCTATGGCCAGCCCCGTGTAGTAGGGCAGAAAGGTCTCTCCTGCCAGACAAGCACAGGACATGGAGGTTCAGCCCCACTGCAGCACAGGACAACCCCATCCCCACCATGGAGATATCAGTCATCACATGAGACGTCTCAGGACATGCAGCCCCTAATGGCACAAGGGGATGTTGCACTCCCAGTGTATTTTATCCCCTATTGCATTTTTTTTTTGCTCCATGCATATTTTCTCCAGCCCATGCAGGATGTGCCACCCAGCAGCCCCCAAAAAGCAATCCTGGGGTGCTTCCAGGCCACACCACATGGTTCCTTCCCTCCTGGTGAGCATGGGAACACACCGTGGTCCCCCTGGGTCCCTTCACTTACCCAGCGCGGCCACGAGGAGGAAGAAGGAGGCGACGCCCAGGAAGAAGGCATCTGGTTTGGTGTAGGACAGCAGCTTATGGATGGTGGGACCAGCTGCCTCCTCCCGCTTGTCCCTCGGGACGCCCCCATCACAGCTCTCCTCCACCTCGGCGCGGGACTCGGAGCCGGGCCCCAGCGCCTCGCGGGATGAGGTGACACAGGCCAGCAGCTGCCACAGCCCGAAGGTGGCCGCCAGCGCCACGTAGGTCCAGGCAAAGAGCCCCCAGAACCAGGGGTCCCGGATGGTCTTCCGCACCTCTGAGTACAGCAGCAGCTTCACCATCATGTAGATGCCCATGAGGAGGCAGACGACGGCGATGAAGGTCCGCGACGCCTTGAGGCGCCGGGGGCCATAGGCCGTGTTGGTGGCCACGCCGATGGCGGCCCCCAGGAGCACACAGCTGCGGTACAGGCAGCCCCCCCAGATGTCCAGCAGCGAGTTGAAGATGTTGAAGTGTCGCAGGTCCTGCAGGACGTTCCGGCCGCCCTGGCCGTGGGTGTAGAGCAGGGTGGTGACCGCCACGTCGGCCCCGCTGAGTGCCAGCGTGCTGGCCACCGCCTTCCAGGCACGCATCCTCAGCACCGGGACGGGGGGGGCACCCAGGTGGGGGGGCAGCCCTAGCATGGGAAGGACGTGGGCATGTCAGCCTCCGCTGCGGGAGAGAATAGTGGGATGGGGTTGTTATTCACCCCAGGGAGGTGGTGAGGAAAGGGCAGTAGGATGGGGGGACCACCGTGCCAGCTCCTCACCCGCCCATCCTGCCCCCAGACACCTCTATCGGTTCCTTCCTCCCCTCCCCTGCTGCAGACACTCCAAGGTATTTCATAAAGTGAGCAGTACAAACCAAGACAAACTTCCCTCCCAGATGACTTCGCCCACCCTGAAGCCCAAAGCAGAAATGTGCACTTCTCAGTGGGAATCTTTGTCCCTCTTTGCTGTGGTGGCTGCAGGGCCAGCCGGGAGGTCCCCAGCAGTCAGGTGCTGCCATGACATCTGTGCAACCCACGTGTCCTGCGCTACGGAGCCGTGTAGGTGTTAAACTTGGATGTTCATGATCCCAGAGTCCCTCCCCATCTTTCCCAGGACAAAGCTGAAACCAAGCAACCAAAACCGCAGCAAAGCAGAAGGAAGAGCAGCTCAGCTTTGCAATGGATTCCCCTGATCAAAACCAGAATAAACCACAGGTACAGCAGCTTCTCACACCTTCCAGTCCCCAGCCCTCTTGGATATTAACTCAGAGTAGCCCATGAAACCCGTTGTGCGGTCTGGGTGCAGTTCGGTGACACAACAAAAATCCCAAGAGGAAATTAAAAAGGGGTTGGAATTCCACAGCTGCATCCTGTGGGAGAGAAAGGCTCTGGGGCGGGATGCTGCCTTTGCTGCCGCCCGAGGGGGTCTGTCCAGCATCAGCGATGGTGGGGCAGGGCCTGAATGGACACAGCAAAGGGCGAAAAGCTCGACTTGCTCTAAGCCGAGGGAGCTGCTCACCTGCTCCGGTGCCATGCCCAGAGGTGCCACGCGTTGGCACGAGGGAGGTACCTGATCCTCAGATTTGTGCTGGGTAAGCAGCTCATGACGGTGCACAGTGCGGAAGGCGCGGTACAGGCAGTGCCATGTGCCGGCCACGCTCTGCCCTGAGTGACCGCAGCCCCCAAAAAACCAAACCTCGGGGAGAAGGGCAGCCCTTGGCGCTGGACGAGCAGCGCCCTTGGCCGAGAGCGGCTCGGTGGGCGGGCAAGTGGGATGGAAAGATAAAGAGTGGGGGAAAACGGGGCAGAGGTTGCAATCTGGGGAAAGCACGGGGGTTTGTGGGGTGGGTAGGGAAGGAGGGATGGAGGCGAAGCAGAGCAGCGATGCCAGGGAGGAGCAGGGCACGCTTCCCAGGGTGCTCGCTGCTGCCATCCGCTGCAAAGCTGCGCGGATCCGGCCCGCTGGAGGAGGAGGAGGAGGAGAAGGAGGAGGCGGCCACCGCAGCTCCCCACCACCCGCAGCCGCGTCCCAAGACGCCGAGCTGGAGCCGCCCAAGGTCCCCGGTAGCACCCCGGCTTCCCCCCGCAGGAGATGCTCCCACGAGAGCGGGGGGACACGCCCGGGAAGGGCCGTGCCCACCATCCCACGGACACACACACACGGCTCCCCCCTTTGCAGCGCAGGGGCAGCTCAGCCCCGGCGCGGCCGGACGGCTCTTACCGGCGGCGGGATCAGTGGGATCAGCAGGATCAGCGGGATCAACCCGGTAGGACCCGGCGCCGCCGCGTCCCGGGAACAAGGTCGGTGGGGGGCGTGGCCTCTGTGGTGACCACGCCCAGGAGGCCCCACCCCCTCCTGCGGCGCGGCCCCGGCCCCGCCCACGGATCCACCGGGCAGGGAGAGCCCCAAAATTGGGGTATCGGGTGCCCCCACTACCGCCCTGCCCGGGTAAACCTTGCCCTGATGCAGCAAGGGCATCCCCAGAATTCCCACCACCACCAGAGAAGGGGTTTTTTCCTCCCCAAAAATATATACATTTAAAAATTTTTATATGATTTTATTGGTTTCATCTCATTTCTGCAGCAGAGAGGGGAAAATAGAACACGCGACCTGGCTTTAAAAGCAACCAGGACAAGGGGTCAAGATCATGTTTTAAATTAATTCTTAAATAGGGGCTCGACTGGGGTTTAATTAACCCTTAAATAGATGCTCATCAGGGGTTTAATTAACCCCTAAATAGGGACTGGACAGGGGTTTAATTAACCCCTAACACAGAGCAATCCAGTTTCAAGAAATCCAGGTTATAAATTATTTCACAATTAAAACCAAGAAATCCAGCTTGTAAATTATTTTTCCCCTTCACCTCCCACTCTAGCTCTGGAGGGATGGAAGTGCTCTTCCCTGGGCAGCAACTGTGCATCCAGGTGGGCTATACAGGTGACAGAAGGGCAGGGTGGTGTCATTATCCCAAACTTTCCCTGTGTTTTCGGAATGCTGGGCTTAAAAACACCCCTATAACCTTCACTAGCACAGAAACAGACTTCAGGATTCCTGGAGTTCACTCCATTTCTGGAGAGAATGGAGTAGCGAGGTTACAAAGGAAACCTTTTACTGTTGGTTTTATTTCTGCTAATAAGTGCTTAGAACTAAAAAAAAAAAAA
>VYXB01002853.1:0-21224 GCA_013397135.1 Pachyramphus minor | reverse complement strand
GCTCTTAATATAGATATAAAAATAATGTCTAAATATTAATATTAATAATTACATGTCAATATAGTATAAATACGGTATATTTATAATTATACCAATAAATATATTAATAGGTTGATATAAAATGAAGGGCCATATAAAAATCCCTTCCTTTATTTGGCTTTATGATCCTGCTCCTTGTCCTCACCTGCAGCTCCATTTTAGACACCGAAAGGCCAACCAGAACATCCCAGTGTGGGTGTTCCCACAGGAATCCCTTCCTGTTGGGTTTGTCCCTGACAATCTCTCATCCCTCCAGGCACTCCCCGGGTGCAGAAGGTGATGACTGTGATGATCAGTGACCACGAAAACCTCTTCCCCCTCTCCAAGGACGTGCCACTCTCCCCACCTGCCCCCCAAAACGACAAGAAAGCCCCTGTCCCTCGCAGCTCCGTGGGCTGGGGGGCTGCAGAGGACCCTGCTGTGCCCAGGGCCATGATCCAGAGGCGAATGGTAAGGACAGATCCCCAGGGACATAATCACACCCACCTTTATTAAGTGTGTGATTAATTATGGCGGGCTCTGACAGGTCAGTGAGCCACTAGAAGGATTTGCTGTTAAAAGGGGGAAGAGCTGTATCTGTCAGCTCTGGAATATTTACATCAGGAAAATGATGTAGATAAACTTTCCACTTTCCTGTGGAAAATCTGCTGTTCTGAGAAAAATGAAAATTCCCAATGCTTTTCATCTAAACAGCTGAACAGATGAAACCTTTTCAGTTCAGGCTGGTGAGGGCAAAACACTGGGGATTAAAGGCTTTTCTCAGAAGAAATCTCTGAAAAAAATCTTTTTAATGGGAAGCAGGGTCCAATCTAAAATAATTTTAATGGCAAACTGTGGCCGTGTTCAAATGTGGCTTTTGCAGTGGCTACAACCTGTCAGCTGCCAGGGCAGGGCCAACCTCTCCTAATGCCCTGCTCTGCTTTCCAGAGGGATGACCCGAATTCCAGCGGTGCCCCCGGACCAGCTGCGAGCTCAAGTGCCCCCAGGGAAGATAAGGAGCCCAAAGATACCCTGGGAATGTGGAAAATGCAGCCAAGGAAAAGAACTCAGACTTTACCTAACAGGAAATCTCTCCTGGCAGCGGCTGCTCCGGGGGACAAAGGCAGCCAGGAGAAAAGGGATGTCTTTGCCAGTGACTTTTGGAAAAGCTCCCCCGGGAGCAGCTCCCGCCCCGTGGTCCCTGATGGACACAAGAGAACGTTGTCTCATGATCTTTTTAAGCTGCTCGACCTCCACCGAGCTGCGACCTGCGACAACATTCCCCCCTCCCCACCAGAGAGCGGGGACGGCAGCGGCTCCAGCCCCTCCAGCAGCATCTCCGACAGGGAATTCCTGCCCTGCCCCAGTCCCAGCCACGAGCCAAGGGAACCAGCCAGTCCCGCCACTGAGGTGCCCAAGCCTGAGCAGGAGAGCAGGGAGTTCCTGCAAAACATGGTCCTCAGGCTGGAAAAAGAGATGGAGGCACAGAAAAATGACTACGAGGAACAAATTAAGAGGTAACTCCCTGCAGGGAGCTGCTTTCTGGGGAGCAGGAAATCTGCAGCTCGGGTGCTGACAGCAGATATTGCACAGATTTATGTGCCAATAATATTATACAGTATGCAAGAGGAATGATTAATGTTAAAATGCAGTATTTAGTAGGCTCTCTAAAAACCAATGTACTGTGTGTGCTGCACTGTGGTGACACAGTGGCTAATGTTAAATTACCACAATATTAATACTTCATACTTCATGTTTCTTATCACATCATTGTATGGCACTGCAATACTCCTGCCATAATTAAACTGTCATAAATCCTGTTATTACCTTAATCTTGTATCATCACGCTCACCAGACTTCAGCAGTAGCATTGTGACACTGTTAGTTGTAACCACCACATAGTTATTATATTATCACTATTATCACATGATCAATACACATGTTGATTTATTGCATCATTTTATGTGGCCATTGAGGGAATCAGGGCAGGACCTTAGGCTTGTTTTATTCCTTATTACTCCTTTATTTATTGCTTTATTCTTAAGGAGTTCAGATTCTTAAGAGCCAAACAATGGTTTTCCAGCACGTTTCTGATCCAACCCTTTCATGCCCCATTTTTCTTTGCAGTCTCCAGAAGGAGAACTACGAAGTCTGGGCCAAAGTGGTGAGGCTGAACCAGGACATTGAGAAGGAGAAGAAGAAGTCTGAGGAACTGGAGCTGAAGTTGAAGAACGTGGAGCGCTCGCGGGAGGACGTGGAGAAGAAAAACGAGAAGCTCGAGGAGGAGATAAAAAAATTAAGTAAACCCACAGGCAAAACTGATGCCAAAACCAACTAGAAGGAGACACCCAGCTTTGCACAGGCACAAAATGCAGCTGCACAAATCCACAGGAATTTCCAAGCAGATTCGGGGCCAAGGACTTGTATTGTCCAGTGTCCTGCTGCCGACCATGGCCCATTTGGAGGGAGGAGTCCAGAGTTTAGAGGCTGGTTAATGCTCTGAGAATGGAACTTTCAGAAATATCCTTTAGCTTTTTTTGGTGTATTTATCTCAACTCCTCTTTCAGCTGCTCAGGTTACCTGGAGAACAGGCCAATACTTCCTGCTGCTCAGTCAGAATGTCTTGCACTCAGGGGTTTGGGTGGTGGAGACATTTTGCCTTTACAGAAAGAAATCCCTCCTCCAGCCCCCTGGCTCCCTGCTGGGGATTCCCACCGTGCAAAACATCCAGGAATCCTGGATCCAGGGAGACAGAGGAGCCCCAAGGTCTGGGGTGGCACAGCCCATTGTCTGGTGGGCTGCAAATGCTTTGGCACCTCAGCTGAGGTGTTCCTGTTGATCCCACAGCTGGTTATTGCTCTTATAGAGCAGCACAAGCCCAAAGAGCTCCTCAGGTCAATCAGAGATCTCCTGCAGCATCACCTGCTGTGATCACCAACACCAAGGCTCCAGCTGGAAAATCCCAGTATCACAGAAACCTCTTCAGTTCAGGGGCTGTTCAGGTATTTGAAGTGGCTGTTCCCACGTGCACAGAAATCCAGCACAGCTCACAGAGCTTTGGAGAGCACTTTCACACACCCCTACTTGGAGATCTTTGAGCAGAGAGGGTCCATCAGCAACTTTCCCAGCACAGAAAATGGGGCTGCTGCAAGTTCCCTGATGGGCAGTTTTCAAGGAATGATGGATCTGGGTTTATTTACTGTTCCTGCTTTGGGTTCTCATTGTTTCTACAGCACAGAACAGGATTTCCTCAGCCAGCTGGTGGAAACGTGGGTTTGCACCCCACCCATGATGTTGGGGCTCTCCCCAGCCCCTGCTGCCATCACCATAAAGACAAACTGAACCCAAAAGTCCCACTGTGACTATTTATGACCTTGTCTGCTCGTTCCCTGCCAGCAAGTTGTGGTTCCAGCAGTACCATGGTGCTGCCAAAGCTCTTTGGGGGAGGAAAGAAAAATAACAGGACTCTGTAAGAAAACCTTTCACTCCTCATTTCTGTTGAGAGGGGGGAAGAGCAACACCCAGGCTCAGCTCAGCCTAGAGCCCTCATGGGGGTGGAAAAGAGAAAACCATGGAGACCTGCAGGAGTTTTCAGGCAGGACTAACCAGGGGTGTCTGTGCCAAGCACTGGGAGGTGAATCCCAGAACACTGGATTCATGTTACTGAGGCCTTGGCTTTGATGAGGCAAAATTATGTTCAAGACAGGCTGCAGAGCTGTCTGACAGAGCCTGGGGAGGAAAAAGAACTGGTGAGAGGAAGGCACAAAGAGGAAACCTTGTGAAGCAAAGGGAGATGGGAGTGGGAAAACGTTGTTGGAGAATAAAAGTCAATATTGGGTATAAAGCACTTGCTGCTCTCAGCCTTGCTGGGGGTGGAGGGGTCCTGTTTAGCTCTAAAACTGAGCCCAGGCAGTCTCAGATTCAGTTTGGTGCATTGAACCCACCTTTGCTCAGCTGGGGGTACAAAGTCCTGGTGAAGGAGAGGTTTGTGAAGGTAGAGCTGCATTTAAAAATCCAACCCATAAATAGCTCCCTGGACCTATGGATGCTGACTCTGGGTGTTCTTCCTTTCCCTGGGATCCCCAGACACCGAACAGCTCCTCACTGCCCTTCCCACAAACCTTCACACTGTGGGATTGAACTTTCTGGAGACCTGTGTGGGCAAAATGTGCAAAATCCCAGTGCCTTCCCCAGCACCCACAGCCAAGGTCCTCTGCTCTTCCTGGGATCAGACCTGAGTACAGGGTTTCAAACTCGAGTCTAAGGTTTCAAATCTGATTAAAATTTTTCGAATCTCAGTGGTGGTGATGTGAGATGTCAGTGAGGACCTCAGCAGCCCCCCAGGGCAGCCCCAGCAGGTCTGGGTGTGCTGGTGCAGAGCTCCACAGCATTTCAGAGGGATGGACATCATGGACAAGGGCCCCAAGGAGGGCAAGGTGGCCTCCACCAGGCTTAGCCACCTTCCAAGATGAGCTCCACAACCCTCCCCTTCCCCACCACCTGCATGTCCCACACCCTGCAGGGTCCTGAGCTGCCTCCTAAAGTCTCTTTCCACCCCGTCTGACACCACTGGTGCTGCAAGTCAAAGTGCCCCCCATGGGACCCACAACGTCCCAGCACTCAAATCAAGGGGTTTCCAAAGTGTCTGTCACCATTTCAGAGCAGCTGCTCCCCTTCACTCTTCTGTGATTTCAGGTGACCTTGACAGGGCTGCTTTAGTTTAATTTTTTACCTTTGCAGGAGACTCATCACTGACCTGAGCACGAGGCTCAGGAGTCAGTAGGGAGAAACTTCTCCCTCGGGTGTAGGAGAAACTCTGTGAACATCTGGGCTGGAAATGCCACACGCTCCTTTCTGCAGAGATCAAAAGTGTGAGGAGGCAAATAATTCCTTCACAGCAGACTGTAATGACGTGCAAAGCCTTGGCTGAGGCTCAGAGACCTCCATGATTAGGACAAGTGCACGTTATTTTAGTATAAACTGTGCATTCCTCCACTTCCGCTGCACAGAGGCCAAACAACCTCGTGGCTGTTTCTGAAGATCAGAGTGACTTCTTTGAAGATATTCCACCCATTAACATTTGGAGTGTTTATAGAGGTCATCTTTAGAAGACAGACTTTGCAATGGAGGTCAGGTGGGCTGGAAATTCCTCAGAGCCTGGAGGGAGGAACAGCCTTGGAGAGCAACACGGGCATCTTGTGAGTTGGGGGTGCAAGATAAGGAGGGGGTTCCTTTTTTAAAAAAAAGTGAGCTTCTTCCTGAGAGAGAACCATGGCTGTGCCCATCCCAGAGCTGTGAAACTTCATCCTTTCCTTCCCTGAGGGAGCCTCCTCTCTGCTCAGCCCAGAGCACTGTGAACAGCGAACACTGGCACTGCCCAAATCCTACTCTGGATTTCATGCACTTCCACATCTTCTGTTAGAGACACCTCCATTTGAGACCCCCCAAAACTGACTGATGCACAACTTGCATTTCCTTCCTCCTTATTTTTTTTTTTTCCTGCGGCCAAGATATGAAGCTTTTTAGGGAAGAAGCAGCAGAGAAAGTGTCTCCTGCACCTGGAGCAGGGGCTGCTGCTCCTCTGTGCTGCAGGGGGCAATGAAAACCCATGGAGGGCTGTTTGGTGCCTTTTCAGCTCAGCAGGATTTGAGCTTTGATTCTGGATGCCCTAGAAAATCTGAAGGTACTGCTGTCATGTGAAGGCACAACAGACTGTCTATGATAGAGAATAAAGAATAAATCCCATACAAAGGTCCTTTTCAACCCTGTCCTGGCACGGTGGGTTTGGAAACTGCCCAAAAGGGGCAGCTTTTCACCCCCTCAACCCTCACAGTGCACAGCCCGAGGACACAAGAGCATCACCAAGGTGACAACCCATGAATCAGACAGAGGATTTTCCTTTCCCTTTAAATGTGATACAACTTTCCAAATTAGAGCCATTAAATCACAGACCTCAGTGTCTGGGGTCAAAGCTGTTCCACCATGCATTTTGGGGTGAAAATATGACACCTTTGGGGCTATAATTTCAGTCCTCTCACTGTTCAGGATTCTTTGTGTCAGAGCAGAAAACCTGTTTTACTCTTCTCAGGTATTTCCTGAATTAATTTAGGAATTCACTTTGTTGTATCCAAGGGTTTGGAAGGCGTGAGAGGCAGGAGAACAAAATTATCCTTCCCACATTATTCCCTCTGGATCCCGAGCCAGCCACACTTATTCTGCCTTATCCCCTCATATTTATCAAAGTTGCATTTTTGGCATGAGGGAACTTTCCTTTTTTAGCCTGGCCACTGCTCAGAGGACACGTTGCTGGGGGAGGCGAGGTGGACGTGCGGGAAGTGTCCGGCCCTTGCTGAGGGGGATGGTCCCAGCCCGGAGCTGGTCCAGCCCCAGGAGCAGTGGGAACATGTTGTTCCCCCCAGCAATTCCAGAGTGATCAGTCTGTCCTTCCTGTAGCTGAAAGACACCCCCAAACCAGGCTGCTTCTGAGGAGAAAATCCTGCCAAATTGAGTGTACAAATAACTCTTCACCAAAGTGGGGAGAAAAATGTCCCAAACTCTGGGAGCAGTCCCACTGTCCCACTTCCCCTGTGTTTTCCTGCCACCTTGCTGCAGCACAGGGATGCCACAGGGTCCAACTGGCCTGGAGGAAAAATAACCTGGGAAAAAGCAGCATCCTGGTGACACAGGAACATGTGGGCAGCAGGAAGCAGCCAGGGCAGCAGGGGCAAGAATTGTCCAAATAAGCACTTCTTTGGAGAAAATCCTCATCTCTTCCAGTCCCCCAAAACCCTGCAAGTTTAGGAATTCTGAGTTGCTCAAGCTGGGAGATGCCCTGAGCACTTGCATGGTGAATAATGCACAGAGGCTGCAGCTGGGACAGCTTCTTCCCAGGATAATCCATGTTGCCAAAAGCTCACCACGTGCACTGTCCCCACCAAGAACAGTTCACCGAGAGTTTTCCTTTGCAAGAGTTTTCTCGGGAGATAATTCCCACAACCAGAAGTGCCCAGTGGTTAATTGGGAATCAGCTTTCTTAAGAAATGAGGTTTCTGAAGAAATAAGGTCTATAACTTCAGCTGAATACAGAGGGATGAGTTGGGTGTGACCTTCCTGACAGTGGTGCTGCCACTGCAGGACTGCAGGGTGTGCTCGGCCCTTAGCAAACACCAGAGCTGCAAGCTGCACAGCCCAGCGAGCAGAGAGCTGGCAGGAAGGAAATATCCTCTTTATCCCGAGCCCATCACATGGAGAAGCCTCACAAAAAGCCCTTTTCATGCACAGCCCTGTCCAAAATGCCTCCCTGTGCCCAGAGCTCCCTGGTGGGCCCTGCCCACCTCGGGGCACCGACGCTCCCGGCGCCGTCAGCGGCCGCTGGTGTGGCCGGTGAAAATTTGCTTTATCACGTGTAAAACCACTGTGATATTTCAGCCCTTCTCACACAACGTGCTGATAACAGGGATGGGGACAGGGCAGCAGGAATCTCACCAGCTGGCCCAAATGTTTGCTGCATCCAGGGAGCTGTTTCCAAGCGAGTGGGTTTCCGAAGCAGCCAGGGAGGCAGAGGCCAGGCTTTGACCTCTTATTAACAAAACAAGGATAAGGTGTCAGTTTGGCACCTGCTCTCTGAGCATGTGAGAGGTAAATCTTTCCTTTCCCCTCAGCATTGCCTTGTTTCCTTCCTCATCTCCCTGATAAAGGCTGGCACAGGCTGCCATCCAGCCTGAGAGTCTCCCCTTGCCCTCCATGTGCTCTGGATGAGATCCACACTCAACCCTGAGGGCCATTGGCAGTTTTGAGTCTTCTCAGTGACACCTTTCCCCTGTGTGTCCTCTCCTGGGGTTCAGAGGGTGCATTTTTGGATGCTGCTAAGTGTTGCCTTCACATGCATCCAACATTTCTGATGGCACTAAAACTCTGGTGCTCATTTTAGGTGCTGAGCTCTGTGGAAATGCCATTCCAAGAGGAGTCAGGAGGTCAGCCAAGCACCCCAAGGACACTTGTTCCCAACACAATAGCTACAGACAGTGAAAGGTCAAAATGTCCACTGGAAACTGGAGTGTTGTGACACCCTGGGAAGGGATGTTTCCATTAGGGGAGTGGGAACATCCTGCTCCTTCACTGTATTCCTCCTATCCAGTGTAAAGAAAGCTCTGTAAAGTTTGAAATGTGGATAAATCCCATTTACACTTTGCACAAGGAATATTTAGAGACTCATTAGCTCCAAAAGACAGGATCTTTCCCCCAGCTGGCAGTGGAAGGGCATTGGCTCAGGGTCCAGGATAGCACAAGAAGGTATGGAAAGGTATTAGCAGATTAAATTGCTGTCATCCCCTCTGACCTGCTTGTGCTCACTCAGACATCAACCCTCCCTGATGATGGCAGCAGGGTGGCTTTAAAAATAAAATTGCAGCAGAGTCTTTGTTCTATTTGTCCCTTTGCTGTTCAGGGATCACGTGCAGGAGCAGCAGCTGGGCTGAGGCTTCCTCACATCCCATCCCAGGGGCAGAGGCAGCTTCAATGTGCTTCTCACCTACAGTGGTTTCAGCACCCTGGTGAGGGTCAGAGTGCTTTTGCTTCTCCTGCCTGACCTCCCCACCCTCTTGTAGCTTCAACACCAGAGCAAGGAGCCCGTGGCCTGTGGAGGTGACCCTGCACCAGGCAGTCTGCAGCAGAGAGCTCAGCACCCACCATTCAAACCAGACTAATTCAGTCTTCAGTCTCAGTGAAGGTCAAGACGTTGAGGTCACAGGTGTTTACTTTCCAAAATGCAACACAGAAGTAATGAAGCCTTTTGAAAATGTTTGCAGGGCACATTTGAGGCAGAGCCAGACCAAGTCTTGGGAGACCTGAATCCCATTCCATAAATAAATCAATCCAATCTAAAACATTTGTGATAATAACTTGGTCTCCAGCCTCACCAGGTGACCTTTGTTTCATTAACCTTGGGCTGGTTTGAGGCAGAAGTGTTGACAAAATTGTGCTGGTGGTGAAGACTCTGGTTCCTTCTCTGAGAAGAATGATACAGGAGGAGGATGGTGATTGACAGAAGAACAGCTGGGAGTAAAGGGAAAGGTGCAGTTGTTCATTCCCAGAGGTGTTACTGTGTCCCAGAGGATCCCTGTGTGTGCCGACCACAGCGTGCGGCAGCTCCGGCTTAACCAAGCTCTGCCTTAACAGTTACTCCTCTCTCTTGCAGTCTGAACAGGGGTTAATGCAGCTCCCTGAGGCCCTTGTCTAAACAGTTTGCCTGCCCTGGAGCTCATTAGTGCTGCAGGCAGTGCCCTGAGCAGTGTCAGGGGGGCTGGTGTGTGGCAGCCCCTCAGGAAGGACACTTGCCCTGCCAAGCATGGGCTGCTCAGCTCCTCTGCCATTATCTCCTGCTCAGGGCATGGGACTTATCTCAAACCCACTAATTAGGGTGCACAGAGGAAGCACAAGACATGCAATCAATATTATTGGGCCAAACTTGCAGCTGGTGCAAGTTGTCAATGGGTAGAGGAGTGGGAAAGAACAGGAAACCTTGTGAGCTGGAGAAATCCTGAGGGAAAAGGAGGGAGCTCAGCAAGGAAAGCAACTGTGGATGAAAGGAGATTGCTTTCCCTGCCAGAACAACTTCAATACTGGTACAAAGCTCTGAGAGAAATTTTGGATAGCAGGTTGTATTTGCACAAAGTCACTATTTGTGTCCATCTCAGCAGTGACCAACTGCTCTCAGACAGAATCAAATCCCTTCACCTCTTTCAACAGCTGCATCAACCCAGGAGACTCCAAATGGTGTGGGACTCAGGTTGCTGTGGATCCCCACTGTCATTTTAACCCAGGGGGAATTGAGGGTGGGATTCCAGAGAGTGGATCTGCTGGGGGGCACAGTGAGCAATAACTGGGGAACTCAGCTCCCAGTGCTTTGAACTGGTAACAGGGCTCATTGTCCCTACAGTGCAATGTGTGCTCTGCTTGCAGCTCAGCTGGGTCGTGTGTCAGGCTGGATGGAGGCTTCTCTGGGCCAGGATATGGAGCTGGGCACCTAAAATCATGGAATCACAGAATGGTTTGGGTTGGAAGGGACCTTAAAGGGCATTGAGTTCCACCCCCTTCCACACCTTCCACTAGCTCAGGTTGCTCCAACCTGGCCTTGGACACTTCCAGGGATGGGGCAGCCACAGCTTCTCTGGGCAGCTTGTGCCAGGGCCTCCCCACCCTCAGAGGGAGAAATTCTCTCCATACATTTAACCTAAATTTATTTTAACCTAAATTTTGTAAAGAACCTAAAACCTGGCAATGATAAAAGCAAAGAGAGCACGATCAGTTCTGCAGTTTTGCAGCTTTGCTTTCCCACTCTCCTGATTAGCCAGTGGTGACAGCTCAGGAAACGGATTCCACCAAATCTCACAACAACTGATCTGAGCTGCTCTAATCTCTGGGCAGATAAGGAGTTGCTACAGCAAAGCCAACATAAACCTGAGCTCTGGAAGGCTGGGCTGTTGTTTAGCCCCTGTTGCTAGTCAGCTACTGTACTTGATTTCAGAGACCACCCTGTATTTAAACCTTCTCACTTAACTCAACACATACATTTTCAACACCATGTGAAGCTCCCAGCCTGGACAGCCTCAGTCACACGGGGCTGAAGGACATTGTTTGGGGAGCTCTAGTGCTGCAACGAGCATCCCCTCAGCCTGAAGTCACTGCAGATACGAGGGACAGCAGCTCCTGCAAAACAGTCCTGTTAATACTGAACCAATGGTCCTGCAGCTGCCCATCTAAAATCAAACACAGCCCATTGTCTTCACTGGCCTTCACAGAAAGAGTAATATTTGGAGATAGGGACCCCCTTCTTTTCAGGAAGCATTGCTCCCTGCCACGGAAATCCATTCCTCTCATATAATTTCCTTTATTGCCGACATGTTGATTGCTTTTATCCCTCGTATTTCCTTTGTTTACTTAAAAAAATGCAGTCAGAGGTCCTGCTAAGCCCTTGAAATGCTGAGCAGGAGGTGGGTCGATTTATGATGGGCCTGTACCAACAGCAGAAACCAAGAGAACTCCCTATTCTCCACGGGAGCTCTGTTGCCCTGAGCTGGCTGTTTTGCAGGATATATTGCAGCAGGGATGTTTGCAAAGCTCTTCTGTACTTTCTGGCATTATTGGCCCCAAGAAGCACCTCGGTTTTCAGGGAGAATGCATCCATACCCCACTGAGTTTTGCCAGCAATGTCGTGTGGTGCCTTGGGGGTTGAAGGAGAAACTTTCTCAGCTGATCATCAGCTCCAGTTCTGCTCTCATTGACATCTGAAGTGACTCCCTGGGGGGCAGGAGGGTAAATTGGGATTTACTGGGTTGCATCTGTGCCAGGGACCCCTCAGTTGCTTCAGGAGAAGTCCAGGGAGAAGCAGGGAGAGCTGGACCCCCTTCCACTATTCATCTGCTTGACAAGGGTATCAAAAGGTGGATGTTTCTCTCCACTTTTATCGGGGGAAAGAAGCAGCAATTCCAGGGGCTGCTCCTTCCACTGCGTTTCCCCAGGAAGCTGCTCCTGCCTGAGGATCAGACAGGGACGTGACTCCAGTGCTGTTTCCCGGGGCTGGGATGGGGAGGGACAGAGGGAAGGGGGAGAGCCAGGAGGGGAGGGGGGAAGGAGAGGGAGGCAAGATGCCTGGCAGCCAGATTTGTTCCCAAAATGCTCCCTGGGGGTTTGAGGTCATTCCAAACCCACCCCTGTAGTGGGATATGGAACTGTGAGGATGACTCTAAAACCTCCTGCCTTTGGAATCACTGCCTTTGTGGTTTGGGTTTGATTTTTCAATGGGTGTCTCAGTGGGCTTGTAGGGCAAAAAATTGCTTTTTGTTCTTATTAAAAAGCTTTTTAAGAAGTCTTCCAAATCTTCCCAATATCTTCATAGATACTAGAAAGAAATTCCTCCCCGTGAGGGTGGTGAGGACCTGGCACAGGTTGCTCAGAGAAGCTGTGGCTGCCCCTGGGAGTGTCCAAGGCCAGGTTGGACAGGGCTTGGGCAACCTGGGCTATGGAAGGTGTCCCTGTCCATGGGGTGGAACTGGATGAGCTTTAAGGTCCTTTCCACCCTAAACCATTCTGGGATTCCAAGTTCCTTTGCACAGCAGTAGGTCTGACAGTCTGTTTTCATTGGGAATGTCCAGGGGTGCTGGGCCATCACCTCAGCTCCTCTTTGGGTTACAGCTCTGCCAACCAAACATGTGACCAGCCCTGTCCTGCAGCAGCTTCAGGCCAGGCTGTCACAAACCTGCCACTTGTGTCTGGAGGATGTTCCAGGCAGACACATTCTGGGGGCTTTTATCTGTCCTCATTCAGACATTTAAACTCTAGAAATTCGAGTGCATCTGTGCTGTAACTTTACTTGCAGGGAAGAGAAAGGGGTGTCCCCTCCTCTCCCCATCCAGTGTCAGTGCCAGACACACCTTGGGTCCTTCCTGTGCTGTGCCAAGGCTTTCCCTCAAATATGACTCATTTCACACCCAGAGAAATCACACCATCACCCTGAGTGGGTCAAAACAGCAGAAAAAACTCATTATTTCTCCTTTTAACTTCAAAGCAGGAGTTTGGAGTAAGATCAGGGTCGTGTTTTGTGGCTGTTTTGTGCTTTCTGTGACCAGAAGAACCTCCCTGGGCTCTGCACTCCTGACATTGTCTGTGCTAGAAATACACAGCTCTGGCCAAAATGCCTGCTCCCAGCACTAATATTCAACAGTAATACTCTCCACATAATAAACCTCTTCTTCCAAGGGGCACTGATAAGAATTTCCATTTTTAGTCGAGGGCAAATGAACAGTTAGGCCTTTTATTTGTTGCTGCTGCAATTGAAGAAGGAGCAGAAGCTAATTTTTTAACTTTTCCTGTAAATAGTGCATTAATGAAGACAGATGGATCAGCAATATAAACAAAAGCTCTATCTCAAGCTGGTTTTGTTCTGGATTTGTTTCCCAATATAGTAAGCAAACCAGCATCCCCCTGGTTCCCATCCTATTAACCGTGTTTGCACTCCAAATGTTGAACTGGGTCCTGAGGAAGTTTAAATTAACTCTGGGCTGTAGTTTTTCAAACACTCAAAGCAGATGTTCAATCTTCCTGTTTTGGTTCCCCTCCCCCCCCCTAAAAATGAATAGATTTTACATTTTTTGTGGCTCAGTGTGTTTCACAGAAAATACCAAACTGCATCTCTCCCTGTAGGTGAGCCAGGCACCAAAACTACCCAGGGCTGGCAAAAACTGCATGGGATTTCTACACTGCTGGAGGTTCTGGTTTGCTTTGCTCTCTGAGCAGTCTGGGAAGGGCAGGGCAGCTGCTGGAGCTTGGGAGAAGCTGGGAATCAGTTCTGGCTGCTGCTTTGGGTGGGAGTTTCTTTAGGAGGTGATTTTCCCCAAGTGACCTTGGTTTTGGGGAGGTTCATCCTCCTGTCTGCAGCTCCAGCTCATGGGGCAGGGCACAGAGACTTTGGGAAGAGGTGTGTCCACAATATTCAGAAATAACCCAGAGATTGGCATTTGGGCACCTCCAGATGGGAACAGCACGAGCCAGGCACTGCCAGGGAGAGGGGGTGCCCTGCTTTCCTGCCAGAACAATTCCTCCTCCCCAGGCTCACAGACCACCCCAAACAGAGGGGTCTGCCCAGAGCAAGGGCTGGCAGGGCTGGGGCAGTGGGGGCAGGAAAACCACGCTGGGAGGGGAAGCTTGAACACCCGAAAAGCTGGGAATTCTTGTCCTCAGTCAGCTCCAGAGGGCACTGCAGAGCCAGCCTGGATTCCAGGGATCACACCCAGCAGAGGGACAGGGAAAGGAAGCTTTGGGGAGAAATCTGTTGGCAGAATCTTACCCGACCTGCAGAGAGCTGAGATATGGATCATTCCAGGGAACCTCAAACTTCCAAGAGCTTGGGGAACTCCAGCCCTGGCTCTGAGTGTTTGCTCAGGAGACTCAGCTGCCAGGGTTTCTTCAAAGGCAAAGAAAGGAGTGAGATACCTTGAAGTTCTTGCTCTCCCAGAGGCATCGTGGGAGTTGATTTAAGAGCAGCAATCCAAGACCAAAGCTCTTCCCTCTGCCCCCTCCCTGATGTGCTCTCCAGGCTCTTCTTCTCTTTGTAGCATCTGTTTCTGCTCCCAACCCTTTGCCTGTGCTTTTTACACAGCATCCAGCAGAAAAGGGGCTCCATAGCTGCTCACAGTTTCCTATTCATATTCAACTAGAAACACATGAAAGCAAAAATCCAGCTGCTGTTGATGATTTTGGTGAGAGAGAGTTGCTTTGGTTGCATACAATGATTCAGAGATGGAGGGATGGATGGAAAGACAGACACTTCAATACTGAAGCCATATTTTTCCAAACCTTTCTGAAATTTAGATGCAATTTAAGACTTAAGTCAAGCATCTGCTAAGGTGTTGATATGAAATAGATCAGAGATGAAAGGAAAATCAATGCACACCAGTATTTTTTGTGACAAATAAGGTTTTTTAGAAACAGAAGTCACAGTATTAATGTAGATGGATGGAAGGAGGGAGTAAAGAGACAAAGAAAATGAAAACATGCAGTGAAATATTTTTTTCAGGGGCTTGGAACATTTTTCCAGGGAGTCCTGACATTACCAGCCCTGGCTCTTGTCACACACTCACCATGTTATTTGTGAGTGTCATGTCTATTTGGACAGGGGCATTTAAAGCCAAGCACTTCTGAGCTTGCAGAAACAACCTCAATGTGCTGCTCAGGGAAAGCTCTTTATAAAATAACTGTTCCCATTTCTTTTTGGTGATATTTTGTGTAATCCCTGCCGTGAATTGCCTGAACATCCAACAGACTCTTTTGTAGATTCAAAGGCAAGGGAAAAGGAAGATGAGGTTTGGCTCAAAGGCAGGTGTGCAATGCTGCTATTCAAATAATAACTGAAATACCACCCTCAGCAGCTCCAGTCTCAGGCTATGAACTGCACAGGGCCAGCTGAAGGATTCAAGGGATGCTCAGTTTTCCCCCAAAACAGCACAGTGAGACGCAGCTCATGCTTTACTTCTTTCAGCACAGACTCTGCTGAAATGCTCCTCATGCTCTACAGTCCTTGTTTCTTTATAAAAAAAGTTACTCATAACAAGAGACTGGCTGGCCCCTGACTCTAAAAACTATCCCTGGTGTTTATTGATATTTTCACTGATCCTGTAAGAGTTCAGACATGCAGGTTCACTGGCTGATAAATGACCTGCTGCCCAGGTTTGCTTTGTGCTGTGACACCCCACACACTCTGTCACAGCAAACCTCTGCCAGAAAGAGTGGGAAGGCTCTTTCTCTCAGCCCCTCTGCTTTGCTGCCTGAGAATTTATAGTGATTATGGGCAATTACAGTGGGTTACACACTATTTTTAAGGCACAGACCCTCCCACCCCTGTTCAGAGATGTTGGTGCTGTCAGGAAAGGACAGTGGTGCAAAAGGCAAATCACTGCCACGGGACCAGTCGCAGAAAAGAGATGATAAAAGCAAATGTCGGATTATCTCCCTAATGCTGGATTATCACTCCTAACAAGGTGAATGGCTTGTCTTGGCAAATGGCTTCATAAGAATCGTGGATGGTTTTGAAAGGGTCTGTGTGGTCACACTTCAACCACTGGCTGCTCCAGTTGATGTCAGCAGAGCAAATATCACACCTCTCACGAATTCCTCCAACGTGCCATTAACCACAGGCTCAGATTGCAGAGTGGCTCAGGGGAAAGGTCTGTGAGCCGTGTCAGTCACTCTCAGGGTGAGGAATAAAGCAATATAACTATCTGGAAACAGGCAGCACGAGTGGAGACTGCATAACTCTACAATAAACTACACAGCTGGGCACTTAAAGCCGTGATACCCCTGCAAGAGGAGTCATACATTGGACAAGACCAAACGTGCTCCAGAACACTCCTGAAATCACTGCAGGGAGGGAACAGCCCTGCAAAGAAGGAGGGAAACTGTGGCCTGTGGGATTTACCAGTATCTAGGGGAGAAGATAAATCAGCAGCCCCAACCTCAGTGCAGCACAACTCAACAGAGAGATTCCACGTCAAATAGGATCAGTGCAAGGTTTTATCCAAGTGGGATTACACACCAGCACAAAAATAAAACATTCTGTATTCTACATTATATTACAAAGGCAGACAGTCAATAAATAGGTCAATAAATTATGGGAAGCACAGAAGAGTATGTGTGAAAATAGGTGAAATTGGGTTTAGCTGGTGCATGATAAAGTCTTTCGTGTTCATTCCCGTGAAGTGTTGGAGTGATTCCTTCGAAGACCCTTATCACTTCCAGGGAAGATAACTTTCCCTTAAAAGTGTAAAGCAGATGCAGGGACAGTACAGTGGGCTCTGGTACGGGCTAAAAGAGTCAACATCACTTACACTTTCCCAAGAATCTGACAAATTTGCAGCTTAGTATAAATAAAGTGACGGGTCTATTGTTTCTCAGCTCCGACACCTCCTTATCACCAGGATTTGTTGCGGGGGAGTGGTGGAAACGTGGCATGTGACTCCTTCTCTACAGTTTGGGGAGGGGGCAATATCTTTATGAATTGACAGCTCCAGCACTCGCAGAAAGGGAAGATCCTCCCTGTCCCACTGGGTTGAAGGGGTTTGCTGTTCTGCCCTGCTCTTGGTGCTCGGCCATTTGAGTGGGGTTACGTGGCTGTGTCATCTGGAATTTACTGCACTGAGTAGGGGGATAAATTTCTTAGCTGGGCTAAATTTCAAGGACAATTTTAGGTGGCACAATTTCAGGGGTTCAGGAGATGTTCAGCACCTCTTTCTGCCACTCACAGCTCTGGCCCTTGAGAGACAACCTGTGGCCACCACAGCAAAACCAGAGCTTACACAGAGTGGTCTTGGACTAAACCTGCACGGGGGGAATTTCTTGCCATGGCCACACCTGGCATTGCTCCTGGGCCCCTTGTTTTCCTGGGAAAGGTGGGAAAGGGAATGATTCCCTTAAGCTCCAGATGCCACATGATCCCTGCCAGTTACCTTAAACTGAGACAGGGAAAGAGTAAAGAAAGGAATAAGAAAAAAGGGAAAAAAGTCTAAGTCCTTGTTGTGCCTTAGTGATTTAGAATGATCAGAGAGAGAATAAGATCTACAGAGATAAATTTAAAAAATTGAGCATGTAAAGATCGTTATAAAGATTTTACAGAAAGCTGAACAATCTAGATGTGACTGGCCATAGCTCACCTATCTTTAACAGCCCTGTAGATGCCAATGAACATTGAGAAAGTACAAAAATATGCCTTTATTTCTGAGAATTTAAATGTGCCCCTTTGGCACAAAGAGCTCTCCCAAACAATCCAATGATCTGCTCCATGCCCTGATGGGAGGAGGGACTCGGTCATAACTTGGACAGCAAAGAACAGCAAGAAGGAAGCAATGGACCAAAATATACAATCCCTGCGCTCGTACGACTTGCCCGTTCCCCAGAACAGGAAACACACAATTATCTGTACATGCTTCATTAAATAACCTCATTAAATAGCAAATCCAAAATGTACAAATTTACAGACTGAAACATTAAATACTCCCCCTGTGCCCTCCCCTGTGCCTTCCCTCCTACTATCTGCAGCCACACTCTGAGACCACCATGCCCTCGTATTTGAACTTGTAGGTGACCACCCCTGCATCCAAGTAGAGAATAGAGATGGGGTCGAGTTTGGTGGGCACGCAGCAGGCCTTGGAGGCTTTCTGGGGGTTCTTCAGGTGAACCAAAGTCTTGACTATGGCGTGCTTCGTGGGCGTGACGTGCTCTGTCAAGGGGTAGGAGCACACTCCGTGGCACTCGTAGGCTTCGTACCCCGCCGGGGCGATGATCCAGGAATCCCAGCCAATCTCCTTGAAGTCGATGTAGAGAGGAGTCTTTTTGCAGTAGTTGCCCTTTGCGTTCCTGCGGATGCGGGCGGTGGAGTCGTAGATGATGTTGGAGCGCATCTGCAGCAGCGCCTCCTCGCCGGGCTGGTCGTGGAAGTGGCCAACCTCCAGCTGCTCCAAGTCCATGAGCTGCTCGTGGTCTATCATCTCGTTCAGCTCTTCCTTCTCCTCCTTCTTGTCGTTGCTCTGGTCGTCCGAGTACACAACCAGCAGGGGCACGTGCTTGGCCTCGGAGTTGATGTCGATGTCGAGTTTCCCCTCCCCGTCCCGCTCCTCCCCTTCCCTGCTCTCGATGTGAACTTCCAGCCGGTGCGTGGTCAGCCCGGCCCTTCTCCAGCGCCGGATGGCCTCGGTGACCTCAAAGCTCTCCCACTCGCTGCTCGTGCCGTAGATCTGCCTGGATGCCAGGGCCATCAGCCTTCTCTCTTCTCCTCCTACCCCACCGTGGACGTTCTCCAGCACTTCGAAAATGGTGACCTTCCGGTCCAGCCCCTCGTAGAGCATCTGGTCCCGCTCCACCAGGGTGTAGAGCCTCAGCTCGGCCATGGTGATCTCCTCGTGGTGAGGGATGGAGACGTTGAAGAGAAGAGGGTATTTCCGGGTGCCTGTGACACCAGTAGGGTGGGAATCCAAGTCTGGAAAGGACAAAGATCAGATGTTTTAGAAGGATGTCAGATCATCCAGAAACACACGCGCTGAAGTTTATCCCACCTGTTTTCCATTGCTTGGTTTCAGCTGAACAGCTCCAGGAAAGTGTTTTTTCAGCACTTCCCAAAACTGTACTTGGAGAAAAGGCCAACTTTATTTTAAATATCAAAGAACAGCGAGATCCCAGAGATGCTAACAGACCATAAACCTGGATTTAGAGATTCTCCTTTTACCCCCAGCCCTTCCAAGACTTTCTTCCCAGCTGGAACAGTTACATATTAAAAATGTGTGGCCTAACACTGAAATACAAATCACTCCTGGGTTGCTGCACAACAGCTATTTAATAAACAAGGAAAAACTTTCTTCAGTGTAAGAGGAAGGGAAGACTGTGTGAGAGGAGTGAACATGAGAGGTATAAGCTGCAAGAATCTGTGTCTGCTCAGTGTTTCTGAGCTGACAAGTATTCCTTGCTGCTCAGACGTCCCTCAGACACTGCGAAGGCCAAGCACTGGTGGAGGAAAAGTTGCTCTGAGAGATGTAAAGGCTCCTGGTTGGGAAGAGCAGGTGGTGAGCAGCCAGTGTGACCCTCCAGAGCATCAGTCCTGCCACAGGCCCAGTGGGCTCCAGGGGAGCAGTCAAACAGGGCACTCAACCAGGCAGCTTTTGTTGGTAAAACATGTAAGAAGTACAATTTCTGCCTGTCCTGTCTGTGCTTGGGGCATTTCTGCCCCAGTGAAGGGATCGACTCCCTGCGGGGATTTGCTGCCTCCTCAGAACCCAGAAATCACATCAGGACACAGAGACTATAATTTCTGCAAAGGCAAACTGCTTGTGACCTATTACTCTCTTCATCTCTGACTTCTCCATTTTTCATGTGTTTGTAGAAAACTGCCACTGATAAAGCTACAAGTACTGGCCACGCTCCACCAGTGCACTTAGGCAAGCAGTTAATTAACTTCAGCACGTGACTTGTGCTGCTTAATTCCAGTTTTGAGGTTTTGAGGCACCTGCCTTTTTAGCTTTTAATTTTTTTTTCCCCATTCTGCATTTTCTTCTGTTCCTAACTAAAAAAATGAGGGGTGATTCTGCTTCCATTTTGCTTCCATTTCCCTGCATGTCAGTTGGTAAAGGTGGTGCACAGTGCTGGGGTAGGAGCAGACTGGGAGCTAAAGGCAATGTTATCCAAACTGAGCTACCATCTCCACACTGGAAATAATCTTTGGAGGTTCCTAGACCTTAACATGCTAAAATAAGTCTTATAAATAAAGCCAGGGTGGAGAAATGCCGCTTGATCATACGGAAGATGAGCACATGGAATTCACGAGGGGGAAGGGGAAGGCCACACCATGTGTAAGAAGCTGAGTGAGTGTTAGCAGAGCAGGAGAGATGGTCCTTCCTAAGCCAGGTTGTGACTCTGCTCTTCAGCTAGAAAGTCCACAGGGTGAAAGATCTCCTGCAGTTCCAAGTATACCCCAAGGAGGGTCAGGAAGGAAGATTTGGAGTCCACAGGAAAATAAGATTTTCCCTTAGGGCTTTTATTCAGGTATTAAGAACTAATTACAGTCCCATTCACAACATTATGGTCCATGGTTTNTACACAGACTTTGAGGACACAGCAAACATTACCTGCATAGTCCTTTGTGTAGTTATGAAGCTGTGTTAACACCAGCAGTCTGGCTTCACATCCTGCTGGTTTGGATTGGAAGAGGGGAGAGAAACACTGAAATGGCAGAGGTTTAAGCCAAGTTTCCCCCAGCTGGTGCAGAACTTCTGCAGTGATGAAAAAGGGAGTGGGTGGCACAGAGCTGCCAACCCCACCTGTAACGCTGGCAAAGGTCAGTCTGTGCCATTTCAGTGCTGCAAACCCGGATTTCGGTTTTGCAGGTGGAATGATTTCAGATTTATGCCACTGAACTATTCTTCTTCAGTATATTGTACTTAGAATTTTTCATCCCATTAATTTTTTCAAAAATTTTCCAAAAGTAGTGCCTCTTCACACCAGAAACCCGCTGCTGGTAAAAGGTGCCCAGGCCTGGCAGGAGGTCGGGGCAGAGCAGGAATTTGGGATTCTCTCCTGACATCTCACTGCAGAACCCAAAAATTACTTCCGTGAAGCCTCTCCTTACAGCTCATCATTTTGAAACTGCAAAGGTTAGAGAAGAAGTGTGAAGTCTTAGACAAAGGAGGAGAGAGGCCCTGTGGCAGTTTGAAGAGCTGCGTGTGCCCCTGAGAGGTTAAACACGGATCGAGTGGAGTAGTGGGAATTTGGAGTTGGTTACTCGAAAAACATTTTTAACATAAAACCTGTGTTGGTTACACAGGCAGTGTCAAAATGCTGAATGTTAGTACTGAAGAATTATCTCGTTCTTGTTGAACTGACAGGGAATGATGAAGGAAAAACGTACAGGGAAGTGACCTAAGGGCACAATTAGGCTCCTTCAGATCCTGTTTGTTTGGTTGTTTGCTTGTTTTTATTAAGAAATACTTTGGTCCTCCAAAGTAAAGCCTAAGGGTTACCCAAAATTCCACTTCACATATTTCTATTTATTTGCTGGACTGTGCTCCAATGCCAAAGGAAGAAATCATTACAAACACCCCGGGGATCAACACTGAGAGGATATTAACAGAAAGATGTATTTGGTTAAGCTCATAATATGAAAATATTGCACC
>VYXB01002844.1:1260-25743 GCA_013397135.1 Pachyramphus minor | reverse complement strand
TTTCTCTTTTTTTTTTTTAACAAAAGGGTGCTGGTACATAATCAAAAGAGCAGTTTCTTTGCCACCTCCTCTGTCTACGCACTTGGCTTTGACAAGTAGGAAGGAAAACCTGCTGAATGGCCATGGCATATAAAATGATGTAGCATAGAATGAATCATTTTCAGCAGTCTTGATGAGGTGGGAGATGTTCTGATTCGAACTGGAACAATCCACCTACTTCTGTTCATTACGTTGATGCTACTCTGTTCTCTTCTCTGTACTTTGAGAGTTACTTATCCACCCACATGGTTAATCTACAGAAACCATTCTGAAAGGTTTGTTCCTTACCCTATAATCTTTTATACTTTCTACCCATTTTGAGTCATCAGCTAAATTATTTTTTTTTAAAGTAAGTGATTTATTTAATCATATCAATATAACATTTGACTTGAAGCTGTAAAATTCTAAAAATTCATATTTAAGTAAATCCCCACTTTTGAAAGGGTTTCTATATAATTTGCTGTGAAAAATTATAATTAGATTTTAAATAGTTTATTTCATATTTCAATTATTTGACAAATGGCTTTCTTACTATATTTTTATTATAAAAATGGTTTAATTAATTTTTGAAACAAATAGTTAATACTCTTTAATCTTCTTTTCTCTATGGTCTTTCTTTCCATTTGGTAAAGGTAATGAAATGAAGTGTTATTAACAATTTCAGAGCAGGTTAATGTGAGATACACTTTTGAGAAACAAGTGTGAAATCTCCCGTATGTGACATTTTTGTATTGGCTTTTTGGTGAATACCCATAGATGTCTTCTCAAAGCATTTTCCCTCCTCTCCCTTGATTTTTAAAACAGCTTTCCACTTAGAAAGGATTGCGGCATATAACATGTTCACACACTCTCACTTGCAACGTCTGGTAGTTGAAGCCTTCACAGCTGCCAGTTGCTGGGAATTACAGGTGTTACCCATCTCCACTGTACTGTGTGGCCGTGTCTGTGCTGCTGTCCCTGCTGTCCATCCACATACTGCATCCAGCCCCCAGGACCAGCTCATTCTACCCGGAGTTGGCTCATCACTGCAGGCAGTCGAATGTATTGTAAACCAGATTCCCTACCCCAAAAAAATAAGTAAAGCAAAACCACACCAGTAGTAAAAGAGGAAACTTATCCTGAACTCCATGCTGTGATGGTTATGCTGCTCATATTCCTTATTTAACAAATACGGTGTTTCTGCGTGAACACAGAGCACAACTGAAGTGGAGATAGTTCCCAAAAAAGGATGTGACAGAGGTTATAAGCCTCTGGCATAATTTAGCCATTGATACCTTGTGTATGTTTCTTGGAAAGGGCCCCTTCAACATTTGCTTTCCGAGGTTCCTTGACTGATGGATGTACTCGGATGCATCTTACTCAGATGGATGCAGATCTGTTAGGGCATTCTTACTCTTTCAGCACTTTCATGTGGTGTAAAAGGGTGAGAGAATAGATGACTATATATTCCCTGCTTTCTAATTCACTGGCTTTTCAGAGAAAAAATGTACCTAGATGAGTTCCCCCCAGGCATCTAAATAAATAGTTTGACAGTAAAAGTTTTGGACCACTGATCACATCTGGAAGATAAGTGCATAAATTGTAAAACTGATCCTACAACTGCATTTAATCTGTCCTAAATATGTGCCAAAGTCTTCCCTCTTCCCTTGCTTATGCTTTCATAATTCAGGTCTGTAATTCACCTGAGGGTCACTGGTGCTCTGTCAACGTTTAATTGCTCTAATTACTTAATTATCTGCTCTGGTGAAGTGATAAAGCTTTGACATTTCACATTTTCCTTAGGAATATGCATCTGTGGGATATATCAGTCTCTCTATTTGTTAAGTACAGGGAAAAATAATTCAGTTAATCCAGTATTTCAGTGGCAATATCTTCCTTGTTACTGATTTCTTACGTTGAGCCACTGAATCACTTGTTTTCTCAGCCTGTAGAAAAGGAAATAGAGGTTTCCTTTTCAAAATCCACTTAATTTTGAATTTGCTGGTGAGACAGGAAAGCTAAAAAGGATGTGTTGAATGATAATTTTTCACAATAATCATATTAAATTGGAAAGTCACTTTACGGTGCGTTCCTTTAAATGGCAAGTGAGAAACGTGGCCTCATCAAGCAAGAAAGCTATCTCATATACAGATATTAATTTGATAATCAGAGATCATGGCAGTCAGTGTTGAGTGACACTTCAGGAAGAACTCTAATAGATGATGTGATGTAATTAAAACTTTATAAAAATTTATAAAAGTTTATAAAAATTGATGAAAAATGTAGTTTTTTTGCAATAAACAGTTTTGATAACAATTTGTGAGTATGTTGTGGATTTTCATTGCAGAAGCAGAGAAAGTTTTAGTCAGGTTAAACCTTTGTGTAGTAAATGTTTCTGTAGTAAAGAAAAATGGAAGACTTGAGGATCCGAAATGTTTTTAATGTTTAGAATTATTTCTTTTGTTTCTCTGAGAGTGGAAAAGAAAATGTTCAGTGTTTGCGTAAGTGTTTTTTTCATAAGCTGGAGGATGCCAGCTGATAAATTGTAGGTAACCAAAGAAAAGATTTATGAGGTAGTTATTCCTTCAGTTTTTGAAATAAAATTACTCCTAGAGAAAAGCTAGAGAAAGCTTTCTGTTAGCTTTGACTGTAGAAATTAAAGGACAGGTAGAATATAGTACAGTTCTACTAACAGCATTTAAGTAATGCCTGTGTACTTACTGTAATGGGGACAAGTGCTGCTAATTTTCTGTTTTCTTTCACTGAAGACACAGGAGGAGGATAATTTTATTTCATCAAGAAGATGCAATTGAATGAATGTATTAGGGGGATAGGGTGCAAAAAGCACTGCTTTATAAGAAGAAAGATAATGTACAAGCTCTGTTCAGTTCCTTGAAGAATTTCAGTAGTTGTAACTACCTGCGTTCATGAAACCAAGTCAATAAACTTCTGAAGACCCTCTCTCCGTCCTCCCCTCTCTCCATATGTAAATAGACAGCACAGCCATTGTAATGATAGTCATATATTTTTGCCTCATGTTAGCACCCTGTGTCTTCAGAGGAAAGTAATTCTTTCAGATAGTCACAGTAATAAAGCTACAGGAGCAATAGGAAAGCTTCTCAGTGTGAGGACTTAGTATAGAAGATCTGCTGATTATTTGGACAAGAGAATTCAAATATCAAGAGAATAAGTTATGCCAGCAAAGAAGCTGGAAAACATGAAATCCATCAGCCTTCATCAATACTGTTGCAATTTAGGACTGAGGAGCAGGTTTCTTGATGTCACTCTTAATTTTCAAAGTCTCACTAAGCAAGTATGCTTTCTTGATAAAGCTCTAAATTGGGATTACTGACTGTGCACCTGAAGTTTATCTAAGCCACTCAGAGATTTGCTGAAAGTCACTTGTCCTGTCTATACCATATTTTCTTTCAAGTTATTAAGGCATTATGTATTGATGTGTGAATTACCTTCTAAAGATATTCAGTATTTATAGATGAAAAGTCTATATTAACATTGCTATTTCCACAATTTATTACATTTTAAAAAGTGTTTTTTAAAAAAAATATTGCAAATTCTACAGGCTAGTTATGTTCCTTTTGTAAAGCTGAATTTTTTTGAGACACAAAGAGGATAAAGAGATACATTTGGTGTTATTACTTCACAGAATCACAGAATCAACCAGGGTGGAAAATACCTCTGAGATCATTGAGTCCAATCTTTGACCAAACACCACCTTGTCTACTAGACCATGGCAGTAAGTGCCACACCAATCTCTTCTTAAACACCTCCAGGGACAGTGACTCCTGGGACACCACCTCCCTGGGCAGGTCATTCCAATGTCCAGTCACTCTCTCTGTAAAGAACTTCTTCCTAATGTCCCACCTAAATCTCCCCTGGCACAGTTTAAGACTGTTCCCTCTTGTCCTACTGCTGGTTGCCTGAGACTGATACCCATCTAGCTACAAACTCCTTTCAGGTAGTTGTAAAGAGTGAACTAGGCTGGTGAATCTGAAATGCTTTTAAATTCTCAGCTTGTTCAGGACAAGTTTTACTGGACACCAGTCCCCATCTTCTCTGCACTTTTATTTTGTTGGAGAAACGACTCATGTGCTTCCTTCCCAGTTTTCATGCTCTACTTAGAGTAGATGTGGCTGGAGTTTGTGGTTTTGTAACACAGTCAAGCCAATGAGACTCCTTGTGACTTCTGAAGTTGGTGGTCTTACCTTACTGCCCTCCTACTACAGGCATTTTGCAGATACAGATTCTTGTCTGATCCCATAAGAAGTCAGTTCAGGAGGTATGTCAGCATAGAACTTCAAGTTTTCTTGCACAGTTATTTTTTATCCTCATTTATCTTCTGAAATTGGCTTATCCTTTGAATCCATTACAAATTGTATCCTGCCAAGAAAAAAAATGCAGAGAAAAGCAATGAGCTCCATTTCCACATTTCTTGTTGTGGCAAGATCTAGGAAGGAAAAAACCAACAACAGCAACAACAATAAAAGTGCTAAGAAGATATTGAGTAGTGTTCTGTTTTGTTTAAACAAGAAAATTTTACACAATTTTGTATTTGTGTGTGTGTTCTTGCTCTTCAAAGTAAAACCTCTGTTAGAATATCTTTTTAAATAACCCAGGCTGAAGTTGAAGATCAGGAAATTCGCTACTGAGAGTGTAGTAGGCGATAAGTGTAAGATAAGTGTAAGTAAGTAAAAGCTTTAGAAGGCATTTTTCCAACAAACTTTGCTAAAAGACTTTTTCCTTTGAGCTGCCTTAATTTAGTCTTCTCATTTCATTGTCTGGAAATGGCCTGTAAGGTTCCAAAGCTATTGGCTCTTCCTGATGCCATGTTGCTGTAGGTAAACTGTAATGTGAACACATATCTGCATCTGATAAAGCAGTGGCATTGGTGATACTGACAGCAGCCTTGTGTTCTTTGCATCCTTCCCTTCTACCAGGTTTGGAAGAGGAGGAGGAGAAGATGATAGTCTGTCACAGGTGGGTTTCTGCAAAAGAACAGACTGTGAGGAAAAATGGTAGGCTTCCTACACAACCTGATCTGTTTTCTGAGGCTTCCTACTCCCACACTACCTTGCGTGTTCTTATTAGGAGACGTCTGCTCCTTTCCATTATCTATTTCCTTAGGGGACCCCATTAAAATGCATAGATCACGCAAAGGCAAAATTTAGTAATACTCTAAAAATAGGATGAGTGCTAAAGGGAAGGATCCTTCTCATATACTGTATACTAGGTAAGTTCATACTACAGCACAGCAAACTACTTTTTTTCAATAATCGGAAATAGTTTTCTCTGAGCCCAGTAACACTATACACCCTGAGGGGATCCACAGAATTAAAAAAAAAAAAAAAAGTCCTTGATCCCTACTTGCTATTACAGTTTGATAAACTCCATCCTCTCTCTTGCCCCAACTTTGTTTTAATTTGTGTTTACCTTAAAAATAATTCCCTGAGTTTTGTTGCAATATTTTGCAATAATAAATTAGCCCACCATAAGATATTACTAGATAACACAATTAACTTTAGAAAAAAGATTAATATTTAAAAATGCTTTGACTTAAGGAGATGTGTGAACGATTTTCAGTGGGTGTAATTTTTTTCTCTAATACTAAGTACAGTAAAAATTAGTTTCATTGTTAGTTAAAAATCTATTTTATACATCTCTATGAGACACTTATTTATAAAATGCCAGAATTCAACTTAACATATTGGACTTTTTTGTGATTTAAGAGATTTTGGTTTGCAAATTATGAAATGTTTAGCCTTCAATTACATGCACCCAGGAAAACCAACCTAGCAAGAGGGTCAAAGGAAAATACCAGTTTATTGTAGCTATTACATACGCCTTCTCTCTCTGCTCTTTTCTCTCTCTGCTGTCTTATAAATGCTCTTACATGTGTGTACTGCAAGTGGACTCTTTTTATAAAATAATGAAGAAAACAAACTTAAGCCCCAAATCAGTAGTTTGATTTTATACCACTGTTTTTTACTTCAATGATTTAAAATGTTTGAAGTAATGCTATGAGGCTAACTGGTTCATGAAAAAAATAGTGTATTTATAAGGTGGGGTTTAATGAGACACCAAAAGGATCTTAAGCATAGTCCACACTGGCCTTTTGCATCAAGCACTGTTGTTATTTATGTTGTGCTGGTGACTTGTGAGAGTGCTGTTTTTTATTATATATGTATTTGAAGCTCAGTAGAGTAAAAAGAAATTACTTCAATAAACAGGCTCTTATTTTTATGCGTTTTCGTACTTTCCTTTGACATGTCTAGTTATTGGTTTTTTTGGTGGTGTTTTGGTTTTTTGTTTTTGTTTGGGGTTTTTTGGTTGTTATTTGTGGCTTTGTTTATGTTTTTGTTTTTAAAAAGGACAATAATTTCGTTAGGTTTTATCCAAATTAGTTATCTTTCCAATTTGCTTTGACTATGAAAAAAAACCTGTTGGATTTTCATTATAGATGCAAACAAATCTGCGAGAGAGCAAATGCTTTGGAATAAAGCCTAATTGTTATGGCTTCATCTTGCAAATGTGACTTAGACTTTTCTTTCAATGCTGTCACAGAAGCTGCACTCTGAGCAATTGCTTTGGTCTTCTGCATAAAAGTGGCTGATACTGCCACTTTTACAACACATAGGTCTTGAGCCCACTCTTGGAATCACAGAATCGTAGAATAGCTTGGGTTGGAAGGGACCTTTTAAAAGCGTGTGTGCAGATACACATTTTGCAGTGTTGTCACGTAGTTTATGAATTCCTCATGACACTGACTGGGGAGCAAACGCTGAGATGTGTATCCCTCTGACAAGGTGGCAGCAATTCCAGGAAGGGGTATTATTGGCTCTTTGAACGATGCTCTATCAGGAAAGGAAGCAGCTTTTGAAGATCTCTTAGACATGTGGGAAAAAAGTGAGAATAATTTTCTCAAATTTATATGGGCAAACTCTGATTAGGCTTTACTTTGTGTGCCCTTCTGAAGCCCTGATGTGGTAGTCTATGATTTGTAGTTAGAAATCATTTCCTGATTAGAAAACATGAAAGAACTGGTATAATGCAGAAGGCAATTTTTTTCTGGCATTGTTAAAAGAATCTAACACCTTCTTCTGCTTTTGAAACTCAACCAGACTAATTAAATCAATTCAGCTTTGCAGCTCCTGCTAGTGTTTAGAAGGATTTGATTTTCTTCCCTCCTATTTGTTTTGAAGTTTCGTTGTCACCACTGGCTACTTCTTACATTGGTTTCTGTTATGGAACTTAATATTTAGCTAAGATGTGTGAAGATCCTCATAAGTAGTTACACTATTCTACCCCACTTTTAAAATTATGAGCATTTTTTTTGAGAAACATTAATTTTCTTTATAGAGAAAAGCAAAGCAGATTCTTGCTTTTCCTTTTAACTTGATGTCCTTCTCTGTTCCATTTTAATAGATCACCTCTGCTGAATTTCTTTAACTGATGCAAATGAAGGATCTTAATATGGTATTGAAAGCAAGGAGGTAAGTTTGAGAGGGAATTAAAGGGTTGTTAGCATACAGCAAGTCACTGGAACTGAAGATACTTTGCAATCATTTCCTTGATTGTCCCTTTGGGAAAGAATTGTACCTGCTTGTTTACCTAGCAAGCTCTTAGCTCAGACCTCTTAGGATTTAGAGGATATTGAAAACAGCAATGTGTGGAGGCCAGATATATGCTAGAAGGATAAGGATGCCTGCATTTTACCATGGGAAGTGGAATTATATGTCAATCCTGTGCACAGCAAGCTATTTATCATGCTCAGAAAACAGCAGTAGGTAACAAACTTGAAACCTTTGCAGCTAAGAGACTGTTTATATCTCTCCAAACATTATTCTTGTGAAGAAATGATTCTCACCATCCTGTTGTGTCATGTTGTGGTTTACTGTGGAGTGCTGCAGTGACTGTTTATTTTATCTTGTTGCACTTTGTCTAAGGGTAACATGTATATTAATCTGATGTGTCAAATTATACATCTGAATTCTTAACTTTCCTTTAGAATGCTTAAGGTGATTTCATATTTGTTATGAAATTGCAAGCCCTTTTAGGCAATAGAAATCTAGCCTTATTGGGATTCAGGGATTTTTTTTAAACTTCAGAATGGACCAGCTATATGGAGTGTGAAGGGGGGNACTTTTACAACACATAGGTCTTGAGCCCACTCTTGGAATCACAGAATCGTAGAATAGCTTGGGTTGGAAGGGACCTTTTAAAAGCGTGTGTGCAGATACACATTTTGCAGTGTTGTCACGTAGTTTATGAATTCCTCATGACACTGACTGGGGAGCAAACGCTGAGATGTGTATCCCTCTGACAAGGTGGCAGCAATTCCAGGAAGGGGTATTATTGGCTCTTTGAACGATGCTCTATCAGGAAAGGAAGCAGCTTTTGAAGATCTCTTAGACATGTGGGAAAAAAGTGAGAATAATTTTCTCAAATTTATATGGGCAAACTCTGATTAGGCTTTACTTTGTGTGCCCTTCTGAAGCCCTGATGTGGTAGTCTATGATTTGTAGTTAGAAATCATTTCCTGATTAGAAAACATGAAAGAACTGGTATAATGCAGAAGGCAATTTTTTTCTGGCATTGTTAAAAGAATCTAACACCTTCTTCTGCTTTTGAAACTCAACCAGACTAATTAAATCAATTCAGCTTTGCAGCTCCTGTTAGTGTTTAGAAGGATTTGATTTTCTTCCCTCCTATTTGTTTTGAAGTTTCGTTGTCACCACTGGCTACTTCTTACATTGGTTTCTGTTATGGAACTTAATATTTAGCTAAGATGTGTGAAGATCCTCATAAGTAGTTACACTATTCTACCCCACTTTTAAAATTATGAGCATTTTTTTTGAGAAACATTAATTTTCTTTATAGAGAAAAGCAAAGCAGATTCTTGCTTTTCCTTTTAACTTGATGTCCTTCTCTGTTCCATTTTAATAGATCACCTCTGCTGAATTTCTTTAACTGATGCAAATGAAGGATCTTAATATGGTATTGAAAGCAAGGAGGTAAGTTTGAGAGGGAATTAAAGGGTTGTTAGCATACAGCAAGTCACTGGAACTGAAGATACTTTGCAATCATTTCCTTGATTGTCCCTTTGGGAAAGAATTGTACCTGCTTGTTTACCTAGCAAGCTCTTAGCTCAGACCTCTTAGGATTTAGAGGATATTGAAAACAGCAATGTGCGGAGGCCAGATATATGCTAGAAGGATAAGGATGCCTGCATTTTAGCATGGGAAGTGGAATTATATGTCAATCCTGTGCACAGTAAGCTATTTATCATGCTCAGAAAACAGCAGTAGGTAACAAACTTGAAACCTTTGCAGCTAAGAGACTGTTTATATCTCTCCAAACATTATTCTTGTGAAGAAATGATTCTCACCATCCTGTTGTGTCATGTTGTGGTTTACTGTGGAGTGCTGCAGTGACTGTTTATTTTATCTTGTTGCACTTTGTCTAAGGGTAACATGTATATTAATCTGATGTGTCAAATTATACATCTGAATTCTTAACTTTCCTTTAGAATGCTTAAGGTGATTTCATATTTGTTATGAAATTGCAAGCCCTTTTAGGCAATAGAAATCTAGCCTTATTGGGATTCAGGGATTTTTTTTAAACTTCAGAATGGACCAGCTATATGGAGTGTGAAGGGGGGACAGGGCAGTGGCTTCTGATCATTTGGGTATGAGGAAGCTGTTAGATGCTATTCTGACTCAAAGAGAAAGATTTGGAATTTAAATACCTGTGAAGAAACTCTGAAATAAGTTACATATTTCAGGCAAAGGTGTTTAGAGGGAATGTTGCTGTGGGGGTATTTGGACTCTTGAAGATGATCCCAGGCTAGGCATGCATTAGTTCAGTCTAACAGGACAGAATTCAGTGCAAAGTTCTGGAGAAAGGGGTCAAATCCAGCTTTGTGTATGATGCCACATAAGTTCAGGGCTGCTAAAAAAAGGCCATGTACTACAAGGTCACTTAAAATAATTTTGCCAGTATATTTAAATGCAAAGTAGTTTATTTCGCAGGATAAGTTGCAATAAAAAAATCCTTGCTAATGACGTAGAAGATGGAATGAAATAAGTCATAAACTCCATAGTTATATTAAAAAAAGAATGCCAAGATAGAAAGTGATGGGAACTGCGCTGACAATCTTCAGAGATCTGAAGCATGGGCATGAAACCAATGAGATTCACCCTGAAAAAAATGTAGTCTATTGCTCCAATTGCTTAATAATTTATAATCCAACACAGATATAAAAAAAAAAAACAACAACAAAAAAAAAAAAAAAAAAAAAAAAAAAACCAAACCAACCAAACAAAAAAAACAAAACCAAAAAAAAAAACAAAAAAAAAAACCCCCCTCAAACCCTTTACTGGACAGTAGTAGTCCCAACAATTTTAGCTGAAATGTGAAAGTATTAAATGAGAAAGACAAACAACATTAATAAGAAATGGTGCCAATGATTTCTTTCTTATCACGAGAAAACAAGATTTTCACCAATTGTAGAACATTGTCACAGGAAAGGAATATGTCTTTAGAGGACAAAGGTTTTCCTGCCTGAAGAAAGCACTAAAGACATTAGATTTGGTAAATGGTAGTTGAGGGATCAATAAATTTCTAAAAGATGTTGAAATATTGGCATGTTTTCTTTTGCCTTGATTCTGCAGGGAATTTTAAAGCAGTGTTTAGGCTGATCATAATGAAGATGTTCTTAAATTTAGATTTTATTAGTGTGTGGAATGATCTGCAGAAGCAAGTCAGTTATTTAAAAACAACCTGACGGTAGCCTGGACAAAACTGGGGACAATATGATTCTATGATTCCATCTTTTACTTGAAGATATAGGAAGTGCATATCTTGTGTTTTACAGTGTCATAAAACAACTTAGATTGGAAGGTGTCTCTGAAAGTCTAGTTCAACTTCCATTTAAATCAGGGCAACTTCAATATTGATAAATCATTTTAAAAAAAGATACTTCTCTCCTGAACTCTTCTTCAGAAAATCTCCAAGGATGACATTTCCATTACCTTTCAGGGAAAGTTATTCTATTGCTTAACTATACAGTGTGAAAATTACCTAAAACCGTGCTTTTGCTTTTGCTCATTCCTGGGGTGGTCAGGCAGTTGGACTAGAAGATCATGTAGATTCCTTCAACGTGAAATATTCTGTTATATTTTAAAACCTGTTTGCCTTATTTCTAGTTGAAATTTTCCTTGCTATAATGTGTGTTTATCACATCTTGTCATGTTGTTCTGTGTATCTGACCGTGAATTACAATAAGCTAATTCTCTGATAATCAATTAGGTAGCTGAATGCCTCAACTGTTTCCCTGCTCAGTCTTCTCTCCTTGTGGGTAGGTCAGCTCCCTAGTCTGACCATATACTTGTATGCATCAACCTCCTAAGCATCTGCCAGACTACTCCAGATGTGACCTCAGAAGAGCTATGAGGAAAATGGTAATTTGCTTTGACCAGCTGGTTACGTTCTTGCTAAGGTATCCCAGTATGCAGTTAGCTTTCATTGCCCAAAGCCTGAAGATGTGATGCTGTCCACTGAAACTCTGACTGGTTTTTTGCTCTCTCTTTCTTTTTTTTTTTTTTTTTTCCTCTTTTCCCTCCCTGGAGCTGCTGTCTAGTCCTCACCCACATTGTACTGCTGCTTGGGGTTCTATCCCAAGTGAAGGGATCTGATGAACTTGATGAAGTCTTTATGGGCCTGTACTTCCAGCTTATCATTAGTGAATAACCACTCTGGCCCTCAGTGTATTGAGTGCTTCCCCAGTTTGGTGTCATCCACAAAGCTTATCCATGATTCCACAATGACATATCATAGTTTTGAAACATAGCTGGTGGAACTTACCTTCTAGTCACTCATAAAGATTCTGTGCTAAGATAGTACCAAATTTTTGTTGTTGCGCTGCAAAAGCTAATCCACGTATCATCCTTTATATGGACTCTTATTAGTTACTAATGCTAGATTTTAGAATAGAATAGTTCAGTTGAAAGGGACCTACAATGATTGTAAAATCCAACTGCCTGACCACTTCAGGGCTGACCATAACTTAAAGCATTTTGTTAAGGGCATTGTCCAAATGCCTCTTAAACAGTGACAAGCTTGGGGCATCAACCACTGCTCTGGGAAGCCTGTTCCAGTGTTTGATGACCCTCTGAGTTAAGAATGTCAAGTCTGAACCTTCTCTGATGAAGCTTTGAGTCATTCCCACATGGCCTCAGGATGTAGCAGAAGAGCAATGAGGTCCAGCCCTTTCACCAGCTTTGTTGTCCTCCTCTGCATGGATTAAAGTACCATTACATCCTCTTTAAATGATGGGGCCCAGAACTGCACACAGTGCTCCAAATGAGGCTCAACAATCATTGAATTAGCAGGATAGCTTCTGTTGACTGGCTGGTGATGTGTTTGATGCACCCCAGGATGTACTTTGCGCCCTTGTCTGCCAGGGTGCCCTGCTGACTCACGTTGAGCCTGCTGCTGACCAGATTACTTTATTCCAAGCATCCAGTCACTTCTTTTGAAGTTTTTCTTTGCTTCTTACTTTGTTATTCCATACATAGAGCATTGTTGTCTGTCTATAACATAGGATTCCACCTCTGCTATTTTCTGCAGAAAGACAAGAAAAGTCTCTGGCTATATAGTATTATTGTCATCTTATAAAAATTGGCTGCTTCACAGTTCTGAGTTGTTGAACGGAATAACTTCTTGTTTTCCTTTTAGTATTCATTTTAGGTGTAAGCCTACTGTACCATTGTGGTTTATATTAGATAATAATGCTGTGAGCAAAGGGTGTGGAAATTAAAAGAAGTATGTGACATAAGCAGGAGTCACACAAATTATTTAAATTTGTGCCTTTGCCAACATTATTTTTGATTATTACCCTCTACAGAATTACCTTCATATTCTTATTACTGCTTTTCATATAAAAATTTCATAATAAAATTTTGGATGACTCTATGATCTTTAAGTTGTACAAAAGAAGAAACATGATATTTTAGAATCATAGAATCATAGAATAAGATGGGTTGGAAGGACCTCTGAGATCATCAAGTCCAACCCTTGATCCACTACCACTACAGTTGCTAGATACATCTTGAAGCAACACTGTCAATGGGCAGGGGAATTTTAAAGTCCAAAGTGCTTTGTTGATTTACCTCAGTTAGAAGCACCAGACTTATTGTTTATAGAATAAGTATATTTTCAATGAAAACTGCATCTCATTATTTTTAACTGATCATGAAAACAATCTGGCTAATAGTAATGAAGAAAGCTTCTTTTCCTATATATATTTATAGTGGTTAACTTGTTCTGCATGGATGTTTGTGGGACCTGCTAAAGGGGTTTCTTGTACAAGCTGAAAATCATTTCCATTATCCTGTTTTTTGTGCTAGGAAGAACTCCTTTATACATGACAGGGTTTTAGCTATATTTAGTAGTAGTAGTTCACATTCAGTAATAACACATTTACTGCATGTTTTTTATTAATAATGTGCCTGCAAGAGACTCTAGTTATATGTCAGTTATTAGGATTAAATCTGCAGAGGTGTCTCTCTCTGCAGAACTGGCTATAGCTGTGCTAATAGAGTATTATCTTCTAGCAACTTTTTAATGAAGGCACTCTTAGCTCTATTTGAAGTCAGTAAAAGAAAGAACAAAAGGGTCAGTTTATTTCCTAACAGTTCTCCTGACCAACCTAAGAGACAGGAAGATTTATTAGGCAATACAAAATTCAGTTCTGGCAAGAAAAGAAAATTCCCATTGGTTTTGATTCATCCTTATTTTGTTATCCTTTTAATAATTGATTTTTTTTAGAGAGATTTCAGTGAAACTTGTAATTATTTTTCTTGAAGATGATTACTTTTTGCAGAGTTACATAATATTATTGTGAACATCTAAAAGTTTAAATTTGCATGACTGTAGGTATGGTTTTTTTTGTTGTTGTTGATTTTTTTTTTTGGTTGGTTGATTTTTTTAAAGGAGAGATTTGTGCTCCAGTAACCTTATTCTTTCTATCTAGCTCTGCCTTTGACAACTGCAGGAATGATGCTCCAAGAATGAAGGAAAATGGAAAGCTAGTTGGATTTTGACAAGAATGGACCAACCAATAGCAAAACTAATTTATGTCTTTTGACATAAATGTGTCAATTTTTGAGAAGTATTTGACTGCTGCCAAAGCTAGACTGGCATGAAAAGCTTTATATTAACTTGCACTTTCAGAGAGAAGTGAAGTGAACTTTTATTCTAGGTTTGTCCAGTGCTTTCTTTCTAGCTCTTATATTAATGACAGATTTTTCACTATTTTTTACAGTTGGTTATAATTAATTTGAAAACTATATGAGTTTCCCTATGTGAGTTCTATTTTTTTAACATTTTCTTTTCCATTTCTTTCCTAGGAAATTTTTCACAAGCAGGAAAAAATAATTAAATGCTCATTTTCGTGTCAAAGTTTGATTAATTTGCTTTAATGAACAAAATTCCCTTTTAGCTCTGCTTCTGGAACCTAAGATTGAAAAAAATAAAAGGATTTCTTAGCTATTCCAGATTCAGTTCCTAAATGCATTGGAAGATTAGGATCTGTGGTGTGTCTACCATTTTTTCTGCTTCCTCTTGAGTGTTCAGAGAGCAAATGCTTCTGTAGATTCTCTACCGAAATATTTATGCAGATGGTTATCTCACTGTCTAAAATCTTTCAGCTGCATATTTCTCTATATTTCTTCCTGCTGTTTTGTGCTGTAGTTTCACATATAATTATAAAGAATGTAAATTGGATCAATCATAGGTCAAATTATATTTTATTTGCTTTAACTAATGTAAATTTGATGATTTGTAAATAGGTAGAAGGCTGCGCAACCTTTTCAAATATGCCTGCAAGTATGTTTTGCCCTAGTGTCAGTACAAATACAGAAACAATTATAAAATAAATTCAGATGTGAAAAACCCACCAACATTTCCAAGATTTATATTGTAATGCTGAAGTCTTCAGATGGCTTAAAGTAGATCTAAGTTTGGTCAAGTTCCAAAAAGATAATTCTGCCATTTCTGTTGCTTTTGTTCTTCATAAGTTTGCATAGAATTAGACCAAGGAATTCCATAATCAGTTTTACTGGAACAGGAAAAGATGCTGGACTTTTGTCAGATGAATATTTTATTTTGTATTAACATTTCCCCTTTAATGAATACCCAGAAAGCCTCTGGAGAAGCTTTCAGTCCCTCCTGAAGTAGGATCATTCTCCTGACATGTTGTAAGGCCAAGAGAGTATAGAGGAGCTGTGCATAGGCAGGCATGGCTGGTGTACAGGCTGATGTACAAGCTGACGAGTTACAGTTCTAACTTCCGAATTTAAGTCATGTGCTGTGCTGTGTCTCTTTCCGTCTCTTTTTCAACATTTCATTCTTTTGGGAGAGATTTTCTAGCTTTCCCAGAATGGCATGATCTGTGGATCTTGACAGCTGCTCTTTTAACAACTGCTATGCATCTGACCACTGACCTTCTGGCTTCCTGTGTATCTGTTGTTGGTCAAAAAGATCAATCTAAGCATCTGGAGAACCTTACTTAATGTACTTTATCTGGCATCAATTAGCTCTTTCCAGTACAACTGATCAAATACCTGCACATGCACAAATCCTCAGTTACTACAAATTTTAAGTAACATTTTTATGAGTGATAGGTCATTGAATTTCTGTTATTAATTAGTTGCAAAACATTAGTTGTAAAACATTATGAATGCTGCTATGTGATTGGTGAAAGAAAGGAAACTCTACAGAAATGGACATTAATGAATGGAATCTAGGTAAACAGTGCATCAAGATATCAAATCAAGATTTTTTCAAGTTTAGTCTTTGATGAATCTACCTGACACAGAAAAATATCCAGCTGATTATGGACTAAATGACTGTATACAATAGTACAAGGTATTTATTGGATGAATAGAAAGGTAAAAGAAAACTGTTTTCCTAAAAATGTATGTATCAATTTTGATTCTTCTTGTGTAAGAAGAAAAGCTTTTTGTCTAATAACCCAGTGTTCCTGATGTTGGTCAGGCCATTCAAAATCACTGGTTGAGCTGAAGGGACAATGGATGGTGGAGTTTCTGGTGGATAAGACCCTTCTCCAAACTGTCTCCTTTTCCTCAGCTTTTCCTCTGCTGCTTTGTGCTTTCTTTTGACATTAAAAAAATTGAGAACCTGGTACATCAGGATGTTTCACTGTGTTTTATAGTGAGGAGAATGGTAAATGCGATAAGAAGCAAATACTCTCCCATAGAATTCCTAAATTTCCCTCAACAGTCTATGATATTTGCTGTGACTAGCAATTGAAATGTGCAGTAATAAATCACAGGGAACATGGTGCCTTGAGTAGTTTACCTGTATTTCTGTCCTATGAAAGCTGTATTCAGAAAATTGTCTTATCCCTAGGGGAAAAGGGGAGAGAGTAGGGGAGAAGCCTTGCTCTGCAAGGAAACATTATTGCCTCTACTTGCAGTTTGCTAGAGGTTTTCTGTTTGGTTGATTTGGTTTTTCCATGAACTAATCTGCCCTTGATCCTAAGAAGTCTATAAGAATGGATTTCACAAGTCATAATTTGTCTACATAACTACCTTCTATTTAAATCTCTTATTTAATCTTTTATCTTTTTTTTTTTTTTTAAATCTCTCAATGTAAATATAAGGATTTAAGCCTTAATGTAGTAGTGCTTGTATGCTTAGTTTGGTTTTTTTTCTTTCTTTTTTTTTTTTTTAATAATCTTGAAAAGATTTTCTTCTGTGTTTCTGATTTATTCTCACATGAAAAGGTTAAATATTCAGAAGATCTGGAAAATATGGCTATAAGTGTTTTTTGGTTTGTTTTGTTTGGTTTGTTGGGGTTTTTTTCCCCTCCCAGAGCTTGATTTTTATTGAGAAATAATCCTTCTGTTTTTCTTCTATATATACCAGGGCTTACCTCTAATCTTAGAATCCAAAGCCCCTAAAATTGCTCTAGATTTATATTTTAATTTTCTTTTAGAGATTGGCATGGCTTTCTAACATCCGATTCAATATTATTTATACTGTAGTTTTAACCTTAAGCATCTAAAAAAAATAAGTTGAGATGTTCAGAGTAATATTTACTCCTGAAAAATATTTGATGACATAACTTTCATTCTCTGAATTGATTCATTTGTCCTTATTGCAGATTTGTTACTGTTCCTGGGTAAGGAGGAGGGAAAAAGGATAGGCTGCCTGAGGTGAAAAGGTAGATAACTGACATTTTTAAAATTTTTATTGTGTATTGTGTTAATCTGGGACTGAGCCTGGTTAAAAATGACAGAATTATAATGGATACAAATTAAGAAGGGATCCCTGAATGAAATCCAAATTTGTGATCCTTAAAACTATAGCAACAGGCTTCACCATTGGCTTCTTGTCTTACACTCTGCAAACTCCTCTGACTCTTTGGCATTTCCTTCCTTGTTCTGCCTCAGCTGAAACAATAACACCTTTCTGCTTCTCGTCCAGGGTGTGCAGTAACTTACCTGTCCAAGCTGAAGAATTTTCTCTTGTTCTGTTACTTTTGTGGTTTTCTTTTTCCTTCTCTCCCATGAAATACAAAAGCATCCCTGAATACTGAGTAGCAACCCAGAGCTAGAGTTTACATCATGTATTTCTTTACAGCTTCTGGACAGGGTTGCAACAACATTGTACCTGATGCTGTCTACGTGTGTTGGGTCTGAGTGTACTTAGGGTTGAGTAAAATCCTCCTTATCAAGCAAGATAATATATTGTCTACTCACCTTTGGAAAGATTTTTCCAACCTAAAGAATTCTACGATTCTATGAAACACTACTAAACTCCATTGAATGTGCTGCTGCATGTTTTTTGGCATATTTTCCTTTAATGTAGCTATTTAAAATTATGAGTTAGAGCATGTCTGCTTGTTATTCCCTAAGAATATCTCTTTTCTTTGGATTTTGGTGGGGTTTTTTTGATATGTTAGTTTAGAGAGAGAGTCCCAGAGATGTAAGGTGCTTGTCAACAGAAGAACTGGTTAGATCCTGAGTGGCCCTAACTTCAAACACAAGGAAGCCTATTTAGAAAAGCACTGAAGAAAAGGAAGACTTTAGAATCTTTAATTCAGCTTGATTTTAGCACATTTTGTGAAACAATCTCAGAATTTTCTTCAACTCTTCAAGAAGCTGCTAAATAATCTCAAAATTTTGTTGGTTTCAGGAGTTACTTTGTAAAAAATAAATTTCTTCTTGAAATCTAAGCTCGTGTGTCTTCTTTTCACAGGATAATGAAAGAGCAAGATAGAACGACAATCAGACAAACAAAAATATGTAAAATTTAGTGTCCCACTTTGTGTTCTGTTTCCTGAGCTGATACATAGTTAGCTATCTCTTTTGCATGAGCATAAAGCTAGGAAAGAATTAAAGATTAAATGAAACATTCATAGGATATTACACTGAATAATCTTTGAGTAACAAAGCTTTACAAAGAAGTAATTAAATTTTTTTGAAGATGGTCTCTTCCATTCTGTCTATATTCTTGTGATGCTCACGTTGATGTTTTTAAATTTTTTTATAATGATGTAGACTTTATGTCTAGGAGAGATTATAAAGATCATCTAATCAATAATATGATCAATGTGCTTTGCTTGCTTTGTAAGAAGGAAGAGACAGCAAAGTTGTCAAGTAAAAGCTGGTGGCCAGCGTTAGTCAACATCTGTTTTATGATTTCATTTTATAAGGGACTTCTCTGTGAAGAATGGGGAGGGGAGGAAAAAGAATTTGAAAAATCCTTTTTCATGTCTTTGAAAAATGCTCTTTATGAGGGTCTTGGCACAGGACCATAATTAGGTTTAAATGCACTCTTTCTCTTTTTTTTTAAATCTCTGTTAATGTTTTATTTTCTTCCCAGATAGTTTCTGTTGGGCTCTGTAATATTTTACCTGTATTTCCTTAACTATATCCAGTCATATGCCAGAGAGAGCTAAAAGTGCTTCCCTTGAAAACCTGGGATCAATTGGTGGTTTCAGAGCTGATTAGGTGAATTCACCAGTCTGATAAATCCCCTTATGAAATCTGGCTTATAGAAAAACATATGAATGCTAATGATGGGGAAGGTATGTTGCCAGCTTTGGCTTCAAACAAGTGATAGAAGAGTCTTGCATAGTTTTCATGCTTTCTTAGAAGTCTGTGCATCTAATTTTGGCAAATATCTTCCATCCTCTCTAGCTCTTCTTGGCAGCCCTTTTGCTTGCTTGTGTAGTAAAACCTATCAGCTCAGGAAGCGGCTCCTCTCTCTTCCCTCTAATCATTCTGCTTTGAAACTCTCTGTCCAATGAATTACTGTACCATGATTTTGTACCATGAGGAAAAAAAAGTGGGAAGCTGTGAACTTCTATCCTTGGATTTTGTCCCATAACTTCCTCAAAATAGGTCTAGACCTTGCAGAATGGATTTCTCTCATCCTGTCACACATGCTTTTACTGCTGTGTTACCTAGGTCGAACAGATGCTGTGTCTACATGGCAACAGCATGCAGCTTTCAAACTTGCTCACTGTCTTTCAGATCACTAAATTAATATCTCTGCTATTCAGCTTTTGAATGTTTGTCATTCTACAAAAGGCACTTTTCTCTAGCTAGCCATAATTAGATACCTGGTTAATGTGCTCTGTGTATTTACACATTATTAGGATTTAATCCCAAAGCAACAATAATGTCTCTGCTGATAAGCAGGATGAAATCCCCATACATATTCTACTCCATTAGCTTTCCTAATCACTGTAAACCAATTGCTCTGAATACTTCTGGGTGTGATTCCCATAAAATGCACCACTCCCTGACCTCTTCCACCCTTTAAAAGGTGTGGTTTTTAAATTTCCTTTGCAATCTTGGGCATTGCTGATTTGTCCACTCTGTATCCAGTTTATAGTGTGGGATGTTATCTGGAAATTTTCCAGTTTCCTTGGTCAGCCACAGGGATTAGTGAGAATGAATATACTGCTGATCCCTAGAGACACTGTAGCACCATCTATGAAGAAATACTACGGAAGAGGCTAGTTTAAGTTCTGCTTTGGTTGTATAGATAAGAAGAAAATAACTGTCAATATTTGTAAAGGTAGAGAAGATCAAAGATTTCTGGAGATACTTTAGAAACAAAGATAAGAGCGGGTTAGTTTCAGGTCAGAGAAAATACATGAAGAGTTCTGGAAATACCTTGTTGATGTAAATGTGGCTTTACCATTGACCACCATGTGAATACGGTATGATGAGGAGATCAGAATCGCAGAATCACTGAGGTTGGGAAAAACCTCTGTGATCATCAAGTCCAATTTTTGACCGACCATCACCTTGTCAACTAGAGTATAGCACTAAGTGCCATGTCCAGCCATGTCTTGAACACCTCAGTGGATGGTGACTCTACCACCTCTGTGGGAAGTTCATTCTACTGTTTAACAACCCTTTCCACCTTTATTCACATCTTCAGTTATCACTTTTAAATGTTTATCTATCTATCTATCTATCTATCTATCTATCTATCTATCTATCTATCTATCTATCTGTTGGTAAATGTTGTGCCAAGACACTGACGTTTAGTATCAGCTCAGTGTTTCCATAGTTCAAGAGAGAACTTTGAGACATTTCAGTGTAAAATGAACCTTCAGAGAGGAATACACATGAGTCTTATAGATATTGTCCAAATTACTCTGATGTCCTTGTAAAACTTACACTTTAAATACTTAATACTGCACATCTTTGGGTTGCTAATATGCTTGTTCCTTTCAAAACTCAATTCCAGTTTATTTTTATAAACATGCTGTTGTTGTGGCTGAATATTGTTTTACCTCTAATGGATTTTTTCTGGAAAGTTAGAGTTAAATTTCAAATAAATGAAATTTAAATTGTATAAACATATTAAAAGTGAAGTAAAAAAGTTAAACCTGAAACTCTACCAACTGGCAAATCTATTCAAAGTTTGCTACACTGATGTTTTCAGACTTTAAAGAAGAAATAAGCACTTATTCATCAGAGTTCCTTATATGTAAAAGCTTTCACAATATTCATTAATTTGCTCTCTAAATCATGTCTGTTAGCCCTCTATAAATGCAGACTTGTGATTAGATGTTTGACCTCTCTCTATTGTTCACATTGCATATCCTGAATTCCGTTCAGTTTTGTGATAAAAAGTAATAATATGAAGTGACGATTTTGGGGACAAAGCCACCCTGGAAATAAGTGCTGAGTTTAGAATTATCTTTAGCTTCATAAAATGCTGTGAGATGCATTTAATTTTCTGCATTGCTTGTTCTCAAGAGCCTTTTGAAAAAGGGAGTATGCTGTGTGAATGTGTTTTCAGTATGAAGCTTACAAAAGTCCCATTTGGTCCTGTAAATGTAGTGGGTTTTCTTTGTTTGTTTTTAATGATTCATACAAAATATACCAAGCATTTCAATATGAAAACTTCAATGGTGTTTATAATGAAAACAAGGCATTTTGCTACCCAAATCACCTCAACATTAACTAGATGAATGTATGCCATTAACCTGGGTGATGGTTCTGCGTAAGATCTTTTTCTTCCTGTTTTCTTGTTTTAACTAAATACTGTGAGAGAGACATTAAAGTAGAATTGTCTCATTAAAAGATGAATTTTACAGTTATGAAGAGCATAATAATTTTTAAACCTTGTATCACAAATGTTAAATTACTGGAAAGGCTTGTATTCATGGGCAGAACATCATCTATCTGAAAGAAACACAATGTGAAAAGATGTACAGTTACGAGTACCAAGGTTTAATGAACTTTAAGCGACATTTTCTCTAAATGTTTTAAGGTGTTAATCAAGGTTCATATGGCAAAAACTTGATAGGAAAAACTGATAATTTGAGAAAGATTCAAATTAACCAGCAAAGTGGATTTTTCTGTTACTGTATTGATTTAAATAAAAAGTAGTAGCTCAGAGAAAGACTCTCCTTTATCCAAGAATTAAATCTGAATTATCCCTAGTGCTGTCAGAAAGAAATGTTTTTTAATAGATTTTTGCTATAGCAACACTTTCTCTTTGCTTCACACTTCATTATAAGCCAGCACAGAATCCGCAGCATTTCTTCTAAGAGGCAACTGAACAGGAAAATGAGATGACAAAAACAGTGTAGGATAGTAAAGCCCTCTCTACACACTTTTGGGAATTTTCAAATAGGTCTCCCTAGACAAAATAGCTGTTTTCAAATTTACCCATAGAGCAATAGAACATTTAGATTTGAGTTTGTGGTGTATAAACTAGGAAATGTGCTGCTTAGTTTATTTGATATTAATTATACCTTTGTCTCATATATATATATATATACACACTTCTTGAATGAAAGAATGAAGCAATAGAAGCTTGTATTACAGGCCATGAAGTTTACTGGAAAGTTGTTATTCCCAGCAGAATGTTCCTCATGGCAGGGTTCTTCTGTGTAAAGGTTAGAGTTCCTCTGCTTGACCTATTTTCCTCAAATATGTTTCAGTTCTAAGTGTAGAAAAGCTAATTGCCAAGTCTATTTAAAACATTTTCTTTTTATTGGCAGTAAACCAATGCTGAGCCAATGTCTGCACACCGGAATGCTCTTCTGTTTTACTTAGTGGGTTTAATTTTACTTTTTTTTTTTTTTAATGCTGCAATAAATGTTTTATTTTTATATGCTAGGATAGCAGAAGAGGTAGCAAATATGCAAAATTCAGTCCCTAATTCTGAGCTTGCTCAAATAATGATAAACAACTGTCTACCTTCTCATCTTGCAATGCAGTTCAAGTTCATGGTCAAGATATGCTGATATTACACTTTCTAGGGAACTTGGAGAACTGGAAAGTCATGAGCAATTAATGACTTTGAGAATATGGAAGAACTGCAGATATTGCTGGAAATTCTTCCAACAGAAGCTATTGCAAGTATACTTAGAGTGACATGTAATACATCATTTTTACTAAAAGAACATTGTGACCTGGCTGTCTGTGGTCTGGAAGCCATGAGAAAGAAGTTCTGAAGATATACATGCTGATGAGACAGAAATCACTGCAGATCTGTGTTTTACAGGTCTGCATAATTTTCAACCCCAAAATATTTGAGTTCCAAATAACCTATCCCTAATTTAATTTCCAGAGTCTCTATAGTTGCACAGTTTGATATGCTTTCTCCAGATAAAAACTTCAAAGTAAAATTTTCACCACAGGTTAACTATTTTGGTGATAGACCGTTCAGCAGAAGGTTAACTATTACTACGATTTGCAAATATTCCATGCTAAATTACAAGAGTGATAGATAAATCAGCTTGCTCTATAGGAACCTTGTGCTATCATAAAAAACATCATCTTGGCAAGGTGGTTGATCTTCCTGTGATATGGTTTCAGAGAAGATGACAGGGTTTGTCAACATGGGCGTTGTCACTATGTCTTCTTGAACTCTGACCATGATTTCTGTTGGCCGCTCAGTCAGTAAAATGCATGCTCTGAAATATTCAAGGACAGGATGTCTTCTAACTGCAGCAACAATACACAGTGCATAATGTTATAACACATTAAAATAAGATTATTTTTAAGTGATTTCTTTGATTTTTATATATGTATATGTATTGTTAAAAATCAGTTGGATATCTTTAACTTGTACAAACAGCTTGATTATGTTCTTAGAGATTCACTGGTAGATTAATAGTGTTTTATTTTCTTCTTTCGTTACTTTCTCCAATTTATGATGGATGAAGGAAAAAAGTGAAGAAGAGTGGAAAAGTTAAAAGGAGTCATCCAGGAGAAAGGAAAAATTTCTTCCCTCAGATATTCATCTAATTTTTTGCTAATCAACTGTGGGAACCAGTTAAGCCAACAGCACCTGCATTCAGTTAATTAGGATCAAAAAGGAGTGTTTTGGTCTTGACTGGTGTTTTTGATAAAGAAAGTGCTGTGTTCTCAAAGCAAAAACCACTTTGAACAGTCTGCATGTGTTTTTCTCTCATGGCTGAATACAGCCACCACATGATGTGACATGAACGTGTGCGATCAAGGAAGAGGTTTAGGACGATCCTGGGAATTTCGGTTAACTAAAAGACAAACGCCAGGTGCTGTTTGCAAAGGAACCCTAATAAAAGGGGAATGCTGGAAAGATTGGTGGGCAAGATCTGAAAGCAAACTCCATGTGGTGGCAGCCTCATTTCTTTCAGCGTCCATATTCTCCATAATCAACGATATGCAAAGATTAACACCGTCAGTGTTTATTTCAGAAATTTAGCATTGAATTTATTTAGCATTTTGAAAGAGGGTTTGTGGTGTGGGTCAGTGAAACTAGGAGCTTTTGGGATAATGGACAGCTCAAACCTCTATATTTACAACTTCTAGGCAAATACCTTTTTCATTTTATTATGCAAACACTGGAAAATGTTGCATTTTAATTTTCTAGCAGGGTTAAGTGATGTAGTTTTAGT
>VYXB01002841.1:45219-61024 GCA_013397135.1 Pachyramphus minor | reverse complement strand
AAAATATTGCACAAAAATGAATTTCATAGCAAATATCCAAAGGAAATTGGAATCTAGAAGAGCCTTGTTCGTATTAGGATTAAAATAATATATTTCTGCTGCTGTATGTTAATGCCAGAAGTAGCTGTGCATTTTGCAATTAGGAAGATACTAAAATAAGCTTGAAGAGAACAACTTAAACTAAGACAACTTAAATGAAGATGCTGTGTGTAAAGGGTAAGCATTTCCCTGGAAAATGGTGCCTTCTTCCAGTATTGACTCATTTGATTCTTACATCCTGGGTTTTCTCTGCTGGTGAAAACAAGCATTTTTTGGTCCTTGCTCTTTCACAACCTTTTCCTATTCTATTTCTTGGGCTGTCCAGTAAGACAAGGAGAACATATAGACTGACTCTGTTCCATGCTGTGTGTGAGTACAAGTCACATTCTTTGCTCTGGATAAGTGAAGTTGATCAGAGGGCTGGAACACCTCTCCTGTGAGGAAAGGCAGAGAGAGTTGGGATTGTTCAGCCTGGAGAAGGGAATTATCCAGGGAGACCTTAATGTGACATTTCAGTACTTAAAAGGGGGTCTATGAGAAAGATGGGGACAAACTTTTTAGCAGAGCCTGCTCTGACAGGGTAAGGAGGAATGGTTTTAAACCGAGGGAGGGCCAGTTTAGATTAGATATAAGGAAGAAGTTTTTTACAATGAGGGTGGTAAAACACTGGCACAGGTTGCACAGAGAGGTAGTAGATACCGCATCCCTGGAAACATTTCAGATCAGGCTTGATGGGGTTCTGAGGAGCATGATCTGTTGAAGATGTCCCTGCTTATTGCAGGAGTGTTGGACTAGATGGCTTCTAAAGGTCCCTTCCAGCCCAAATGATTCTGTGATTGTAGGAGATAAAGAGAATTATGCAAGCAGGAATTAGAAGGGCAGAAGTTTTCAAGACTGGCTAAAGGTGGATGAGTTATAATTAAGTTCCTGAAAGATGGAGGGTGACAGAGGTGACAGAAGAGTGAATAGTGGAAAAGGCAGAGATGGGGGAAAAGGAAAAATAGGAGCTGATATGGAAAGGGAAAAATGGAGGTGAGCAGAAATATTGAGGGAAGACATAGGACTGAAAAGAGATAATAGATATAGTGGAAATAAACCGTTTAATATGAGAAAAGGGACTGAAAGAAATAATGGTAAATAACAGGATGATAAGAGACATAAAAAACAATGGAGAATAAACATGTGCCAAATGTTTTATTCAAAACAAAATGAAGTCAAGAAAAAAACCCAGGAACCTAAGGAGCACTTTAGAGGAAGAAAAAAGACTTAATTTCACCAGGGTTAAAATCTGGGTAAACCAGGCCCCTGCACAAAACCTGCAGAGTCGTATCAGAGCTAAAACATCTTTCCTTCCCTAGGATTTTACTTTGTGTTAGCTGCCTCCAGTTTGCCTCATGGTTTACTTCCTTGTCAAGCAAACCAGATTAACCAGTTCAATCCACCAATGGCTTGTAGGCATCTGTACTGATGCTCAGTGGGTTCCTAGACAGTTTTCAGTCACATTCTGATGTAAGGACAAATGTGCATAAACATGTAGGATTTAGCTGTACAATACCCTGAGGGGNAAATGATTCTGTGATTGTAGGAGATAAAGAGAATTATGCAAGCAGGAATTAGAAGGGCAGAAGTTTTCAAGACTGGCTAAAGGTGGATGAGTTATAATTAAGTTCCTGAAAGATGGAGGGTGACGGAGGTGAAAAAGCTCACGATGGTACGTAAGAGTGAATAGTGGAAAAGGCAGAGATGGGGGAAAAGGAAAAATAGGAGCTGATATGGAAAGGGAAAAATGGAGGTGAACAGAAATATTGAGGGAAGACATAGGACTGAAAAGAGATAATAGATATAGTGGAAATAAACCGTTTAATATGAGAAAAGGGACTGAAAGAAATAATGGTAAATAACAGGATGATAAGAGACATAAAAAACAATGGAGAATAAACATGTGCCAAATGTTTTATTCAAAACAAAATGAAGTCAAGAAAAAAACCCAGGAACCTAAGGAGCACTTTAGAGGAAGAAAAAAGACTTAATTTCACCAGGGTTAAAATCTGGGTAAACCAGGCCCCTGCACAAAACCTGCAGAGTCGTATCAGAGCTAAAACATCTTTCCTTCCCTAGGATTTTACTTTGTGTTAGCTGCCTCCAGTTTGCCTCATGGTTTACTTCCTTGTCAAGCAAACCAGATTAACCAGTTCAATCCACCAATGGCTTGTAGGCATCTGTACTGATGCTCAGTGGGTTCCTAGACAGTTTTCAGTCACATTCTGATGTAAGGACAAATGTGCATAAACATGTAGGATTTAGCTGTACAATACCCTGAGGGAAGTTGTGGGGAAAGGGGCTGGAGGAGGAAAAAAATCATTCACGTCATACTTCATTTTTGTCGTGCTTTCGAGATATTTAATTGGTCTTGTATGAACATTCTTTTATTATATGTGGGTGATGTGTTATTATGAGCATTATTATTTACAGTTACTTCCAATTTTTGTAGTCTGTGTGAAGGGAAGAACTTAACCTGTGTAGCCTGTGAGCCCATGGAGAGCACGCTGACACTGACAACACCTATTCCAGAGGAGGATATTGAGCGACCAGCCAGTGAATACTCTTGCAGCAAGATGATGGACTTGGCCTTCCTAATTGATGGCTCCAATAAGCTGTCAGAGGAGGACTTTGAACAGCTGAAGGCTTTCATAATTGGTGTGATGAAGAAACTCCACATCTCCCAGAAGAAAATCCGAGTGTCAGTTCTAGTGTATAGGGCTGGTCCCACAATCTACCTTGGCCTTAAAGACATCAAAACAAATTCCCAGATGAGAAAAATTGTCCAAGGCATAAAATACACAGGTGATAAAGAAGCGTCTGCCTCTGAAGTCCTTAAATACATCGTGTTTCACGTGTTTGGAAAAGCAGAAAGGACCAATGCTGCCAGAATTGCAGTGCTGTTTATAGCAAGCAAGTCTTCAGGAAAAGTCCGTGGCATCCTCCAACTAATGAAGAACAGAGATATCGCAGTAATCCCTGTGGGGATCGGGCCCTACATCAGCGTGGAGCAAGTCAAGTTCATTGAAAAGCAGTCACCACTTAACAGATCCTACCGAGTGAGCAATGTTTTAGAACTAATGGACAGGGGAGATGATCTCATCGATGGTCTGTGTGAACTTGGTCCTGAAGAAAGTTCTCTGTTACCGGCCACATCCGGTCCAATGACGTCCAGTATCCTGCTTCCCCCTTCGGGATCCACAGCCTCGCCACCCTCTTCAGCAAAGCCCCCTCCCCAAAAGCTGGATATTGCTTTTGTTGTGGAAGGTTCTGACAATGTAGGGGAGGAAAATTTCAATAAAGCCAAGCAGTTCATTGAGAAGGTGGTCACAGGAATGAATGTGGGATGGGACGATATTCATGTTACGATCATGCAGTATTCCGAGACTGTCACCCTGGAGTATTCCTTTAGGGAAATGCAGTCAAAGGAAAGTATTATTGAGAAGGTGAGGGGCATACCCTACCAAGGAGGGAAGGCTACCAACACTGGGAATGCCCTGAATTATATTTCCAAACACACATTTACAACAGTGAATGGGGGCAGGCAAGATGTTCCTCGCTTGGTATATATGGTGTCATCCAGCCCTTCCACTGATGTTATCACACGACCCCCCAGGAGCATAAATGTTATTCCCATAGGCATAACACCCAGTGCAAATATCCAAGAGCTCAGAAGGATCAGCCAGCCTAATAACCCAATTATCTTGAATAGTTATAACAGACTTATTGAAGAAGCACCTGAATTAGTGCTGCAGTCGTGCTGCTCTCACAGACGTTGGACCCAAATTACAGGTAAAATTATGGGTGTATTTTCTGTGTAATTTCCTCTTTCCTCTGTCCTGTCTCTTCCATTTGCCCCTCAAATTGATGCAATTTGAAGGGCTCCTGTGTCTGGTTTGGTATCTTGTTGTCCAAATGTCAAGGAAGGACTATCTGTCTTCATGGGAGGCTGAGGATGCTGCCACAGTTCCACAGAAGTGAGCACAGACCTTCTACAGGCTCAGAAATTCTTGTGTTCTTTTGTCAGTAAAGTGCAGCAGTTTTCAGACAGACTGGGGAGAAAACCACTTATTCTTCTCTGTCTAGTATAGTACAAAAATTTACTTCCTGTTTCCTGAAGTCTTCCTTGGGTTTTTCTTTTTTTATTGCTTTTTGTTTTGTTTGTTTCGAGGTGATGAGGTTATTTTTTGGCGGTTGTTAATTTGTTTTTGTTTTTTTTGCTGGTTTGTATTTTTGTTGTTGTTTGCTGTTGATTTTTGTTTTAGTCCCCTGAGAGTAAAATAAAATTAGTAGAAAAGCAGGAATGGGAATACCCATGTATCCCACTGAATATTAATCTCAGGACTTCCATTAAAGGGGCAACACTTACTGTTTTAACTAGTCATTATCCTGCTTTGTTTTCCCAAAACACAGGTGTATCTCCCCTTTCTGCTCCTACCCATAGATTAGCAGATGCTACTTTTGCTTATTATTTTGTACAATAAAACAACCTTTTCCCCCTCTTCCTCCACCCCACCCTCAGAGCTGTGCAACAAACCTATGGATGTCGTGTTTCTTCTGGATGGAAGTTCCAATATTGGAGCAGCAGAGTTCGAGGAAATGAAAAGCTTTGTGCGGGCATTTATTGAAAGTGTCACGATCAGTACGTACTTTTAATTAAAACACATGCAGATGTTGGGTGTTCTTTTGCTTGTACAGGACAAAGCAGCTCCTCAGTGTAGATATTTCAATTTTTATTGTTAAACCACTAATTCAAATTGAAGTTTATCTTGGGGAAGTCGGTCTAGTCAAATTTTTTGTTGAGATACCAGTTTCCTCCCAAATCAAGCTGTTGTGGTTCAGGTGGATACAGCTTTGACATCCAGTTGCATGAGTTGTGTGATGAGGAGCAGTTTGGACATGTGGTGTTGAGCACTTCCATGTAAATACTGGGTGTGCCAATCAGGACAAGGGGTCCCTGTCACAGGATGGAGATTTCCCTGAAAGTTATTGTGACAGAAAAGTGAAAATACATGTTTTTGGTTCAGTTCTGCATTGGGTTCAACATACTTGAAAATATAGCTCAAGTTCAGTTCTGGTCTAAGTAATGGATAATTCAGAGGGGTTTTGCTTTAGATTTGGTCTGAATATCAGGTTTTGGTCTTTGAGTGCCATTGTACCAAGTCCATCCACAGGGCAGGAGCTACACCGGGATCCTGTGTTTCCCCAGTGACATTTAACAAACCTGGATACTTTTTTAAATTAGAGCTGTACTTTTTCAATTTAGCATTAAACCATTTCCAGGGAGCAACTGCTTTTACTGGTGGTGTTTCTCATTGGGTGTTGACATGTTTGTGTTACACCTGTGCTCCCAAAAGAGATGATAATTAAAGAGCTTACAGAGGAAAAGTACAGCTTTTCTGTATGTGTAGAATAACTTGGATTTTTTAGAGATCCTACATGGAAGACACTGGTTCTGAAAACTGCATGCATGCATGATATAAAGAAGCAAGACAAGTGAAATAAACACAAACTATACAATAAAGAGACAGTTTCTTTTAGTCTAGGTGTCTTCCTTATCTTTAAACCTGTAATAGCAAATGATGCATCATTAATAAAAGGACAACAATAAACTAGATATGAAATTACTCCTCCCTGGAAAAACTATAAAGTGTAGATAGTAGCCAATATTCAGATCAATACAGGGCTGCAGCATTTGGGTAGATGAAATAATGATAATTAACTTAATTCATAAATGTTTTGCAAAGAATTGGTAAAGACTAATTGTGGTCTGTACATAAATATCTTCAGTACACAGTAGAAGTCCTCCTAAGGCCATGGGGAGAGATAGAGCCAATCATTATAAGCAATGTGTTACCTGGTTCAATTCTGCAATCTGGTATTTTATAACTGTCTGTATCCACTCTCAGTTAACAGTTTTATTCATACTTCTTACAGAATGTGTAATCAGAACCAGGATGTTAGAGGAAAGCAGAACTTGGAATTTCTCTTCCTTTGGTTGTGCAGCTTAAGCTCCCTGGATGCACTGTGTCCCACGTCTGTCACTCTAGTGATCTATGACAGAAGGAATTTTGCATGGAATGGTGTCATCCAGGGAGCTTCGCCCACCTGACACGAGGCATGAAACTACTGCTTGTGCAAAACAATGTGCATGCAGAAAAAGTGACCTTTAGACAATTTTACAATGGAAAAGGAATAATATTGGAGATCAACAAAATGAAATTCTCCAGTCATGGTCAAATTGAAAATACTGCGTGCTGGCTTCTGACAGAAAATCAACTGTTTCATGCAACTGCATTTTTTTTTTCATGTGGGTATAGTTCAGTTTTGGTCTTTTGATTGAAAATGCAGCTTTCACACTCCGCTGGAAAAATCACTATCTAGTTGTGCTTTATGTAAATCACAACCACAAGGTATCCTTTAGATTTATTTTAAGGCATTCATATGCACTGGTTAAAGTGTTTATTTTCTACTTTCTGCCTCAGGTGATACTTCAGTTCATGTGTCAGTTCTGCAATATGCCAGGGAAAATAATCTAGAGATCTCATGGAATGTGCCTCAAGAGACTGAAAGGCTTGTAGACATGGTGCAGTCCATTCAACAAAGGGAGCAAGGTCCTACCAGACTAGGTGAGTGATTTTGTACATGTTGATGTCTGAACAAGAAGAGGAGCACTCTTCCCCCCTTAACCCCCCCCAAGAAATGCTAAATATATCCTGACTCCAAGCACCAATTTATGTCAGTGACATTGTGGTAGCATTCTGGAGTAGGACTCTTAAATTGTTTGTTTTTCCTTTTTTGTTTGCTTTTGTTTGTTTGCTTGTTTGTTTTGTTTTGTTCATTCATACGTTTGTGTGTGTTGCTTGTTAAGGTTCAATTTTCTCTCTTAAAATGTATTAGTAGGTTACACGAATTGTAGTTTATCTTAATGCATTTTGGAAAGAAGCCTTGAAGTAATTCTCAGGATTTGCATTCATTATCTTCCAAGCCAGCAAAACGTAATTAAGAAGTAAAGACTTTGATCATTAACCTTTCAGTGCTGATTAGTTGACGAGACATCTAGCAGCAGAACTGCTTACACTGACTTCAGTAGCTGCCCTTGCCAGATGTTTGTGCTGAACACAGTGTAACCCACCTGGTTGAAAACCAGCAAACCAGCAGTTACATTCTGTGTGGTTCAGCTCCCTCATCTGAGTTGCTGTGCTGGTTCCACAAGGACTTGGGCTGGCACAAGGACTGGGGATGGTGCCAGGGAGCAAGGACCACCTAAGGCGGCACCTTAGCTGAAGAGTTCCTTGTGAAATGTCATCTTCTGTTCCAGGCAAAACTGAAAACCATGTCCACTTCAATTTTTCATGTGCTAAAACACCACACAGGTTTCCCACTGCGTCTGTGGAAACTCAGTGCACACACATGTATCGGTTGTAGGGTTCAGTGAGAAATGATTCTCCTGCAGCATATCTGGTCTTTCACCAGATATACTGAGAATTGTGCTCTTCTGGATTGGAACCACATTTGTTCTGGCAGACACCTAGCATTAGGGTCCTATAAGAGTCAAGGAATACACAGATTTTTAGGGTCTTTGGCCTACTTTGGACTGTAAAGAGTTATTGGTCCAGAAAAGTGAGAAATAAAACCTGACTTCCATAGTTCGCAGGAGGATTAGCTATGATTGCTTTCTCAGCCTGGAGAAATAAAAATACCAGATGGCTGATGAGACTTCTATAGGCTCGTTGTGGGATAAGTTGTTGCATACAAATAGATAAGTTTTGTGAAGCCTTCCATGTAATGTGCATAGAAAGGCACTCGGAACTGCAGGATAAACAGAGCAAACATGGCCTTTGGGAAATGAAATGGGAGAGGCAGCCACATGACATCCTTCTTAGTGATTTGTTTATGTCTCATTGGAAAATGCTCAGAGACCATGATGAGGGATGTGCTATAATGAACCAAAATGGAATAGAGCAGAAGTAGTTCCTCCCAAATGAAGTAATGAAAATAAGTCACTGCGGTCCTGTCCTGCACCTTGTAATGTGAGTGAATCCTCCTGGCTGTGTAGGAGACAGTATCCCTGGGAAAAGTAAGGCCATTCATGTCTTTGTGTCTGTGCTCCAGCCTCTGGAAATGCAGAGGCTGCTTGAGAAGCGTAGATGGCTCAGTCAGGATGTTGCAGTTCCTTAAGCAGCTTTAGAAATCTTTTCTAGCCTATGCTTGCTTGGGATTTACTCATCAAAAATGTCATTGCTATTAGACTGGTGATGTTTCTTCTCATTTGCACTGGCCTCCCTATGGTGGAAGCACAATCCAGTGTAATCTTTATTCTGTCTTTGCTGATACAAATCATGCTAATTTGGTCAAAAAAACTCTGTGCAGAGAGCAAGTGTAGGCTCTGTTGCCATTTCTGCAGAAAGTGTTCCCTTTTCAGCATCATTTAACCACAAGGAATCCCCAGAAGAGAGAGACATCTTTTAGTATTAAGAAATAATGCAAAACTACAGAGTATTTGAGGGCATAGAAAGAGCAGAAAAAAGCAGCCTATACCAGAAAGCTTCCCCATGCTTGTGCAATGGGGACATTCAATAACATCAGACGAATTTTGGCTCGACTTATATATCAAGAAGCAGCTCTGGGGATATTAAGACATCATGAAGTTGTGTACAACTTCACATAAGAAACACCAAAAAAAAAAAAAGGGAAGAATAACTGCAAGGAGAGCTGACTAAATAAGGCTTCATTCAGCTCAAAAAGTGATCTGTGCAAGAGAACTGAGAATCACATAAACGAGCCTCTGTTCAGCATTTGTGGGTGTTTAGGAGAGTCATAGGGAGCACATTGAGCAATCCCTACAGTAAATACTGCTTAACACTTTATAAAAACATGGCTTTGCTTGCTTATAGTGCTAGTAAAAGTCTGTCATTTCGGCTGATGTTTCCTGTGCCCACTGCCTGCCTCAGACTCAAAATTTGGAGGAAGAGTGTGGCTCAACTGTATTAAAAGCATCATCAGGGAAAGAAATGTGTGTTCCCCACCACCAAGAAAAAAAAAAAATCAATACTTTTACTGCAACTTTCAGTTATTATTAAAATATTTGATTAGCAGCATTGATCTTTGCTGTCATGATTAAGAAGGTATAATTTGTCTTTTCCTTCTAATCTTCCCTGGGGTTTAGGAAGAACAGGCCCTCTGTAGCAGTTTTCCTTATGCAGATCTGCACCCCAAGTGATGTGGTCCATACAGAATTTCAGGAATCTTGCTCCCCATCACCTACCTCAGGCCATGGGTTTGCCAGCAGACTGCTCTGATCACAGGGCTCCCATCCACTGACAGAGTTTCCTACTAGAATTTCTGAGCTGGTGGTCTCGCCTGAGCTAATTTAATTCACTGACCTCCAGGTTTTTTTGCTTGCTTGTTCTTTGCAGTTCATTTCTTACAAGGTTTGTGAGTTAAATGTGCTCCTGGTGAGGCTTGGGATCATCAAAAGCCCTTGGTGGTAAGAGAAATGCAGGATTTGTGGCGTGCAGAGACAGAAAAGCAGAAGAGAGGTTCTGGGGCCTTGTGGCCTGCTGCTCTCGGTGGTGGTGGGGTGTTGGACTGAGATTTGTGATGCTCGTGAAAAGTTCAGCCATTCTGTTAATTGACACATGTTAATGCCAGAATATCAGTGTGCTAAAAACTGACTGTCTAAAGCACTGATCTGTGGGATCAGTTTGCGATAGCGGATTTGTTCAAAAATTAAAATATTCTTCTATTTTCAGTAAAAAAATCCGAATTCAATTTCAAGACTCTAAATTAGGATATCAAGATCAGCTTCAGGATTATGGAGCTCTGAGCGACCTGCTCAAGTGAAAGGTGCCCCTGGTTGGAACTAGATGATATCTAAGGTCACTTCCAGCACAAACCATTCTATGTTTCCATGATTAGCATTATGGAGGGTTGCTCCTTATTAGACAAGTCTGGAATAGATCCAGTCTGCAGACAGTGTTGGCTTCTTCTGTATCACTTCAAATTCTGAGGAACCATTTCTTTTCTGTTTCTTTCCCAGGCAGATTTCAGGACTTGGGGATGATTAAGGTCTCTTGCAGTACTTTTTTTGGTCAAGATGTTGCAGAAATGTTAGAGAAACCACCAAGGCCACTTAAGGCACTAATTCACCAGTTCCCAGCAGGAACCTCTGTCTAACTGGAATCCCCTGTCTGTCACAACTCCACAGACCCTGTGGGGGCTTCACATTTCATTCCTCCTTTCAGACAAAATTGAAGAGAATAATTTGTGGCGTTGCTCTTAGGAAGTTTCTGCTTTTCCTGAGGCATCCACCAAACCATTACATGTCTGTGTGTTCCAGATTGGCTTATTCTGGGATGAATCTTCATTTTTACTTCTTGGATATATTTCAAACATTTCTTGGGCACCATGTGCTCTTTCAAATCATTCCACAGTGTTCATAATTGCTCCCAGTCTAATATCTGTGATTCAGATTAGGATACCTTTTTACACATTTTTCCTCCTCCATCCAAATCATTAATGAAACTGTTCAATAAGGCAGAATCTAATGTAATTCCCTGTAGACTCCCAGAAAACATCTCCAACCCTACTCAACAGATTGTCTTTTATCCTTAAGCTTGGTCTTGTTCATTTAAACAGCTTTCAGTCTTTGCAGGAACCTCTACGTGAACCATTCTGAATTATTACTTCAGAATACAATTCTGGCTTAAAAGTACATCAGGTAATTTTAAAAAAAAATTAGGAAAAAAATTAGTCCGCTAATTAGCCCTTATTAAATAGTCTTGTTGAATTCAACCAAAAAAAGGTTCTTACAAAGCCCTTTCTGACTGTCAGATCTTCAGAGTCTTACCTGAGAGGATCATGGAGTAATGTCATCCCTTCTCCTTTCCTTTCCTTTCGCCAGCCTTGGAGGATATCTTCTGTTGGTTTTGCTTTAATGATTAATGAAAATTAACATGACTTAATTTTTATACTCTATGGTATCAATAAGGCAGGGGTGTATCAGCACTGGAAGATGGGGAGAAGGTTCTATTCTGTGCTGGCAGCCTTTGGAATGACTGAAATGCCTCTTGATTTAGAAACACCTTTTTTAAAGTAGCCCATATAGTTCAACTGCTATTTTGTTTTTTCTTTTTATTTATTTGCATTTTTTTTCCCTGGACATGCCCGATGATTTGGGTCAAGCCCTACTGACTGAGCTGGAAGGGCTCAGTGCTCCTGCAGGCCAGGCCTTTTTGTTCAGTTATCCAGATAAATGTCTAGATGCTCAAATTTGGGAAGGGAGGGTGTGAACATGCAATAAATGTGGCCATTATGCCTGTCAGGGCCACCACAAGTGTAACAGGTTAGGAGGCAGGAGGACAAGAAGTCAGGGACAGACAACTAGACACATTCCCAATAGTGTCTGCTGTCTTTAGGAATAGATATTTTATTGTGTATATTTTATTGTGTATCACACTGCTCTCAGAGGCTTTGAGACTTCCATCTTGATTTCTCATGGGTTGTATGTCTGATGCCTAAAATACAGGAGTGTAGAAGTAATTTTGCTTCCAAAGCCCGTTTGTTGCCTTTTTTTTTTTTCTTTTGGTAGCACATTGTGTATGTAAGAAACAGAAACCATTTGTAAAAATAATGATACATGAGAGTACCATAATTTACTCTTGTATTCAGTATGTGGGAACATGTTGGCTGCTGGTCTGGGCTTAGGGTCACAGAGAAAATGCTTAAAAATGTGCAACCAACCCCTAAAGCCCACAGCAAACCTCCCATTCAATTCGCTGGGGCTTGTATGATACCCCCTGTCAGTGCTGCCAAGTGATGTTTTGTCTGGCACAGGTTGTCCAGAGAAGCTGTGGCTGCCTCATCCCTGGAAGTGTCCAAGGCCAGGTTGGATGGGGCTTGGAGCAACCTGGGCTAGTGGAAGGTGTCCCTGCCCATGGCAGGGGGGTGGAATGAGATGGTCTTTAAGGGCCCTTCCAACCCAAACCATTCTGTGATTCTCTCTCTGTTTCTATGCTGTGAACACTCCAGTCATAATACAACCTTGTGCTTGGTGTTTATCTCAGTGTAAACATGTTAAATTTCCTTTATTGGTATGGAAATGTCAGTTTACTGTTGTGTCATAGTGAGGAAATGTTCAAGTTGGTTGGTTTACTAGCAGTCAATAGTTTTTACTGTGGCCTCTGAGGGATTTGGTATTTCCCTCTGTGGTGAGATGTAGAGACAAACAGCTGAGAAGTGACAGCTTCCAGCTCGGGATGGGGACTTTGAGTCCCTCTAGCAGGACAAAAGTGTTCATTTGATCATGTCTTCAGACACCTGGCTCTTTTCTCTGGAGCTGGCTTCAAAATAAGGGGAGAAATCCAAAGACTTTTTAGGACAAATTTTCCATGCATTAAATTGAGTAACTGTTTTTGGGGGACTTTGAAATAGTCACTGGTTCTGTTGCGATGGTACTTGATCTCTTTACGAGAAATTATAAAAATAATGGATTTTCCAGTTTACAAATATGTATGGAAGTTTCTGAAAATTTTCAGAATTAATGTGAGAAAGAAAGGGAGCTAGAGCTGCTGGAGACCACACCAACACACAAAAGTCAAAGGGTCATTGAAAAAAAAATCAAACCCGGCAAATAGAGAAATTTCAAGAGCTTTTCACAAATTGAATGAAAAATCATTTGTGATTCTTACTGTGCAAAAGTTTAACTTAAAATATTTGAAAGTTAAAACCTGAAATACTTTTTTTTTTTTTTTGGTAACTATTTATAGGACAGGAGGGAAATGAGTCAATCTTCTGGCACAGTGACCATCCTGGAGCAATCTCATGGATTTGGAATAAAGTCATAATAATTTTCTGTATTTTGTTTTATCCTCAGTTATTTATAGCTAACCTGCCACTTTGCATCTAACATTCCACCTCTACAGACACAAAACCATTTGTAGCAAGGGCTGTGAGACAACTGTAGAGGACATGAGTTAATACCTGGAGTTAGTTAATTTTTGTGGTCAGGAATAGTGGTTTGTGAAACGGAATCACCATCACCTGAATAATAATGATGCTTTCAAATGTGGTTTTTTTGCAAGTAGAAAAACGTTCAAAATTTGGAGGTTTTCACTGAACAGAAACTCAAAAGTGATTTTTTTTCATATGTAAAATATAATTCAGAATTACAGTGGGAATGAAAATCAAATTACAGGAATGAAATTAATCTACACAGTTGGAAGAACTAAATAAAAGATAATAATTGCATAGCAAGAAGCAGAAGAGAGATGTCCTGTTATGTTCTTAAATACTGTTGAAAGCTTTCTGTTGAACTTGATTTAAACATCATGAATCATTCTATTTGAAAAGTTGGGCTTGGGAAAATAGGTGACCTTTTCTAGAGAGGAGATTTATAGTGGAGGTAATGCCATGTGAGAGATGGAAGCTTATAAAAGGGGAAATTGATGTGGATCCTGTTCATGCTGTAGGTCCAACAGGGCCTGGCAGCAGTTCCTGGTTGGTCCCAGATCTTTAGTTGTGAGCATCTGTGTGGAGAGATGACACTTGAACACGAGGCTGCGGAGGAATTAGTGATGATGGGCTAATGGAGAAGTGGCTGGATAACTTGGAAAGGGGATATGAGGCTGTCAGGGACTGTAGGGGTGTATGGGACAACAGGGAAGGGTGGGGGAAGCAACAGGATTTGAGAAGGAAGCTTGACCTCCAAACCAGTGCTGTGGCAAAGGAAACATTTGGTGGTTTTTTTGGATATGTGTTCTAGGCTAGGTTCTTCCAAGGGGTAACTTCTTCCTGAAACTCTTATTGAAACCTTGTAGAATATCCGATTGCTGTTGCCATAATATAGAATCTCAGAATGGTTTGGGTTGGAATGGACCTTAAAGATCATCTCTTTCCAACACCCGTGCCATGGGCAGGGATGTCACTCACTATCCCAGGTTGCTCAGGGCCCCATCCAGCCTGGCCTTGGACACTTCCAGGGATGGGGCAGCCACAGCTTCTCTGGGCAACCTGTGCCAGGGCCTCCCCACCCTTTGAGTAAAAAATTTCTTCTTCACATGAAATTTAAGTCTCTCTTCTTTTAGTTTAAAATCACTCCCCCTTGTCCTATCACTGCCTGCTCATGCAAAAAGTCACTCTCCCTCCTTATTGTAAGCTCCCTTTATGTACTGAAAGGCTGCAGTGAGGTCTCCCTGGAGTCTCCTCCAGGCTGAATAACCCCAGCTCTCTCAGCCTTATCAATAGTCAGTGTGTTGAGTGAGATTCCTAGAGGTTGTCCATGCTTGCAGCGGCTTGGGGAAAGGATTTTTGCTTCTATCACTGAATAAGGATGGGTGGCATGATGCAGAAAGACAAAGTACCAAGTGTTGAGGTGTGCTGAGGTACACTGAGGGTGTGCTGGTGAATTATCTATGGTCTGACTTCCAGTGTTTTTCAAATACGTTTCTTATTATAAATTGTACAGTGAATTCCTCAGGCAAACCTATTTCTGCTCCACAGTTATTGCAGATTACTAAGAGGAACTAGTCTTTCAAGTGTTTATTGTTCACCGGTCACTGTTTGCCCTTAATGTCACATCAGTCACCCGGTACCATTTCTACTTCCTGACCTGATAACTTCCAAACCCAAAGGAGCTTTCTTAAAAGCTGCATATCATGATTCCCAGTATAAATATTTGTGCAAATACATGTCTAAATGCAAGTACTAACAAAGTGCTCTCTTGCTGAGGTCATGATTTTCAACAAAAATTTGCCTGAGTGTTCACAGATGTTAAATGAAAGGGCAGCAGCTTCCACTTTAAGCCGGTTTGTGATTTGCTAGCTAAGGTGGAAGTTCTTTGCAAGTTTTGTGGGGTCTGGAGTATCTGTGGGGTCTTTTTTTTTTGTTGTTTTTAATATGGATCACCCAGTTAGATTATGGGTTACTCTGAGATTACACTTCAGAGAGGTTGCTGATGGTGGGGAGGCAAGGTGTGCTTTCCTCCCCCTGCTAAAAGTTGACGAAATTAAGGAAGCATTAGATCTTCCTTAGGAGCAAAAGCAGCTTGTGTGCACAGCTCGGCATGACGTGAAGTTGTGCACCAGATCGCCACTGGATGTCACTGTTGCTTGGCAATTGGGAAATAAGAACGTACTCTCTGCAATATGTTCTTTCCTTTAGTAGTTACCTTTTCCAGAAGTATTACTGTAGTGCCGGACTAAAGTGAGGAGCATAGCTTTATTCTTGTGGCTAAGGAAAGAAACTGGGTAGCTGAGGATGGCCCTCCTGTGTTGGGATGTGTCAATAGTACTGGAAGGTTCTGAATAGCTGGGATCTTTCACATAACATCAATAAAGCAGACATTAAAAGTCCTCTAAGAATCGCTACTTTTCAGTACCTACTAATATAACATACTAATAGTAAAGTAAGATTTAATTTTATAGTCTCCTCTGAGTTCTCTATCATATCTCTTATTTATCTCTTAATTTCTTCTCAGGAAATGCCATTGATTTTGTAGTCCAGAATGCAATGGCAGAATCCCACGGGGGCAGACCCAGCGCATCAAAGGTGGCCATAGTCATCGTGTCGGGAAGGTCAGAAGACTCCGTGGAGGATGCTGCTCTTTCTGCAAGACTCAATAGTAAATCTCCTTTCACTGTCACTATTTTTAAATGGAGTTGTTGCTTTTTAAGTAATGCACTATAACAAAAGATGGAAAATTAGGACACTGGTATGTGCATGTAAG
>VYXB01002841.1:0-42873 GCA_013397135.1 Pachyramphus minor | reverse complement strand
AAAAAAAGTGAAGATGTTTTCATTAAGGCTGCAGCTGCATTTTGTTGACCATGTGTGATTTTACTATGCTTGAGATTAATAGAGCTCATCCTACCTGTGATTAGAGCATTACCATTTCAGCCCTTAGTTGCCTTTAGCCAATGTGGAGGGAATGATACAAGAAATATATAAAAATGTTGAAGAAATACTTTTTCTTCTCCTTTCCTAGGGGTATCTGTCTTTCCAATTGGTGTTGGGAACAATTATGATGAAGAGCAACTAAGGACTTTGGCTGGGCCATCTGCTGCCACCAGAATCATGAAGCTCCAGAATTTTGAAGATTTATCCACTATGATCACGTTGAATAGTGAATTTATCAAAAAAGTGTGCATGGGTAAGTCCAATAGTTGTGGCTGCATGACTGGAGCAAAACACAAAAATTGAAATGCCAAAACCAGAATGATTTTTCTTCATTTTAGAAGTCAACCCAGCATTCCTTTGTTAATGTTTTATCAAAAATCATCACAAATGTTAACCTAGATCTCTACCACCACTTAGATGTGAAACAAAATCTGAGCCTTTAAAGTGTGTTTAAAGTTGCTATTCCCATGAACCAACTTCCAGCAGGGTTTTTTGAACTGCTTAGCCCTGAACTTTTGAGTTGTCACCTTCTTCATAATCAGGGCTGGTCATTAACTGAAGGACAGCAGGACAGCTCAAGCTGTCATGGATGAATGGGACATGCTTCAGAAATGTTAGTTGTGAGTAACGATTTCAAATTACATATTTTTCAAATGTGATGTGTATGTTACAAAAAATTCAGCCTAAGTAGAAGGAAAAAAGGAGAAGAATAAATAATTAACTTTTCCAGGAAGACCAGTATTGGTAAAAAAAGTGTAAAATATTTTAAACAAATATTAAATTATTTATATATAACAATACTCCTCCTCTAAGGAACCTTGATTCAACACTGACTGGTATTTTACTACTTTTGCCTCCTTGGTCTGTGTGTATGTAGATGTTTATTACACATAGTGTTGTTTCTATTCCAATAGCATCTTTGTGTTCTCACCACAAACTACTGTCTCATGGTGTTAGTCATTGCACAGGTTTTTACCAGCATTGCAAGGGCTTAGTTACATCTCCTTTACAAAAAGTGGACTTTTTTGCAGAGCCAAGTACCACTGAGAATGAGGAAGTTGCAGAGTGTTCACAGTCCAGCTTGGAAATATCCGATTGTTCTCCACTGGGATCACTTCTGGCATTTTAAAATCTCTCCAGAGCATCAAACAGCTGCCATTTTCTAGATTTAAACAGCTGCCATTTTCTCTCTTTTCTTTTAAAATAAGCATTTAAAGATGCGTTTCCTCTCTTCACACTGTAAAATATGCGATTTTTCTTGCTGTAAATTACATTGATCCAAGATATAGGATGGGGAGCAGGAATCTGGAACCTGTAACTATTTTCTTATTGCAATCTGTGCCATAACCTGTTAGTACTAGAGGTGAGAGCTTTGTATTTTTATGAAAGCTTTTCTAACAGCTCGAAAAAACACCTAAATTTGAAAAATTTAGCTCTTCCTTTTGCTGTTGGTAAAGCCTTTGCTGTGGGGAGGAAAACTGTAATCTTATTTTTTGTGGGGATTTATTTTCTTGTTTGGATTTTTTTTTTTTTAAAGTTTCTTACAATCTGTAAAGTATAATTTTCCCCTCCAGACTCACACAGTTGGATTTCTTGTACAGAGGGAGTCTTGCCTTATGTATGGAAGTGTACCAAAAATAATACTATTAAAAAGGTTTAAAAGATTTCCTAAATGCTTTCAAAATACATTACTTGTCCTGGAAAAGACAGAGCATATAGTGAATATAAGATAGTATAGTATAATATTCTAGAAAGAGTTTGCTAGTCAGTGTTTTAATTTCCTAGACATGTGGTTATCACGTTGTCATGCCTATAAGAGATTGCTTCCCATATATCTCTAGGTGTGTGGTGAGAGCACATAAATACAGAAACTGCAATTCAGTGGATGCCCTGTGACCATGTAACTGGTTCTATAAAATAACCAGTCTGCTGCTCATCACAGTGATGCCTGAATGTAAGGAAACTGAATTTGAGTGCTCTTATTGTAGCTATTTGTGTTCTTATGCTGTATTTGTCTTTTGGCATTTAGTAAATGTGTGTGTGTGTATGGGTGTGTAAATTCTCATTACCTGCTACCTCCAAGAAATGTTCTCAATTCCTCACGTGATTCAGAAGGCTGGACCCTCACTCAGAGCTAAAGCCTTGATTTTTTTTAAAGTACCAACTGGGCAGAGCTGTCAGTGCAAGAAGTACTGTAGAATTACAGCCCAGCTGTTGCTCACAGGGTATGTTGGGACCAGTTTCATTGCAAAATGGGAGCAGTAACAAAGTTTATACCTTCTGTGACTTACTCTTTTACACTTTGGACAAAAGCCTGCAGTCTTCAGGTAGGGATCCACACATTCTAACACACACACACAAATAAACTTCTTACAGCCTAAACCATGTTCTTAAATAAGCACTCTGGGTTTTGGTGACCACCACTTGAAAGGCTGGGTGAGGGAGTGGGATGACTAAAATATATCTGCTTCTCTTTCAGACCCTGTCAGAGAATGTGTGGATGAGGATGGAAACAAAAAGAAAGTAAGTGTATTGCCTGGGTTGTCCATCTGGCTTTCAGGTTGCAAAGTCTGTGCAGGAGCATGAATATTTTCAGAGATAACATGAAAAAAAAGTATGGGAAAATATTAAGAATTATTTTGGAGGAGGAAAATGTTGTCTGTTGAAGTGGTGGAGCAGCTTTGCATACAAAGGAGATACGTCATCTTCAAGTGTTGAATGCTACTGAAGGCAGAACAGAACCAAAACTTGTGATAATTTGTGTCTGACCTGGGACAATGAAAAATGCATTTCCATCTCCTGGTGAAGGAACTTCTGGGACAAAATAAAGGGGCATGTGTAGGGGGAGGCAACATCATTATGAAAACCCTGTCCTTCTGCTAAAATTACAAATACTTTGTCCCTATGGAAATCTTATAGGAAGATAATTATTGCATGATAATTATCTCTTTAGGGGAAATAATCTCTTAAGTAATAGAAGCAAAGTTCTCTCTGTGTGTTTGTGGAAAATCTCTTATTGATCCTGAGAAAATGCTCAGAAATGTTAGTAAACCTATTTGATCTCTCAAAAGTGATCCAGCTCCAAGAAAGCGATGATCTAGATGTTATAAATGGTTCAGTTTCTTCATCTCAGGTGAAACACCAAGGTTTTTGAGAGTATATGATACTTCATTTTAAAAAAAATATTAGCATAAGCTTGTGCCATGTTTTCTAGTAGGGATCAGTTATGAGCTCTACTCTAGGATTTATCTTGAATTTCTAGTACATTAAAAATATTCCTTTGATTTTTCCCTTGTGAAGACATGACTGTAAGGAAGGATGTGGCTAATAAAGAAATGCTTATGAGTTGTCTAGACACAGGAAATATGTCAAAACTGCCTTACAGGGTTGGCCTCAGTCAGCTGGTCAGAACACAGAAAGGCTTTAGCTAAATCAGGAACTAATAATCTGGTGGCTTCAAGGGTGACAGCCTACATAAGAAAAAAAAAAACAACAACAGGCAAAAAACATTAAATTTTAAAAACTTCTTTAATTATAACCAAAGAATAATCAGATTATTTGCAATTTGAACTGCATGTGTCCAGACCTCTGGGCTCCTAGAGCAGACACAGGTATGTGGAGATAAATGCTGGGAAGGCTAAACTTGAATTTCACACATGTCAGGTTTTGTTTTTTTCGGTGATAAACTCAAAGCACAATTTCCGTTCTGGCTAAAATGCTCTTCGAAGAAAACAGGCCGGGCTCCAGTCCATGGGACAGCAAACCACACTTTCAAAGGGCAGCCTTTAGGGGGATTTTGTGTTACTACTTCTGTCAGCTGGAAAAAAATAGGTGTTACAAGGCACTGTGGTGGCCACTGCCTTTTGGAAGGGGCAGCTGAGCATCCCTGGGAGCCTTGCAGGGCACCGTGGTGCAGCACCCATGCTCTGAACACCTCTGCTGCCTCACTGGCAGGAAGGTGCCACTGTTCTGTTCCCTTCTTCCAGCAAATTCCGCAAATCCACGGGGATGAAGAATCAAGGCTCTTCCCTAGTTCAGAAAACACAGGCTTTTACTTTGGATTCGCAATATTTCAGGGGTTACTCAGAGTTATTGCGGGAGGCTCCGTTCCCCAAGCGGGATGTCTGTCATGCACCTGGAGATTGTGGGAACTGATCTCGTGCAGTTTGTAAGGAAATCAGAGCACTCAAGATCAAAAATATCTGCCTAAATCCTATCAGTATCGTGAACAACATGATTTGTTACCTTTTATTTTTATTTTATTTTGTTATTATCTCTACCCTGGAAAGGATTGCCGAAGGAAGATTCATGACTAAGGTCGTTGTTAGTAGCAGAAGGACAGCAGATCGAATGTGCTGGGACAGGTCAAAAGCCCATTCAATCCCCTGTATTGTGTGACCAAAAATAGGAGCCAGGGGAGGAACATAATTAAATATGTGCAAAAATTGCTTGAGCTGTCCCAGCCTTGAACAATTTGTGTCTCAGGGACACCCTGCGGTGATGGTGACACCTTTTTATGTTAGATAGGGCTGGATAGTTTTCTCCTCCATGAATTTATTCAGCCATTCTTTAAATCCATGTAAGTTTTTAGTACTCGTCAGCTCCAGTGGCAGGGAGTTGCAGGAGTGCTAAATACAGGGTGTGCAAAGAACCACTGGTTTCATATTTGAACTTGCCAGCTGACAGAACATCAAAACAATTATGGTAGATTAAAGGGTTTTCTTTTTAATGTAGTTAATTTTCATTATTAGTCTTGTTGTGATGGTTTTCAGAGGCATAAAGATGATAATAAAAGTGTGGGTACTTGTCTTATAATAGTAGCATTTCATCATGAAATGATCTGTGATCTTCTGCGTTTCTAGTCTATGTATGGCAGTAAAAACTGTGTTCCTAAACTAGCAGTGTCTGTACCATGGCTTTTCTAGTATTGCTCAGCTCTTGGCTTAAAGAACAGATAAACAAACAAATAAACCCACTGACAAAATTAAAAGGTACCAGCTGAGGAAGCTGCTCGAGGTGCTTGTCTCTCCCTCCTGCAGATGCACAGCAAGGGAGGAGTGTGCAAGTCCAGGTCTGTAGGTTCAGAGCTCCCTCAGAGAGGAAGTCTGAGGCTTCCTGCGGTGTCCTGGCAGGCTCACTGCTTTCAGCAGACATCCTTCACGATTTAGAAACCCCCGATTTTCCTTCCCTTTCTGTCCCTGTCCTGTTTAACTCCTACGATTTCATATCAATTGGGATTTAGGCTTTCTTTGTCTTCAGAGTCCCTGCATTTTCCTCTGCACCAGGATTCTTGGCTTTTTTGGATACTTCAACTGGTATTTTTGTTTTAATGTGCTGTGCTTTGCTATTCTTGTCCAGCTCTTAGATATTTTCCAATAGATGTCCTGTTAAGGAGTGAAATCAAAACAATTAAATATGTATGGAAGCCAGACTTGCACAGCTGTATTTGTACCCTTCCAGGTGCTCCTCCTTCAGTGAGTTGTAGGCGAGACAACTATAATTAAAAAACATTCTATTTCTTCCTATCTAAACACTTTTCCCATACTTAAAGCTCCTCTTGCCACTTTTTCTTGTCACAGCTTCCTCTAGGCCCACAAGCCTGAAAAGTAGTAAGCAACTTTCAGTTGCCTTCTCCAAGTCCTGAAACAAGTCCAGGAAATTAACTTGCATTTAATATGTAATTTTTTTATGGCTGCAAGTCTGACTGTTCTTGTTTAGACTTGATGCAATCATGTATCTCAGAGATACAGAGCAATACTTTCACAGCATTATTTTCAGCTTGAACGTTCAGTGACAAGACTCATCTGTGAATTATGTTGTTACCCATTTGTTTTATCCATTTGCTCTTCCTTTTTGTGGGACTGATGGTTAAAGTGAGAAGGAGATGATGGGAGATGACCTTCCCCCATGGCAATTTTTTCTTTCCCACGTGTTTCTGCTTGTGGATGTGGTAACCCAGTTCCTAGAACCACTGTCTCACTTGTGCTGGTGTTTCTGGACTCACCTCTGTAGAGATAGGTCTGCTGTTTCCCACATTTGGGGATATTTTTGGGAATGCAGGGGATGAACGCTGTTTTGAAATTCATTGAGCCTATTTATGGACTTTAAAGTTCTGTGGAATTTGGGCCAGAGAGCTCAGCTTTGTGCAGATAGCAATCCTGAGATACTCCAGATTGTGACCACATCTATTTCTCTGTCATTTATTAGTATGTAATCCCAGTGCCTTAAAATTTAGACTGTCCTTTAGAAACTAAGAGTATATTTTACAAATCCACTATATCTATCTAATAACATTGATATGGTAAAGGAACAAATTCCCTTTGGGAAGGGAGGAACTGTTTAAAAATTCCAGAGTTGTAGCTAAAATAATTACAATATTCCATGCCTTTCTAACTTGGAACAAGTATTGTTAATCCCTGCTGTGCCATTACCATCTGTGGCTTATGAAAACTAAAGGCTTTGAAATTTAAAGCAAAGTTGAGGGCAATTCCTTGTAAACTGTGCTATCCATGCATGCTGGAGGATGGCAAGTGGTGGAGTATCAGATACTTCATTTTGATGTAACAAAGCATTTCCTGTAAAAGACTGTTACCTTTGGCTTGGAATTTCAGAGTCTGTTTCTTAGCATTGCTAACCTAAACTTTCTAATTGTCATGGAGTCCTGCATTCTCTTACTTAGTTTTCCAAGGATAATTTGAGTCAGGGTCACTTTGCTTGTTAACTGTGGGGTTGTGGCACCAGCCAAGCTTTGTGTTTTCCTCCCCCCTGCCCATCTTTTCACTGTTGAATCTCCATGTCTTCCTGCCCAGCCTGGTGATAAATGGACATTACCGGACCAGTGCCACACTGTGACATGCCTTCCAGGAGATTACACGGTTCTGGAGAGCCACCACATTAACTGTGAGAGGATGGCAAAGCCGGTGTGTCACAGCAACCTCCCTGCTGTGAAGGTTGAAGAAACGTGTGGCTGCCGCTGGATGTGTCCGTGTGAGTATCTGTCTTTGCATGTGTTGCCTCTCTTTCCCCATCACTTGAAATGCTTCCTCAGAAATGTAATGCTGAGTGCAGCTGCTCAGCCATTGTACACATTAAAAGTGGCTGGGGTGGGAGGAATTGCTGTTTAATTGCTGTTCGGTGATTAAAACAAACAACCAGGAGCGTGACGGTTGCTGGAATGTCCAACGCTGTTTCCAAGTGCAGGGCCACTGTGAGCTTATTTTTTGCATTAGTGGAGCTACAGTGAGAGAATCTCACACTCAATTTCCAAATCTGTGAGTACCTGGGAAGGAGGATGTATGGAAGCAAACAGGAATTTATCTCAGCAGGCTGTAAGCGATTTATTCTTGGTCGATCTCTAGGCTTGAAGGTTTGACCTGAGTTCAATCACACACGTGTATTACAGAAATATCAACAAAAGGTGCTCCCTGTCTCCATAGAATCTCAGACCCTGTGTGATTGGTGCCTTGGCTGGGATGACAGGAAGAGAAATTAAGTGTACCCACTCACATGCACAGGGTACAGGGATGCAGCCCTGAGGCTGGTGATCTGTTCATTAAAAAGAAAATAGGCTTACATCTTAGGTAATAAGATTGCTTTTTGAAAGTAAGGCACAACCCTACATATACACCTTGTCTTCATAAAGTATAATCTCAATTTAAAATGTCCTCTCCTGAACTGGCTGTTTAAGAACAGTTTATTCCAGATACTGCTTGAAATAACTAAGCTGGTAGCTGGATTTTGATTCCCTGGACTGTTAGACACACAAAATTTTTACACCCCAAGTTTTAGCACTTCCTAAAAGTGTGTTTGATTATCCAGACTCTTTAAATTTAACCTTTCTGTTTTGATACAAGTATGTCAGAAAGGTAGAAAGACTTGAGTTGGATAGTCTTAAGTATTTTATGATGTTTGAAAGATTATTCTTATTGTTACCTACCCATCTTTAATAATTTTCTTGATCCTTGATACATACATAGCAACATGAAGGCATTACTTTAGGCATGCAAAACATGCCTTTGTAAAAAATTTATGAAAGGATGAAATGAAAATTATCATTTGTACAGTTAGCTGATTGTCAGGAAAAGACCTACGGTACACTTGAGATTGTTGGTATTTAACAAAAGCTAACAGTTGTTTATCTCTTTATGAATTTAATGAGCTACAATACCCAAATATTTTTTTTTCTAAGGTGGTGCAACATGTGAGGGGAAAAATAGTAAATTTTCATATGTTATAGAAGAAGAGAATTAAAAAAAAATAACCCCACCCAGGTGATTAAAGAACCCCTGGGTCAAGGCCCCTTGTTTTAACGACAACTTAGTGCAAGCAACTAAAGCAACATTCACAGTGGGTGGAAAGGCTGATTCTGGTGCTGTGTGTGCTGAAGTCAGAGCCAAAACCACAGCAGCATCATGGCAATGCATCCTGAATTGACTTGTGATTCACTAATTTAGAGAGCTAAAGCACGCTTTCAAGTGATGGCTTGACAGGGTGGGTGATGTGACAAATGCTTTTGTAAAGAGGAAGTACTTGAAAAAGTCTTCTTATGCCATTTAACAGTTCAGAGAATAGTTCAGGAGTTACACTATAAAGGTGTAACTAGACTATCAACATGTAACTAAAGGTATAACTTGCTGAACTAGTTGCAAGCTTTATAGTTTTATAGTAATATGATTTGCAATGTGTGACTCCTGACTATTGTGTTCTCTTGGGCTGCTTTTAAATAAATTGCATTAATGCATTTTGTGCTACAGAATACCTATGAGAAATTTGAAAGTATTCTCATTATCCTTAGAATTTTTTATAGATGTCCATGAATAAATAAAAGTTGAGAAACATGGTTTTATAGCTAACATGTTTCATTGTTGTTTATACATGAACTTATAAGCAGATACAGTAAAATACCTGAGGATGCTCCAGTGCTCTCAAAGGGATGTATCTCTTGACCACTCAGTGCCCAACAGTACTCAAGACAGACTGGCTTCCTTCCCTCCTATGAGTTGTGTTTGCTGTTTTTCCTGGAAAATTAAGTTTGAAGCTCACTGATTAGGAAACAGATTATTCTCAGATCTCAATTAGAAGCCAAGTACTGAGTTATTAACAATGATAATTGTCTTCCTTATGTGTTTTGCTGGCATTGCTTTTATTGTCCTTATTATCTTTAAGCAAGAGATTTGAAAACATAGGAGCCAGAAGCATCAGGTTCTGTTTTGGTGTTCTTGAGATTATAATTCTCCTTATTTTCGAGTTTGTGAAGGCAAGGAAGTGTTTACAACCTAAGAACCAGAACTCTGAGCTGTCAGTTGACCATTGGTTTATTCTGTGCATATTATTTCTCTTGCTTTTTTCCTATTTCCAATCTGGAAAAAAATTAGTCCCCAGGTATTGACTGGTGACATACGTTTGATGCAAGTGAAATAGTGTTATTTGGTTTCAAATGTAGTACTAAACAGAATAAAATCTGATGCCATAATGAAGATGCAATGCAAAAATTAAAATGTTACTCTTTCTGCAAACAGGGATGGGATTTTCCTGTTTTATTTTTCATATAATATCTATTACTAAATCATATTCAATGAGAGCAAATTTCAGGCGAAGGGACTTTTTATTAATTTATTCAAATCTTTTGCAATAGTAATTGTTCCAAAGATATTGCAAAAAAAGCCCCACCATGTGTGATGAAGTATTTACCAAACTTTCTTGTTGATGATTTGCTGCAGCATTTGCAATTCATTACTTTCCTCTCCTTCCCAATTAATTGGTTCCACATGCCCATAATGATTGTGGAGAAATATTCTAATTTAACTAAAGCAAATGCCTATATGGCTTTCCTTTGGTGGTTGTTGTTTATTTGCAGGTGTCTGTATGGGAAGTTCGTCTCGACACATTGTCACCTTTGATGGGCTGAACTTTAAGCTGGCTGGCAATTGCTCCTACACCTTGTTTCAAGACACGCAACACGAAGTTGAAGTTCTCCTCCATGAGGGACCCTGCAGAGCAGCACTGAAGATGAACTGCATGGACTCCATCGAAGTGAAACATCGTGGTGTATCAGTTCAGCTCTTCAGTAACATGGCAGTAAGCTAAACACAATGGACTGATCTGTGTACTGGCTGATCATGCTATAGAATTCAGGTTTTGTTCCCTTTATCCAGTTTCTGTACCCTATTTTTAGGCTTCTGAGCAAATGCCTCTTTACCATTTCGTGATACAAATGATGTTCCCATAACGAGCCAGACACGTTTTTCCTCTTGTTCTCCACGTTGTGCTGGGGTGACAATGTCAAGAACATGGGATTTGGCAGCATCTCCCTGACATTTCTGCCAGAAAGGCAGGGATTATAGACAGGACATTTTGCACTGTGATTCTCCTCTTTTGGCAGAGGTCCTTTACCAAATGTTTTTGTTGGGTATATGGGAGAGCACTCCGTTTCTCACAAAGCTGTGAATGACTGGCTCACTGAAGAGAGTTGGTTTTTACCTTGTGTGGTTGGGTCTCAGCATCAGGAGAAAGAGCATCTGAGTATGCATTACATCTGTTTTATGGGCAGAGAAGTATTCAAACCCAATATGACCCATTTTTCAGTCTCTGGGTCCTCAGACATGACTTGGCTAACTTGCAAAGATGATCTCTTCTGACTCGTGTAGGGTGGACCAAAACACCTGCACCCAGTTCTGCATGATGATGGATGGCCTTGACTTTTCACTGAGGTATTGATAATCAGGGCCTGTAGGCAGTATTTGAACTTCATGGCATTAGATTGCTAGTCTGTCAATACTTGATGCTCAAGGAGTGCACTTACAGGGGGAAATGTTGAAAGAATTGTTCATGAATTCACAAAATGAAGGTCAAGTACTTCTGTAGGTTTTCAGACTCAATGGAAAGTTTCAGCAAAATTGATTCTTATGTCCAGATTCAGTTGGACCTTTAGGTACTTGTGAAGTCAAAATATGCTTTGACTATAAATTTGGGTTGATTTTCAACTGCTGGCTAAAACCTTACCTTCTTTGAAAACAGGTGACTGTTAATGGTGAAAGGGTTCATATTCCCTACTCTAACCCTTTGTTTGGAGTCACTGTCTATGGAGCAGTAATACATGAAATCCAGTTCTTCCATCTTGGACATAATCTCACATTTACTCCAATAAACAATGAATTTCTTCTTAAACTTAATTTGAAGAGCTTTTCTTCAGGAACAAAAGGCCTTTGTGGTAAGTTTGAAAGACAGTAGTTTTAACTAAGCTCCCCACTTGGGCTTGAGCTCCTATTTCTTTATTGTCATTGAGCTTCTATTCTATTTATTGTAATTTGTGTGGCTTTGAACCTGTAAACTCTCCCCCACTGTTGAGGGAACATGGCAAATCTGTGTGGTTTTTTCTACCATGGCCACCAGTGTAACAGCTCACTGACCACTGACTCCCAGTAATGCCTTAGAAAGGACAGGTGAGACCGCTCTTGACTTATTCTTACTTCAAATTATATTTTCAAGGAGATTTGTGGCTTTTTTTGCATGAGGGTTTAACTTTAGATTGTTTATGAGAGACATGACCTATGCTTGCAGGGAAGGTGAAATGTTTGAGAGGGGAACTTACTATCTGGGAGAATGAATTCCACAGTATCCTCAATGGTATAATCTATGGTACAGCTTAAACCTCTGTGGCATAACCTGGACCTCCTTTAAAAAGAAAATAGGAACAAAGACCCAGGGTTTTTGTGCCTCTATTTAGAATAGGAATTATAAGGAATCTAACTGTCCAGTTCTGGACCCCTCAATTTAGGAAATATATTGAGGTGCTGGAGTGTGTCTGAAGAAGGGCAACGAGGCTGGTGAAGGGTCTGGAGCACAAGTCCTGTGAGGAGCAGCTGAGGTAGCTGGGGTTGTTCAGCCTGGACAAGAGGAGGCTCAGGGGAGACCTCACCACTCTACAACTACCTAAAAGGGGGTTGGAGCAACCTTCCAGACAACCAGCAGTAGGACAAGAGGGCACAGTCTTCAGCTGCACCAGGGGAGGTTTAGGCTGGACATCAGGAAGAAGTTCTTTATGAGGGAGTGATTGGACATTGGAATGGGCTGCCCAGGGAGGTGGTGGAGTCACCGTTCCTGGAGGTGTTCCAGAAGAGGGTGGATGTGGCACTTGTTGCCATGGTCTGGGTGACAAGGTATTGTGGGGTCAAAGGTTGGACTCAGTGATCTCAGAGGTCTTTTCCAACCTAGTTGATTCTGTGGTTATTCATTCCTCTCCCTCTTAGTAGTCACTGAGCTGCCCCAACCAGTGACATATGTCCTGTCCCTTTTTTTCCTAGGTTTATTTTATTGCTGACTGTGTTCAGACTTTTCCTTTTACTCACCCTCCTACAGGGGTGTGTGACCAGAACCACGCCAACGACTTCACGTTACGCAATGGCTCTGTCACTCCTGACAGCAGTGTGTTTATCCAAGACTGGACAGTGGAAGAGCCAGGGAAGGTCTGTGAGATCCGGAGGGAAGACAAGTGCTCTGAGCACGCCACGAGCCACTGCCACCTCCTGCTCTCGGAATGGTTCGTGGAGTGCCACAGGATAATCTCCCCCAACATGTTCTACGAGGCCTGCATGGAGAACAGCTGCTATGAGGATGAAGCCTGTGAGATGATAACTTCCTACGCTCACCTCTGCAGGGAGCACAACGTCTGTGTGCACTGGAGGACACCCGAGATTTGTCGTAAGGGTTTTACTCTGCGTTAAAGCTGGTACAGAAGTTGTCTTACTGTGTGATGGTGGTGACAGTGACCACCTTGTCAGTGTAATGTTGATTTTTGAAGGCTGTGCAAGTTCCAGATGAAGCTTGTCGTACGGGTCATAGTGCAGATCAGATAACTTGGTTTGTCATCCACTAAGCTGTACATTGTGGAGAAAGTTGGGAAGCTGCTAACTAGTAAAATGCAAGGCTAGAGGGATAAAAATATTGTGAAAGCTGTGCACAGGTACACACAAGTGTGTGACAGTACCTGAATCTGCAGCCACTGAACCATCATGGGACCAGGTTTGGGCTGAGAGTCAGCTTTCATTCTGCCTGTTTTAGCAGCAGATCTTGCCTTGCTCTGATACACACATTGGAGGGTCTGAGATGGCCATGGAAACTCATGCTTTGGACTTGTGGAACTGCTTCCCATACCTGTGCATAATGGCACGAAATAAGACTTTTCTTTGTAGTTGGTTCATAAAATTTCTCCCATTTCAATCAAAGCCTAAACTTTTGAGAATGTGATGGAAGAGCCAGTGAGATTTTGAGTTTCTGGTACAGGGAAAAATTGGGAAAGACCACTCTCTGTGGTGTCATTTTCTGGTGTAGGCATTTTCTTTCCCAGCTACCTCCTTGTTATATTGTTTAATCAGTTCTTGTTCCTTGGCTTTCTTCCCCTCTTTCTGCCCAGGTACTTCTTATTTCAGAACTGCAGAACCAGCACCCTAATGGCATGATATAATGAAAAAATCACTCCATGTTTTGCTTTTGTTCATGTTTTAAGTTCAGACTGAGGGAATGATAGGATAGGAAGTCAAGAATGTGAAATTGGCCTGAACCTCAAGTTAATTTTTTAAATATCTTTCCAGGATAATAGGTTATTGAACACAGTCTTTTTGGAGTATAGTCCTAGAAAGCAGAGAGAGAAAGCTGCCAGCCTGTATCCAAATTTAGTGCTTCAGTCAGAGTTTACAAATGGTTACATCCAAAACTGGATGTCAGTGGATTACCTTAATAACTCTCTGCAGGTTTCTGGTTCCACAGTGGATAGACAAAGAGTTGCTCATTTTAACACTAGTTGCATAAAAGTCTTTAGTGTCCTAACACCAGCATCATCTTCCTTCAAGCACGTGCCTGTGTGCAATTGCTAAAATAAAATTGCCAACATTTGGTTTATACAGATTACATTAGTGACTAAATAGTCAGTACAACTTAATCATTCTACCAAAACATGTTTAATAGCAATGGCTTGGTTCTGGGTTACCTTGCTTCCTTCTCCCCAGTCCAGTGAGACCCTGTCATTCTTGTAGAGTTTGATCTGGAGATTTGTCATGCCATACTGGGACATTCCGAAGGCTTCAGGGTGACCTAATTCTGGGCACNAGGGTGACCTAATTCTGGGCTCCCAGGACCTGAAGGCAGCCCACAAGAAAGATGAAGAGACTATTTCCAAGGGCCTGGAGTGACAAGACAAGGGGCAATGGCTTCAAACTGACGGAGAGCAAGTTTAGATTGGATATTGGGAAGAAATTCTTCCCTGTGAGGGTGGTGAGGCCCTGGCACAGGTTGCCCAGAGAAGCTGTGGCTGCTCCATCCCTGGAAGTGTCCAAACCCAAGTTGGTTGGGGCTCTGAGCATGTGAAGGTGTCCCTGCCCATGGCAGGGGATTGGAACTGGATGATCTTTAAGGTCCCTCTCAACTCCCAGCATTCTATGATTCTATGAAATAATTGGATTAAACATTGCTTGAAGGAGGAAAGGGTTAATGTTAAATCCATTACTTTTCTGTTTCCTTTGGCTGCTAAGTAGGGTGTGTGTAGACAGTTCAGCTGATGAATGTTTATTTGGGATTTCAGGTCTTCATTCAGTTATTTTCTTTCAGTTTTTTTGTCAGGGGACTGAAAAAAAAGTTTTATAAACCTCACAGCAGTCACAGACTGGGAAATAAGAAACACTTTTCCTAATTGAAGCTGTAGAGAAAAATAAAGTAGGCTTGAGGGAGTACACAGTATGGAAGCTGCATCCATAGGTTTCTTGAATAGCTGGAGCCTTAATTTTGTGTTTGCTTTTAGAGACAATACTCTCAGTGTTGTGAATGCACCAGTAAAAATTTTAGAGGGACTTAGAAGTGAATGCACATTTCCTTAATTCAGTTAATTCTGTTAATGTGGCAATTCAGTTAAAAAGAAACAGAAATCCAGCTGGTGCAGTTTTGAAGTACCAAAATGTTCTGGTTTTTAGCTTTCTTTAGTTTCTTGGGAACACTGTGGCCTATCAAGTTGTTAAAAAAAAAATAATCAAAAATTTATTCAATCTTTTAGTCTGTCCTGGATGTTTCCTAACCATGCACTGTTACCAGTGCTTCTCTAATACACTTAAAGGTGGTTCTAAATTCTTATGTCTCTGGCCCAGTGCTGAAAACAAAGTTAGGCAGGTGAGCAACTCATCCAAGCTGTGGTATCATTGTCAGAGTAAGTCATGTGTTGTCGATTCACATCGTTGCTGATTTCTGCATGGACTGTAACTGAGGCAAATGCCTTCCATCACTTTCCACTGTGGATTTTGTTAGTTTTAAAAAATGTATTTTCCAAGATGTTTGTGTCTGCAAAGGCTATTGGCCTTCTAAAATCCAAAGAATTCCAAAGAAAGCTTGAGTGGGAAGGCTGATCTGCATTTCAGATCTCTTCAGATAAAGGTGGTTGGTTGTTTTTTTTTCCCCCTCTTCCTCAGCAATGAAATGTGCCTCGTACTTGACATATGATCACTGCCACAGAGCCTGTGTGAAGAGCTGTGAGAACAGTACCACAGTCAGTGTCTGCAAGGATTATCCCACAGAAGGCTGCTTCTGTCCAGAGGGACAGGTGACTTTTGGTGACAGCTGTGTTAGTGAAGAAGTCTGCACACAGTGTGTCACTCAAGATGGCACTCGCCACCAGGTAACTACATCCATGGCAACTTACCTTTATGAGTGGCTGGGGTTTGTACTTCTGTCAAAGTAAATCTGCCCTACAAGTCTAATCCTCTTTGGATACTTTATCTTTTAGCTCAGTTCCTCATAAGCGGTTTGCTGTCAGCCCCTTGTAGCTCCCCTACTGTGAAATTGGCTGGGATGGATATAAAATTCACAGCTGGGACTGTACAGACCTGGAAAGGCACAACACATCCATGTGGAGAGAGGTCTAGAGGAAAGAGTGGAGGGATGGCATAACCCCCATTCATCTGTCTTTTGCCTGTAATGACAATTTAATCATAAATCTGGAACCCTTACTTATAATGTACTGTGTTGTCTTGGCAAAGTTTACTGAATTCCTCAGGAGGGGCAGCAGAGGGGCAGACCCTGATCTCTGCTCTCTGTGACCAGGGACAGGACCCGAGGGAATAGCCTGAAGTTGTGTCAGGGGAAGGTTAGGTTGGATATTAGGAAAAGGTTCTTCCCCCAGAGGGTGACTGGGCACTGAACAGGCTCCCCAGGGCAGTGGGCACAGCCCCAAGGCTGACTGAGCTCAAGGAGTGTTTGGACAACACTCTCAGGGACATGGTGGAATTGCTGGAGTGTCCTGTGCAGGGCCAGGAATTGGACTGGATGATTTTCTGTGGTATATGAAAGGTGTATTTTCTATGAATTAACCAGCCCTATGTGATTTGGTTCCTAAGCTTTGTTAAACCTCTGATTGGCTTGTTCTAACATGCTTGGCATTTTATCCTTGCCATTTGGTTAATTTTGGAAAATAAACTGTCTTTTTAGACTCCTAGGATGGCTTAAAACATGTAAATGTCAGTGGGTACGGGTGGCAGTATGATGAGATATTTCTTTCCTTTCACTCAAGGGCTCAGCAGAGTGTTAGTTTTGCTCCAGAGTTTTCTGGATGAACCATTTTCCTTTGTGCCATCCTAGCCTGGTTCAGTTGTGCAAATTACCATTATTATCCCATGATACATCTTTTACCTCCCTCTTCACATCGGTGTTAAATGTGGATAGTTCTGTAGAGGTAACTACATCTTTAACATCAATGATTTATTCTCTCTCATGGGAAGGAGCAGTGGTAGATACCTCTAGGTAGACACCACAATGATAGTTTCAGTTTTGGGGTTGCTATAGTGCTTTTCTAGGCTTCAGTCCACTGGAGAATCAAGTGATGGCACTCCAAATGTTCTTAAATTAAAAAAAAATGCACTGTTTATTTCTCTGTGTTTAAGTATTACTAATTTGGGAAAGCAGACACTTCTATGTATTTCCCAAAATAATGGTGTTTCCCTCATTACCCCTGAACATGCAATCATGGTATGTAATTGCTCTGCTGTTACTCACAATAGCCTGAAATTGCATTTATAACATCTGAACATTTTTCATGCTTAAAACAATAGTAATTCCTCATCCCATTCATGCATTCTTTACATCCTTTACTAAGTTGGTACATTACAGTCATTTCAGAATTATGTGTCTCCTTAGTTTCTTAGTGTTAACAGAGCAACCAGCCAACCCTCCACAGAGACTTCTGATTTTCCAAGTTAGTTTTATTCACTCTCACCCACTCCCATCACTAACATACCAGTGATCAGAATATTTGATTTCTTTCTAACAATCTTCTGGTGTTTTTTCATGCAGCACATGGAAACGTGGATTCCTGCTGATGAGCCCTGCATGATCTGCACGTGTCTTGATAACCAGAAAATAAACTGCACGGTCCGACCTTGCCCGACTCTCAAACGTAAATTCGTTTTGCTCTAAGTATGATTGGGCTTGAATTGATGCTTTTGGTGCCCTGGTTTTCCAGTTCTAATCCCAACTTGTTTTATGGATGTTTGCTTCTCACTCCAGCTGCTCAGTGTGGTCTATGTGAAATCCCTCATCTGCGCTGGGGCCCTGGCCAGTGCTGCCCCGAGTACGAGTGTGGTAGGTTCTCATAAACTTTTGGATTCTTCTCTGTCTGTATTTTTACCAGATATTCCTAAGGTTTACAATCCTTCTTAAAAATTTATTTAAATACCGCATTTTTTAAACCACTGAATGACTGTGCAATCATCCATGTGGAAAAACAAAGAGATCCTAAGGATGTGATTCTCCCTTCACTTCCAACTTTGTCCCTCTTTCTGTAACAGATGAGGAAGGGAATGGAGCAATTTGATTTTGTCTAAGTGACATTAGAATGGTCTTTTTTTCAAGTATCTATTTTTGCATGGTCTATATTTGCACATTAAATATAACATTAGAACCTTAATCCCCATAACCCAAGCTTGAACTCTTCTCTAAGCTATTTTGAAAACAAACTGTGACCTAGTGAACTCTAACGTACTTCATATTTTAGGACAGCAATTGAGTGTAGGGGAAAAAAAGTTTAATGGGGATGTGCATGTTTGTGTATGTGTCTTGAGAACTGACTAGTCAGGCATGGTCTTAAACACTCTCAATTTCTGTTCTTAGTCTGTGATCTGGTTTCCTGTCATTTGCCTCCTGCCCCTGTCTGTGAGTTTGGCCAGCAGATTGCTCTGACCAACCCCGGAGAATGCAGACCAAATTACACATGTGGTAAGATATTTTTTCTTAGCAGGGAGTGACACTGGAGCGTTGCATCTGAGCAACACTGACAACTTCCTTTAGACATTATTTTTTTTTCCCCTCTGAAAGGTTTGATCTTGAAGCCAACTGACATGTAATGATTTCACATACTTGAAAGAAGGGTGTTGTTGGCACTCTCTGAGTGCACTTTTGAATGAAGGACTAGAGAAACACTTTGCTTTTGGACATGTGCACTCTGACCTTTATGCTTATTTTATATGTCTTGTTTGTATATGAGACAAGAGTTTTTTGGCAGGGCAGGAACTTTTCCTGAAGCTGCAGCACAATCTTTGACCTGAGCCCTTTTATATCTGCATTAATTCTTAGCCTTTAAGTAGCCTTACAACAGTTTGCAGTAGCAGTAAGTGCCCTGCTGCCAGAGAACTGACTTGTTCTCTAGCAGTGCTCTGGAATTCCATGAGTTTGACACAGTACCCACCTTTTCCTGGTAGCCTGCAACAGGGAAGCATGCAGCTCAATTCCAAGGCCTTCCTGCCCACCGCATCGGGAGCTGACTGTTACGAAGACAGAGTGCTGTGATAAATATGAGTGCACCTGCAACTGTAGGAACTCAACAGTGAGCTGCCCTCTGGGATATCTCTCCAGATCTCTCACCAATGATTGTGGCTGTGTATCCACCACCTGCGTTCCAGACAGGGTAAGGGAAAAGAAAAGTCTTCTCCACAGATGACAGTGTCATTTATCCATGGAGTGGCAGCAGCCAAGTAAGCAGGTATTAACAAACTAATGAGACTGCTGGAAAATGATGCCAGGGCACTCTTAATATACACGTGGCTGAAAGACACACTGTTGCTTCTTCTATTACAGTAATTTATTCTGACAGAACCAACCCATTTTTTGTGACTTTGAGACAACCTGATTTTTTTAAAAAAATTATAAATATAAACATATATATTTATATATATATATAAAATACATATATATTTGAGATACATATATATATATATATATGTACCAAAACCATTTGAAACTTAAAGGTCGTTCAAGCAGGAATTTCACTGGTAATTTTTAGATTTTCAATTTGGTTTTGGATAAGAGAGCTACATGCTTTTGGATCACTGCAGTTAATATGTGTTCTTCCAATCCCATGCTAAATTTATGGAAATATTTGGTATACCTTAGACCTAAACTCCTTGTGCCTGTTGATTACCTTTGTTACTGTTGGAGGTGTTGTGTCTTATAAAAACTATGTTGTCACTTTTAAGATTCTGCCTAATTAATACTTGACTCAGTTAAAACTTCATTAGGGTATATTTTTCTTATTTTGCCAACATTTTATTAATTTATTTTATGTCTCTGGGACTTGCTTGCTATATCTGTAAAAATAAATGATGCTCTTCTCTTTACACCATGCTGTAAAATGTGCTAATAGAAAGTTCAATAGAAGAGATGACACTGCTTTTTGGGGTAGCTGTGGTGGCCTAAGGATACAAGAGAATGAGTGCTTTTAGCCCCAGGTAGGATCTTTTCAGGTCAGATGATTTAGCTGGAAGAAGTTTTGCACACAAGACTCCTTCTACAGGACTCACTGTTATCTCTGAATATTGTGTCACATTATACTTACAGGGAAACTGAGTCAGCCCCTGGGCAATCCCACTGACTGCAGATAAAAGTGTCCAGTTTATTCTTTATAAAGCTTTAGATTTGGTTGTGCTGATTTTTCCTTTCCTTGATAGAATGGCCACAATTTTAAGACCTGTAGCATTTCCAGGGGGTTCAAAATATTCCATAAAATTTACAATGGGTTTCACACCTTTAAATGCAGCCTTTTGGAGGCAGCAGTGTGCTCTTTCATGTGTTAATTGTTGCATTTAATAGGTGTGTGTGCACAACAACATAATCTACTCCGTTGGGACGACCTGGGAAGATGGTTGCAGGGAATGCTCTTGCACTGGTATGAAGGATGATATTACAGGACTTCAGATGATGGAATGTCATGACAAAGTGTGTAACACGTTCTGCTCTCGGGTGAGTGAACATCTAAACCAGTGCTTTGGCCAGAAGAGCCCTGATGGGAATCTGAAGTGATTGCTTTTAAACCTGCTTGTTTATAGAGAAACTGGAGAAAGGTAGAAAATAAGTGTTGTAGCAACGAAATTATCTTGGGAACAGAGTCTAAGAGGGCCTGAGCATTATTGACTTGATTTTAGGGTTGTTGTTTTAGGATTGTATCCTGCTGCCAAGAAAATCAGTGACAAGTTTATTTTGTATTTTGATAAAAGAAAAACTGCATCCTGAAGTGTCTGTCATTTACACCACTTGCACAATAAGTGTTCATGATGTCTGAAGTTCAAGTACAAATGTCTGTTCTAGCTCAAGTTCACTTTCTGAAGTTCACATTTCAGATCTGTCTGTTGCTCAGCTCAGCCCATTGTAGCAGTAATAACACCACATGCTGTGGCCTTTATTATGCTCAGACATCTGCTACATGCCATAAAATTCTGTGTTTTGGAACCCTGCAAAGGAAGTATGAGCTGCTCTGTTATATTGTCAAAGCTGGACAGGCAGGAACAGACAGATAATTGGTGCAAAAACTTGGTGGAGGAATATGACTTAAGCTGGATATTAGGAAAAGTTTTTTTCACCCAGAGGGTGGTTAGGCACGTCCCCAGGGAAGTGGTCACAGCACCAAACCTGTCTAAGAAGTTCAAGGACAACACTCTCAGGCACCTGGTGGGATTGTTGGAACTGTCCTGTGCAGGGCCAGGAGTTAGACTTGGGTGGGTCCTTGTGGGTCCCTTCCAAGTCAGGATATTCCATCATTGTATGACTTGAAGCAGCTCCTCCTTAGTCTGTGGTTTTATGTGCTCACAATCTGCAGGTTGAGGAGGCTGTGCAGGGTCCATGTGGAGCAACTGTTTGGGGTTCAGGGTATTCTCTGAGGTCTTTTTTGACCCAGGATTTTCCCCATGAGTTTGTCCTTCCTTGAACCATGAACTGAAATCCAGAAGCAGCTCATTTGTTTTACTGCCCAGTCAGAAGCAAAGATGAGCTGGTTAATGCTCTTCACATCTGAGTTTTAAAATGTTTATATAAGGCTATATATTGCATCAGTCCCTACACAATTCAAACAGTTGACCAAGCAGCATTTCCAAATGTGTGTTGTAAGATCTTTAATAATGTGTCTGGGGGTCAAAGATTGACCTTGGGCATAGAGCATTTATGTGCAGCACCTCAAGAGTGTTGTGGAAACCCCAAATTGTCTAAGTTTTAAATTATCTTTTAAATTTACACTGATGTGTATTTTAACAGTAAATCATGCACTGAAATTTGCCTATGAATTTCTCAGTTAAGCAAACCAATATCTGACCAGCAATTCTCCTTTCTGAACTCTATTAAGCTAATTATGCCTTGTTTTTCAAAGAATTTCAAATACCTTAATGCAACTATATCTCAATATAATTTAACTTAGTCTCTGTATCAGAACAAGGCTGGACAGCATATGTCTGTGTGTAGTTGAGGAGTTGTGAACAAGATATAAACTTTTTTTGAATAATATTTTCCTCTACTGTGTCTTAAATGCTGCATCATTCTCTAGGACCAGAGCAAAAATCCAATCCATTAGAGAAAAACCAATAAACCACACTAATGCTTCTGCAAGTGCACAGTTGGGTGAGAAAGTTTGAGGTTGCCAAATGCAGTGAAAGCATGAGGGTAGATGTGAGAGTTTTCAGCTGTTTTAAGAGAATCCCTTCAGTTTGTTGTTTTTAGAATGGTAATTATTATGAAATACTAGATCTAAAAATATCTGGCTGTGTTTCAGCTCATAGCCATAACTTAATCAATAGTTTGTTATTCAGTAAAATATTGCAGAGCTGCAGTTCTTTGACATTGCAGTATCAAAAAAAAAAGTGTTTAAAAACAAATAAAAAGACTGGGTGGAAATGCTGCCATTTCTTTTTGGGAATCTGTCATTTCTTCTGCTCCTTTAATGGTTATCAAAGTTGTACAACCTGAACTGTAGCTGTTGGAGTACCTGGATAGCTCAGATTTTTTTTTTTTTTCCTTCGCTTATTCCTTATTCATGGATATACATACCAAGGATAGTAGCAGTGCTGTAATGCAGCATGAATTGACTTTAAAGCTTATTTTTCAGTTCAGATTAAATGGCATTGAAAGTTGTACTGGCATTAAACATATACTTTAATCATGGATTGTTACTAAGATGACATTTAGATTCTCTGCTGCTCGTGGTAATTAATTTCTCTATCAGGTGTTAAAGTTGTGCAGTATCTGTATGACTGTGTCCTCTGACTTCTGTGAAAACAGTGTGGAGGTTTTTTTTATCTAACTACACAAAAAAAGGAAAAAACCCCCAACCAAATCCCATTATATGTACTAGCTCCATGTTTATGAATCACTGTTGTCCTTAGCATGGCAACACTAAACTCAAATCAAATTGTGTCTGTAATTTTGGAGTAGGGTAAATAAATGCTATGGAAAAAAGGTGGATGTTTCATTTAAATGACCAGTTTATTGGATAATTTAAAGTATTAGATGATTATGGGAACAATGGAGCATAATTTTCTGGGGTAAGTGTTTAAGACAAAACCATCTGACTAAGTGTTTGTATATTAATTAGGTGAGATTTCCAAGGGTCTTGGTTAATTAACTTAAAGAATATTTGTGCCTTACATGCAAAGGCATAGTGATTGATGAATATGTGTTGACTGAAAAAGCTAGGACTTTAATCTCCAGTATTTTAAAGGAATATTCTCCTTTGAAGTAGCATATAAAGCATGGTAGTAAATGGCTTAATAGTGTATATTAAGGGGGGCCAAGAAAATAATGTAAAAGGAAGACTGTTGTTTGAATAATAGATGTGCAGAATCTCATTTAAAATCTGTGAAAGTCTTGTTGGGAGGTAATTTCAAATATCCTGCTTGCATTTTAAAGCATATTTTGTTATGGGAATTAGGAAATGATACTATAATGTTTTAAAGGCTTAAATCTGTTTAAGTCCTCACCTGTGGTATATGAGTGCCGCTCCAGGGAATTCTCCAGAATTGTGCTGGTTCATCACCATTGAAGATTTTGCTTTCAGCATTTCAAGTTGATTTCTATCCATTCCAGTGGGTTTTTTTCTGTTTACTGGTGCCATTTTCATTGTCTTTGGTTCCTCCCAACACTTTCTAGGTACCATCTTCTCAATATGTAAAAGGCAAACACTGGAGCCTTCTTCAAAATGCTGTGTCGAGGAATAATTTCTGTTCTTTCCTCCTTTGTTGGCCAAAAGGCAGGACAGACTTTTCTGGCCAAAATCTTAGCATGCTGGAAGATATGAACTATGTGTCCTTAGCAACACTAGAATGAAGGAGGGAGATCAAACACAAGGGCTGCCTCATGGTGCCTCACCTCTTCCCTCCTGGGGCAGGAGAATTTGTTGAGTCCTGTAAAATAAAGCTTTTGTTGTTCCTGTGGGCCCAAATTTCCACCGTGCGAGGTGCAAAAGATGGGATTTTCTGATGATGAAATATTTCTCAAGCTGTGGAGGATCTGTGACGTGAGGAATCAATGTCCACCTTATTCCTCAAGTAGAGATGCGCTGCTTTTCAGGGAGCTCATGGGCTATTGCAGGTGGTTCAGGGGCTGTGTTAGAAGTTCAGCAGGTTCTGAGATTGGGAGCCGTGATCTCCTGTATTTCTTCCCCTTAGGAATCAGAATCCTCAGGTTTTGAACACACCAAGCACCAAAAGGGCCACTCAGGCAGGTTGAACTGTCCGAACCCAACATTAGTACATGAAGGACATGGACCTGCTGGAGCAAGTCCAGAGGAGGCACCAAGTTGATTAGAGGGATGGAGCAGGTGAGGAAAGGCTGAGAGAGTTGGGATTGTCCAGCTTGGAGAAGAGGAAGCTTTGGGGTGACCTGATTGTGGCCTTCCAGGGCCTGAAGGGAGCCCACAACAAAGATGGAGAGAGACTATTTCCAAGGGCCTGGCGTGACAGGACAAGGGGCAATGGCTTCAAACTGACAGAGAGTAGATTTAGATTGGATATTAGGAAGAAACTCTTCCCTGTGAGGGTGGGGAGGCCCTGGCACAGGTTGCCCAGAGAAGCTGTGGCTGCCCCATCCCTGGAAGTGTTGAAGGCCGGGTTGGATGGGGCTCTGATCAACCTGGGCTAGTGGAAGGTGTCCCTGCCCATGGCAAGAGGGTTGGAACTGGATTATCTTTAATATCCCTTCCAACCCAGGCCATTTTATGATTCTATGATTTTATCAGTGCCTTAGTGGTGCAAATCACCCCTGGAGTCTGCTGTGTCACACCTCTTTGCACTTAAGATGTCTCTGTTCAAACCAACTTAGTGAAATGTCGGTCCTGCAGCTCTTCTTTGCTTTATTCTGGACGCAAACAGCTCATGGATTTTTACTTCTCTGAGTTTGCCACACAAACAAAAAGATGTCAAACTCTGGCATCGCATTTTATAATATTATATGAAATACACTTCCATATTGAAGTCCACTGATGATCAAGGTTTGCTAATGTACTTCATGTTGCAAATCAGGGATATTTCATGGAGGGAGGGAGCAGTTGGGAATACTTCAGTAATTCAGTTCAAAGGGTTTGATCAAAATAAAATTATGCTTATTTTCATTGGCATTTTTCACATGAACACTATTTTCTATGGCAGAACATCTTTCTTTCAACTCTGTATTGAAATCAGTGTTATGTTTTGCCCCTTGGAGACTGCCGGGCTATTAAATGTAGAATATATTACTTCTAATTAGATTAAAGCTCATTGCTTTCTTTCACTTAGATACTTCAATGTTTAAGTATTTGGTTACTTGTTTCAGGAGATGAATATGTACTAAAAGTGAGAATTGGGATTCCTGTTGTTTCTGTGGTGGTTTTCCTTTTTTTTTTTTTACTTGACCTATTTATGATTTCCCTGAATTCACAAGATTTTTTAATTCTCTGGTCTATGGATGTATTCCAGGCCCTCCTGTTCAATGCTGTTTATTTCATTGTCCATAATAAGTGTTAGTCTTTGATAAGTTACATTATCTCTAGTGTTGCATACTAGTTTCATTTTATGCTATCTTAATTTGTAGAATTTTTTAAAAATACCTTTTCCAGTTAATGTATGGGCTTACATTGTTTTGGACTTGGCAGTGCTGGATTAATGGTTCAATTTTATGATCTTAAAGGTCTTTTTCAACTTAAATGATTCTGTGATTGTATGAAAAGATGAAATAATCAATCAAAACTGGCCCCTGGACTTCATCTGACCAACCTTTTCTCTCTGCTTAAGCACAGGGCAGTCAGATATTTGATTGTGCTCAGACTGAATTCCACCCTTGAATTCTCAGGAGTGGGAAGGGGAGTTTTGAGTGCTGATTAATCTCCTAAGACACCACAAGAACAATTTTTAATTTTCTTTTACAAAATATGTATTTATATACATATATTTATAGATATATGTATAATGTAAAATATTAAAAAAATAACTCTCGTAACTATTTATGCCTTGTGTGTAAAAACAGTGACTTAACATAGTGGGCTTGTTTAAACTGGATATATATTCACATGTAGTTTTCTCTCAAAATTTACCAAATAGCAGGGCAATTCTGACAGTTAGAGGTGGACTTATTTTTTGTTTTGCACTCTTCTCTGGGGCTGTACTATTGGAAAGACTTGCTCTTTACAATTTGCTAAAAGAAACTACACAAGGCCCACCAGTTGAATGGCATGACCCAAGCAAGGATAGCATCTCGAGTTAGTCCGTGTAGCTGCAGTGAATGTGCCTTCAGAATATGGATTAGGTAGGAACTAATGAGATAAGAATTTCTGTTTCTAATGTTGTGTGCATTTTAATGTATCTTTTCTGATAGGTAATGTTAAAGGTTTAACAGGATGGTGAGCTGGGTCAACCACTTGTAATAGCAATGTGTGGCCTTACAGTTGTTTTTCAAGCTCCCCTTTTCAGAAACTGTTGCTGACATTAAACACTGATCCGTTTTACGATCAATCTTCTCATTTGTCTCCTATTCCTGGATCAGTCAGTCCTTTTCTTTTCTCCTACAGGGATACAAGTATGTTGTCCCAGAAGGGGAGTGCTGTGGGAGATGCCAGAAGGTTGCCTGTGAGGAGCCGCAGTTTCGGCCTCGGGGTGATGCAGATCCTCCTTTGTATCAGGTGAGGTGCCAGTCGTGTGGATGCTTCCTCTTACAGCAGAAACACCCTGGGATTAGTTCATGTTCCACAGAAGGAGGTGAAGAAGATAACAGCTATTTCTTCTACACATCAAGCAGCACTGGGGAACAATGGTATGGGTGGCATGTGACTTACCCACTTGATTCTAACAAGTAAACCTTTCCCACTTTCTCTTTCCCTTTCTCTTCTGGGTAATATGTTTTGTGTAAAATTACTCATTTCAGAAATGGGAGCTCGAAGGAATGTTAGTGGGACATAATGCTGTCAGCTATTTGGTTTAACTTTCCCAGGTAGTTTGTACTGCTCTGTGCACAGCAGATGGATGAGGTAGTGGAATTTTCACAGTCCTATTCAAATAGGATATCCTATTTGGTACACACTGAAATAGCAGGAAACAATGAGGATAGGAAGGTGAATTATTCTCTGGTTGCTGAAGGTGGTTTCTGTATGTCAGATCAGACCACAGTGGTCCAGGCCACACTTGTTTTCTGCTCGAAATAACAGTTTATTTTCAGCAATGTGCCTCTTCCGTGAGGATTCAAAGACCCACCAGGAAGTGAGTGGATGCAACACCCATTTAAAATGCACTGCAGATACTCTACCACTCTGCAAAGCTACTTGGATATTTGTTTTTTATTTCCCTACAGTTTTAATTCCTTCAGTCTATTCAGTATTCGATACCTAACCCAACCACCCTTGGCAAGCTCTTGCTGGCTTCAGTAGCCTTAAGTTGCTTAATCCTATGTAGAGGTTTGGATTCAAGAAAGGCAAGAACAGCACATTAAATATATTTAAAATAATAGACCACTCCATATTTTTTTCTCCAAGTGCTGTTCTTTATAATGTGTCTGTGTCTTAATCTACATCTCGCTTTCACATATTTAATATTAACTTTTTAATTCCTTCTTTGATAAAGGAATCTGCTGCTGTCCTAAAGAACCCCAGACATGTTAATGTATCATTTTGCAACCTGCCTCTTCCCTGATTTTAACAAGGGCATTTCTTAATGTGGATCAATAATTTTCATAAAACAAATCTTCAGAAGCCCTATTTAATGTCCCACTGTGCTATACTCTGCAGTCTCTTTCTTGCTGTGTCCTCTCTGAATTCTTTTGTCATTAACTGAGAACTAAGTATTTAACACGTGAGAAGAAAGCGTAGCCTAAGAGCAAAGATATTTGAATTTACTGAAGTTGAGGATCTGATTTTCACTTTCACTGTTTTTGAAGTGTGTTTGGGATGGTACCAGTGGAGTCATAAAGCTGCAAACACTGAGCTCCTCCCAGCACTGAACTGTGGCATCATCTTCTTTCTGACCTGTGCTGGTGTTCCTTCCCATAAACAGCACTTGAAGTTCCTGCCTTGTCTGACCCCGTGGGTGATTATAATCAGTAAAACTACCACCAGATCCTGGATATGGTCTCTTCTACATTTTCAAGTGTTTTCAGATCTAGAGCCTATTGCCAAAGCCTTGTTTGGACTTAGCAGAGCTCATTTGCAGCAGGTTCCAGCAGAAAGAGGGCCAGCTCAGCCACAGTGCAGTGCAGCATATCCAGCTACCAGGCAACAAATGCAGATTTAAATCTACTTAGGAGTGCTTTTTCAGATGTTATTTGACCTGTCCTTTTATTTTCCACCTCTAGGAATTATTCTTGTAATTCCTATTCTCTACAAACAAAGCAGCTCTATAAACTGATTGTCATGGTAAGGCTTTGTGGAGAACAGACTCTTCCTGATGCAGTAAATGTGCTTTTGGCAAACCAGCATGCTGGCTGTGGTGGTCTTCCCTCCCTCCAGTGGCACAAATACTGCTGCCTATATTTAATCCTTCTCTAATTTCCCATCAGGTCGGCTCAGAGTGGCGATCCCCCTTCAACCGCTGCATTATCAACTCCTGCGTCCAGGTGAACAACGAGGTTTTTGTGCAGGAAAAGAATGTTTCTTGTGCTCAGATGGATGTGCCTGCCTGCCCAGAGGGAACTGAGCTGCAGTGCAACCAAATAATAGACTGCTGTCCTTCCTGCAGATGTGGTAAGGTTTTGTGTATGACAGATGGATAGTCCTGTGCAGGACTAGGAACTGAACTCAGTGACCCTTGTGGGTCCTTCCGACTCAGCATTCCTTCCTTCTTCCCAGCTGATGTTCACTGTCTCCTGTTGAACCATGTGCTGTTGAAGCTCTTTTGCATTGCTTCAGAGACACATACTGGGCTTTGTTTCTGCGTTGCTAAGCATTTAAGAGATCTTGAGATGCTTTTGTTCTAGGAAGGTTCAAAGCTCTTTCCAGTGCCGGCCAGGAAAAGGGAGTTTGCAGGCAGCCATGGTGTCCTCTGCCTGTCTCTGAGCTTGTGACTGTGCATGAGTCAGAACGTTCCCCATGCCCTGGGCANAGGGAGTTTGCAGGCAGCCATGGTGTCCTCTGCCTGTCTCTGAGCTTGTGGCTGTGCATGAGCTGGCCATGTGTGCTGGTAGTCAGAATGTCCCCCATGCCCTGGGCTGCACCCAAAGCAGCGTGGGCAGCAGGGAAGGGGGGATTCTGCCCCTCTGCCCCCTCTGGGGAGTCCCCCCTGCAGAGCTGCCTCCAGCGCTGGGGGCCCACCNTGTGGCTGCCCCATCCCTGGAAGGGATCCCATTCAAGGCCAGGTTGAATGGGACTCTGAGCAATCTGGTCTAGTGGTATTCCTGTCATGGCAGGAGGGTTGGAAAGATATGATCTTTCATCCCTTCCAATGTGCCTATTCTATGATTCCTAGCATAGACTTGGCTCAGAAGTCCAAATCAAAAGATTTGGCCAATTGGCCACAGTCTGGGAGGACTCACAGTCATGTTTAGTTGACAAGAATGTGTGCAACCACAGGGTGAGGAGGTAGCAGTGGGAAGAGGAGAGGATATACACAGTAACTTGCAGAAAACCTGGGTGCCTCTTCTGGGAATATGAGGCTTGAACTGGAGGGGAAAGTTTATATTGTACCATGGGCTTGCTAAAAAATAGCTCAACAGGATAAGTGACAAATATTTCTGCCTTTCAAGGTATAATGTAATAGGGCTCAGATATGACTCTTTACAGTGAAACTTGGTCACATTTCTTCAAGTTGGAACTATAATAAGTCATACCTGTGATTGATTAAATCTTGGTACTGTCATTATAATGATAATGCTAAATGGAATATTGTCTTCTTTTTCAGTCCCCCTGAATGGTTGTCCTTTGAATGGCACTGTAATTGGGGTAAGACACAATTCCTTTTACTTGTGATGGTAAGAGATTTAGATACATGAATGAGCTTTTGAAGGAAACACACTTGCCAGAATACACACAGGGAGAATAAAGGGCAGCTTTTTTTCAGACAGAATCTCTGCAAGTGAGACCTTAGAGTAAAAGCAGTGGCAAGGGGCTCAGCATGTGTATGTCCCGCTCATGACCCTGCCATGGTCTTCCTATATGACAATGAGTATCTGCAAAATGGGGCAGTAATGTTTCCTTGTCTTGAAAGGATGCTTGAGAAAAGTGCTTAGAAACAGTGGTAATCTGCATTATGTAATGGTTTGCAGCCTACCAAACACACAGGAAACTATCTGTGAGGGTTAATCTCAGAAATGATCCTTGCCCACTTCAGGGAAGCAAAAACTTCCCATATTCTGCTTAGAGGATGAGGCAGATTAAGAAAGGATGGAGACTTGCTCCACCTGTGTGGAAGGAGAGGTATCCCTCCTTGGCTATTAGCAGGAACAGGAAAGCTGAGCTTCCTCACTGTTTGACCTCTTTTCCCTTTCAAGATCCCTGCTGATATGCCCTCTGAGGAAATTTTTCCTCAACTGTGTATTTAAGGGATAGATTAAGACATGTTTAACCCAGCCCATGACAGTGGGAATGATGGGAGTTAAGCATCTGATCTCATTTATTCCGAATTTATCTTTGGAGAGCTCTGTCAATTGTCCATTGTTTCCCTAAATCCATATTCTGGCAGCACCTCTGGTGTCAAAGAGCTCTAAATATTCTCATCATCCTCCAGGGAAACAGGTTCTCTTTAGTCATTTAACCTAACTTTTAGCCTATGTGTTCCTGCTTTGTCAACATATGTCTTCCTTTTTCATTTATTTAAAGGTGAATTTACTCAAATCTCTTCCTATTTTAGAGGAGATATGGCAGGGGGAACGTTTCTCCATCTATTTCCTTTGGCTTGGATTTTTTTTTTTCCTAGTCAATTGACATGAGTTTATCAGTATTTTAGAGCTAAAGTCATGTCATCAAGCATCCATCATTCTGTGGAGGGATTACTTCCCTTGACAACTAAATCCAAGGAATAACTCTGCATTTCTTGTCAGAACACTTGCTTAAAAGTGGTAAAAATCTGAAATAATCTTCTTTCTCTTTGATCCCTCTACTTGTCTCCTCTATAGTATGTCTTCAGAACTAGTTGTGGCATTCTATAAGGACCATACCTGTAGGGAATGTCAAGCAGGATAGTAATTCCTAGCTCCTGTCACCTTCTATTCTATAGGATAAACAAATAAAAATTCTGTGTTGCAAACAGAAGTTGTCTCTCTGTTTGCATGCTGTTCTTTCACAACCAACCAATTTTTTCCTCTTCCAACAAAACCTTTACCTGATCTGTCAATTAAAGTCTTTTTTCCCCCTCTTCTCAAGTGTTTTGAAATATTTAAAAATACTTTAAAATGAAGCAAAAGCAAATTTTGAAACAAAATGTCACTTTGAAGGCCAAATGAGAAATGTCTATATTTTTGAGACTTCAAAATATTTCCCCTTCTACAGTATTGAAAAAAAATTCCTATTTAATAAAATGATCCAAATTTAGACATTTGTATATAAATATATATTTATATATATAAATTTATATATATATAAATTTATGAAGTATTTCAGCTGAACAAAACTACATTTTGATTAATTCTTATTATATTAGGACTTGTCTAAAATGAATGAACTTTTCAATTAAGCTTCAATATAAACTTCATTTAATGAGTTCTAAGTTAATTAGCTGTATGTCTGAAAGCTTTTGAGCAGGTGGTGTTACTACAGCTTTGCCTTATACTATTCTCTGCTCCAGTGACTGGTTCCAAAGTTCTGGTCAGGGAAGATGTGCTGTCCACAGAAGTTTTTCCTTCCTGGATTTCAAAACCTTTATTCTGGGTCCTTTAAGAACAGGTTTCGAGTTTTATTTTATATCAAGGGAAAACTTTGCTGCATTAACTCATTCACTGAATAATTCCAAGTTTTGAGTCTTTTACTGCTGTGCTGGTAACTGACTGTGTCCTTAATCCCTTTACATTTTTGTCTTGTATCTGGTTACCAATATTATATTCCAGTAATTGGGTGCATTGCATTCACTCTGCTGTTCTTAACAGTGCTGTGCCTTTTAACTGCACAATTCCAGGCAGGTACTGTAGTTACCAAAAAGAATTATCTGTGTCCCTCATCTCTTTTCCAAGGCTTTTACAGAGTGGCACTTTTTGAGGGAGATCTGAATAGATTTGGGCTTTATGCAGGTTATTTTGGTTGCACGGGGTTAGCATTTCAAATTAGCCAAGAAAACACATGATAGGTGTGTTATATAAAGGGGAAAAGATGTATCAATCCATTATTTTATTCAGTTCTGTCATGCTAAGCAAACTTTGAATCAAGGTAAGACCTTTCCCCAAAAGTTTGAGGCACTTGTGTGTGAGGATTTCATTTCAACATGTCTCTAGTAATCCCTGCGTTCCTGCCTGTAACTGTGATTTTTTTGATATAAACTCAACTTTATCTATCTATGTTGTACTCAGTTGGAGTGTCAGAACTGTTAGAAGATCCAACAAGGATATCAATTATAATATCAGTTGGGGCTTTATAAACCTTTTCTTTGTGGTGTTAAAGCCTAGAGCTGCTGAGGAATTCTTTGATAAACAGTTACTTCTAGAAGGCCTGAATTAAATATGATTATGATACTAAACTGAACAATAAACAATAAAACAAGAAATTTGGAGTTTCATATGGTATTTGCTATCCCTCTGTTGTGGTTTAACCCCAACCACCAACCAGGCTCACTCACTTCCCCCCCCAGTGGGGTTAGGAAGAGAATAGGAAGGGTAAAAGTTGGAAAACTCATGGGTTAAGATGAAGATAGTTTAACAAGGAAAGAAAAAGCCATGCAAGCAAAGCAAATCAAAACAAGGAATTAATTCACTGCTTCCCATGGGCAGGCAGGTGTTCAGCCATCTCCAGGAGAGCAGGGCTCCATCATGTGTAACAGTGACTTGGGAAGACAAACACCACCACTCCGAATGTCCACACCTTCCTCCATCTTCCCTCCACTTCATATACATAATGCCATGTGGTCTGGAATATCCCTTTTGTCATTTGGGATCACCTGTCCTGGCTCTGTCCCCTCCCAACCTTCAATGCAGCCCCAATCTCCTCAGCAGCATGGCAGCAGGAAAAGCAGACCTTGGCTCTCTGCAAGCAATGGCTCATCAACAGAAAAAACAGATATATATTATCACCCTATATATATTTTTATATATATATATATATATGTAAAATGTATATTATCTATATTATCACAATGAATTTGTTCATTACAAATCCAAAACACAGCCCCATAGTAGCCACTGCGAAGAAAATTAACTCTACCCTGGCCAAAACCAGCACACCACCCCTCTCCCACAGCAAAATGGGAGTGTATCCTCATGCCTATATCCACTGAGGTTCTTTAATGCTCCAGCTTAATGATATTTACTGAAAAAACTTAAACCAGGAAAGCTGAGAGTCCCATGCTGAGGCCTCAAGGTGATGTCTCCCCGCACTGGTATTGTCTCTTCCATCATGGTGTATGTGGAGGATCCCTTTTCTAGACCTCCACAAAACAAGGAAAAAGTCATTACTGTTGCTGGTGCTTCATAGAAAATGGCTGAGGCCTGAGGGCCTCTGTTATCCTGGGGCACAGAATGAGAGGGTAGCTAAAATCCTTCAATCAGAACATTTGTTCTTGAGGGTATGTGTCAGAGTATTGGCTCTAAACTACCCACCAGTGCGTTACCTTTACACAATTACTTTATCCAGCTTCTTCTTCGCATTTGTTCCATGAATATTTACTAGTGTGTAATGATTAAAACAGGAATCTAAGGATGTGCATAGTATGTAGCATGGAAAATTCCTGTTCCAAAGGAAGTCAACAGTGGCATTCCATTGCTTGCTTGCTAGCTTTGTAAACAACAAAGTAAGAAATGTCAGTGCCATTTCTCAGATTAAGGACTTCTAAAGGGCTTTATTGAAAAATAGCCTTGTGTTATGCTGCTTGTTCTGGAATTAGAGATGCAAAAATTTGGGTCCCTGGAAACTGAGGGCATTGGTTTTCTTATTTGTCTAGCAAAGAGTTACTATGCAAGATCTAATGAAAGAGATTTAAAATGGCTTGTTTATTTGAGTTTTGCCGAAGAGACAGTCACTCACTGACAAACTGGTTCTGATGTTTCAGGCTGGGAGGCGCCTGATGGTGGATCAGTGCACGACGTGTGACTGCTCCTTCCAGCAAATGCCTCGGAAATACGCTCTGAGATGTACAAAAGTGAGCTGCTCACCATGCCCAGTGGTAAGTGAGAGCAGTCTGGATGTTCTGGTTGAGAATTGTCTGATGGGAAGGTCCTGTTTTCATTTTATACACCAATTTATGTTCGGTATAACTCTAGGACCTTTTGCCTTTCTTCAGGTTTCTCTGAGAAGTCATGGCTCTGTGTTCTTCTTCCCATGAATTAGATGATATAAGACCAAATCTGATCTAAATCCACAGGGTAGGGAAGATAACTTTACATGGTACTCAGCTCCATGGGCACATTTTATTGTGTATTTTGGATTACTTACCTTTAAGGCAATATAAGATTTGGCAAATCATTTGCAACAGGACCTGCTGTGTCCCCTTTCCTACAGTCCCTCCAGGGATTGGCAGCTCAGCCAGATCTCCATCCTTCAGGGCTTTTCTATGGCTATTCCAAATTGTCCAATAGCTGGGCTCCCTAGTATTTCTGTCCACTTCCCAGCCATGCCTTAGGTGATTTGAGGTGACTGTCTCCATCAGTTCCACTTACATTTTTGAAGTCTTTGCTGCTGCTTTGCTGCCATCACCTGCAAGGAATGAGTTTGGCTGGGAAAGCCAAAGGAAAATATCTCCCATTTTTGCTTCACTGACCAACTGTGTGACTGGAGAGCCTGACTAGCTCTGCTAAATCAGGTATTTTTTTCTCTTGGCACCAGTACCTCAAGTAGTAGGAGACCTGAGCAAGTTGGAGAGGATGGTTTAATCTCCCCATGTCCAAAGAGCAGAAACACCAGCTAAGTTTCACAGGAAAAGGCTTAAATGCCCCTTCCTCTTCTGCCTTTTCCTGGATAATGAATGGAGCCCAATGGGCCCAACCAAACCCACACCAAAAATCCACATCTCCAACGTGATCATATGGGATTCCAGGAGAGGAATACATGGATAAGGTCCCTGGAAAAGAGAGGGGCAGAGTTTTGGATGAGTTCAGTTTTCAGTCCCTAAGCAGAAATGGTAAAGACTGGAAATGTAGTAAGTCAAGTTTCTGTAGAGATTCATCTCTACTAATAAACAAAATAGAGCAAGACTGCAGGCTCAGATTATGTCCTGACACCCCTTAGCTTGAAGAATTGTCAGCAGTGTCCCAGATGGCCTGTTGAGACTGGAAAACTTCTAAACAGTGCCTGAGCACAGAACAGCCCAAGGCCAGCCTGTTTTGTGTGGACAATGCAGATGAGACATTCATATGTGTTCTGCTTGTCTGCAGGGCCAGAAAACTGGCCTTGACCCCCTTTTATTTGCTGATGTGGATGTAGCCTGTAGGAAAAGAGAGAATCTGGAATGCCTTTTGTGGTTCTGGACCCTAATATCACCCCTCCTGTAAGCTATGATTATAGACACAAGCTTCTGAAGGGTAAATAAATGGTCAGGCTCAGTGCTGAGCATCTTTCTTGCTTACACAAGATATAACCTGGCAGACCCATGCAAAAAAACCCAAAAAAACTTTGTGAATCTGTGGCCAGAAGCATGTGTGCATATGTATGTTCCCACACAAAAATAGACAAACATCCATTCTTGCTGTTCAGTGCAAGAAGCCAGCTGTAGGAATTAAAGGTAGAGGAATCAATATAATATATGGTTAAAAAGAATGGGGAAACATTCCACTCCTTCTTCTTTCACCACCCACACAATTCCCAAACAGCTTCTTTCACCCACCTGACCCAAAAGCACAGACTAAAGAAAAAACCACATCTCCAACGCCATTTCCAGTTGGGCTTATTCAGGACTATGAATTTGTGTTTGGGAGATGTGCAGCTACCCAAGGGAAGTTGCAGGTCTAGGTACAAATATTCCTTTCTAGCCATTGTAATGAATCTGTGGAGCTTGAGGGGGGGAAAAGTATCAAATAAGATACAGAATGTGTCCCTGTAAGGCCAGTGGGATTCACACACGGACTTGGGATCCTTGCTGTCTCAAAGTCTTTGACTTCATGGTATAAAAGCAATTCAGCAATTCCTTCACAGTGGATAAAACCAGATATGTACCAGAGTACATATTCTCTCAGGAGCACCTGTTTTCTCCTGGATGTTGAAGTTGTGAAAGTAAATGCACTGGTAATTGAAGTGCAGCCAACTGCAGCATATTCTGCTTGGGAAGGTAATTTTTTTTTTTGGACATTTTACGACCTACTTTAGGTGCTTCCATTTTTGCTAGTAGAGCAAGTTCACCTAAATAACAATGGGCGATGTTTTCTCCCAGTGATTTAATAGTAACCCCCCACCTTTCCCAAATTCTCTTTCTATAAAAAACATATGGATCACATGCATACCTTCACTCAAGAAGAAAGTGTTTGTTGTCTTGAAAATGTTCAGCTCATCATAAGCAGCTGTTGGTTATCTGGAGCAGCTGGAACCATTATTGTGGGACACTTCACATGTTGACTCGGTTCTTTTCTGGTTTGTTTTTTTTAATTTTCCTTTCCATTATCCACTCTTTATCTTTCTTCCTCTGTTTTTTCCCTCTGTGCTGTTCCATATTTCTTTCTTTCCTTGCATTCTTTCCTTCCTTCCTTTCTTCTTTACCACTCTCCCCCTATCTTTCCCTTTCTTCCTTCCTTTTTCCCCTCTCCCATCCTCCCTTCCCTGTTATATCATAGCCCCTCTGATGCTCTTTTACTTTCTTGTTTAATCAGGCCATTATCTTTTTCTTTTCATAGTGCAAATTTTCCACCCTAGCTTTTTCCTCCCCACTGGTTATCCTGCCCTTTTCACCCTGATTTAAGCACTTCCAAATACTTTTCCAAGCTACCCTCTCCTTCTGTCATGTGTTGTTTAGTGATCCTGACTTTGCAATTGTTATAGTCCAAGAATGTTGAATTTTGTGGGCACAGGAGGCTTTGTACTTGGAAATAAACTTTTTTTCTCCATTTTATAATACTTCAGTACAAGGATTAATGCCAAGCTTTAAAAAAAGAGAAATAGGGAGCTAATTAGATTAACCAAATCTAGTCCTACAGTTTAAAAAAGCATTTTCCTGGCTATCACTTTGTCCGCTGTATTTTATTTTTTAAAAATCCTTCTTAAAATAAATGTAGGATGCAGAGTTAAAACAAAATAAATCCAGAAAAATTTCCTTTACCTTCTAGAATTACAGAAAGCAGGATATCCCTGGCTCTTGCTGTGGAAAATGTGTGCCAACTTCCTGTACCATCAGGCTGAAAGATGGAAGGATTCAATATCTTCAGGTAAGTTTTAACTACTCTTTCTCTTATTTATGAAGAAATGTAAATGTATCACAGGCTTTTGCTGAATCCAAGGAAAATGCTTTTTTCCCCCCTCCTTTTTGATTAGGTAGCATGGGATTCCTGGTGCTTTTGCTTTTATATCTCAGGTTGATTGACAAAGAAAGTGAACCTGTTAGTAAACGAGAAAATAAGAGATTTCATACTAGAGTGCAAAATTTTAGAGGGTCATTCCAGATGCACCTGCAAACAAGGAACTTTAACTGGAATACAGGTACTTAGAGGAAATTAAAACCTAATTTTTTCAAGAGGGCAGCTTCTCTGCGGCTGGAACTTCTGCGCAACAAACCTTCTCTTCCTCTGTCCTTAAATATATTCTCCCAGAAGCATAATATTATCACTTCTAATTGGCTCGGCCTTAGCCTGCAACAGGAAATTTATCCTGAAGCTGGCTATCATTGGCTCCTTTCATAGGACAGTGAAAGCTTCTAGCAGCTTCCAACTGAATTCATCCCTATGGTCTCCCTACTACCAAAAATTCAGCCACGACAAATTGCGACATAGATAATTTAAGTTGAAAACATGAATTTAAAAAAAAAAAATTAACAGCATAGAATCCTAGAATGGTTTGGGTTGGAAGGGACCTTAAGGCTCATCTCGTTGCAACCCCCCTACCATGGGCAGGGACACCTTCCACTAGCCCAGGTTGCTCAGAGCCCCATCCAACCTGGCCTCGATGCATGATAGGTCCTTAAACAGAAATGGATATTTTTCTGTTTAAAACCCATCATCTGTCACAAGACCAAGCATGTGAAATTTTCTTTCATTCCATTCCTGGGAGAAGCTTTAGATGGGGAGAGTATGGGAAAAGCCATGAAGCTGGTGAAGGGTCTGGAGCACAGGTCCTGTGAGGAGCAGCTGGGGGAGCTCAGCCTGGAGAAAAGGAGGCTCAGGGGGGACCTTCTTGCTCTCTTACAACTCCGTGACAGGAGGTTGCATCCAGGTGGGGGTTGGGCTCTTCTCCCAGGTTACAAGGAACAGGACAAGAGGAAACAGCCTCAAGTTGTGCCAGAGGAGGTTTAGATTGGATATGGGGAAAAACATCTTCACTGGAAGAGGGTTGTCAAGCACTGGAACAGGCTGCCCAAGGCAATGGTGGAGTCACCATCCCTGGAGGGATTTAAGGGATGTGTAGATGTGGCCCTTTGGTACATGGTTTAGTGGTGGGCTTGGCAGTGTGAGGTTAATGGTTGGACTTGTTCTTAAGGGTTTATTCCAACCTAAATGATTCTGGGTGTGGGTGAGGATGTGGCTTTATGTATTTTTTAAAAGAAGCTCCTAACTCAGTCAGAAGGTAAATAGTTTAATATATGTCACTTTAAAAGACGATTCATAGGTTAAACTCCCAACTTTCTCACTTAAAGGAGTTCCTAATTTAAGTTAATGGAAATTTCTTCCCTTTTGAGAGCTGAAAAAGATCAGGTTTTGGCACTCTTGACAGAGCTGTAACCAGTGTGGCTGTGGAAGTAAATAGGAGATGATGACTTTTTTGATAAACAGTTCTATTCACTAAAGATTTCTGTGTCTTATAAACATCACAACCTTGGTAGGTTAATTGAAATATCAGTAAATGAATGAAAACTTCCTGTCCCACGTTGTTTCTGTGTGAAACTAACAGCCCTTAAATCTTTACAGCCAAATGAAACCCTTCAGGATGGCTGTGACAGTCACTCCTGCAGAATCAATGAGAAAGGGGAATTTGTCTGGGAAAGGAGAATCACGAGCTGTCCTCCATTTGATTCCAGAAGGTGCTTGGCTGAAGGAGTAAGTAGTGAAATGGCTCCTGTTTCCAGGTTTCCTAATGGGCTCCATTGTGTTTATGGTGCTGTATATTGGGTACCTTATGTGTGTTAGGGTGGGAAACCCCAACCCTCTCCCAGCACCTTGGCTAAACTGAATTTAAACTTCCTCTGAAATCCAGAAAATCCTGTTTTAAAATATATGTTGTTTTTTTGTGGGGAAGTACAGCAGGGGAGAAGTAACTCTGCTATAAAGCATCATAGATGAATGTGAAGCTGACTACTTGAGGTCTCAAACATATGAAAATGGTTCTTCTAACTATATATAAATATATAATTTTATATTTATGTAAAATATATAAAATATAATTTTCAGTTCGATGGCCAGAGCAAAACTCAGTAAATAGTTATACAAACTGAGAAAACAATCAGATCAGCCCCCTCATTTTCTTTTTTTTTTTTCCAAATAAATATATGCATGTGAAATGCTAAGACATTTTTTTTCTCTAAGGTTAGGGAANCTGTATATTGGGTACCTTATGTGTGTTAGGGTGGGAAACCCCAACCCTCTCCCAGCACCTTGGCTAAACTGAATTTAAACTTCCTCTGAAATCCAGAAAATCCTGTTTTAAAATATATGTTGTTTTTTTGTGGGGAAGTACAGCAGGGGAGAAGTAACTCTGCTATAAAGCATCATAGATGAATGTGAAGCTGACTACTTGAGGTCTCAAACATATGAAAATGGTTCTTCTAACTATATATAAATATATAATTTTATATTTATGTAAAATATATAAAATATAATTTTCAGTTCGATGGCCAGAGCAAAACTCAGTAAATAGTTATACAAACTGAGAAAACAATCAGATCAGCCCCCTCATTTTCTTTTTTTTTTTTCCAAATAAATATATGCATGTGAAATGCTAAGACATTTTTTTTCTCTAAGGTTAGGGAAAGGAATTTTTAAAATGCTCTAGAAAGCTCAGGGGTTTAGTGCAACAATGGCATCATCCTGCAGAATAAATATTGCCCCATTTTTCCTTTCACTATGGGTCTTCACCAATTTGCACCATACATATATTTCTGAGAATTATTTTCTGAATGGCAGTAGTGAAACAAGAAACAAAGTGTTTGGCTTGACAGATGAGATATTTTATGCTGATTTGTTTGTACAATTTCAGCTGTTGTGGAATACACTTTCATCTATACTGCTGAAAAAATATTGAATGACTCTTTAACTTTGTTTCTTAAACAGCTGTAAGACTTGAGTGCTATTGGTTTTATCACTCTGGTTTCCAGGAATTTATGTTTTTATTTTCGAAAACTCCTAATAGAAGGTGAAAGCAAGATTTTTCTGGTGTTGAACTTGCTAATATAGTAAATTATTTCCAATCAGCTATCAGCAGAGCTAGCCACAAGTTCAAAACATTAAAAAGGATTCTTTGGGTTCCTACAGCAGAACAAATGTGTATCGCTTGTGCCAAAATTTGAATTTTATGTGTTTTTTTTGTTGTTTTAGGGCAGAATTGCAAAAATTGGTAACACCTGCTGTGACACATGTAAGTAAATGAGCCAGGAGTCTTGTATGGAAATTGCAGAGAGTGTAAGCTGCTGTGTAAGGAGCTACATTTTGCATAATGTGCAGTTAAATGAAACAGAGCTCAGCAATGTGGTTATAATAAACCATCAAAGAATTCCGCCCTCTGATTGGGATCCTGCTGTCATGTTTTGTCATCTAGAACACGTGTTTTGACAGTATGCACAAGTGCTTAGGAAGAAATAGATACTCTCCACATTTTATGCAGATGTTAATTATGAATGCTTTATTTTATTGTTCATCTGGTGATAACAGGAACAGCACTGCACAGACAGCCTGACAAGGCACATAACCTGATACTACTGAATATGTGAGGAAAACACTTCATGAATAATCAATCAACTTAAAATTAATTTAGCAAAAAAAAAAACCCAACCCCCAAAACCTAGTAGCAGTGATGGTTTGTGATAATATCATAACCAAAAAATGGTAGCGGAAATGCTTGACAAAGGTGCATTTCTATGGAACAGCCTGACTGCATCTTGAATTTGGCAGTTTAGGAGTCAGTCCTGCAACTCTTAATTTCATGTATCCAAATGTCAGTCAGGCTGTGAGTATAGGAAAGGGTTTTGCTTACATAAGGAAGGATTGCAGGGTTGGGTTCTCATTTCTAAAATGAATCTCTGATGCTTTTGTGAACAGATAACCTCTCAGTTTTCTCCCATGTAAGTAAAAAATTAATAATACTGCAGATATTTAAAACTTTAAAACAAGTAACAAAAGATTGGTATTCTCTTCTAAGGTCAGAATATAACATCTTGCCTGTGTCCTGTCATGTCTTTTACTTTTTTAACTTTCTTTGGTGTTTTTGTGGGGTTTTTTTGCTATGCATGTGCTAATAAATAAAAGATGGCCAGCATAGCAGCCCATCACCACACTGGCACAGGAACTGCTGCAATAATACCCCGATGAAGGATGTCAACTCCTAGGGAGTTTGCAGCCATTGCCTGTCTGTATAATCACTGAGCTCTGGCTGGAGAAATAGAAAGCTACTGAGATAGACTGTCATCAAATGGATCAAAGGGGTAATTTAGTTGAGAGAGCTTTGATCTACCAGGCTTCAAGTAAGGAATACCCAAAATTATTTATTAACAAAAACAGATTTAAGATTTCAGAGAAGGGTGGTGGGCAGGCTGCACTAACTGAGAATGCCAATGACTAACTGAGGAGAAACCCAGTCCCAAATGAGCACAGCTCAATGCAAATATTCATTAAACAGTTATTTAAAAGTGATGCCTCCTTGCAGCAGCAAAAGCAAACTGATCTAAGTGAAATGCTGCGTGCCTAAAAATTCTTGTATTGTCTGGACCTTCAAATCCTTATTGCTATTGCTGTTTGCTCAAAACTGAAAAGCCCTGTATTACAGCACAGTCCTGTTCTTGGATGTTTCCCTATTCAGGGCCTTTCATAAGGAAGAACCCAACATACTGCCTCCAGCCAGCTGACTATGGGTTATCAACTGAAGGATGGTGATTAACACATAGTTTTGAATCAAACAGATACTTCTAGACAGCACTCTCTTTTCCCCTCCCCTGTATTTATACCTTCCCACCAGGGCACTCAGTAGCAACACGCAGCCTGTTACATACTCTACAGGGGACACCGAGGCTTGGCAAAGCTACTGTAAAACCACAGTAATTTAATTATTCCTTAAAGTCAGACAAGAGCATAATTAGCTTCTCTTGGACACAGATTACATTGCCTTCCAAGGTCTTGAAAGAGTCTGTCTTTCAAATGTCTCAGTACCATAAGAACTGGGTAAAAAAACTCCTCTCAAGCCCAGGGTGATGCCTTTGGCTCAGTAGAGTTCTACATGTCTTTAGGCAAAGGTTGTTTCAAAAGCCAGTTTCCCTTTCTATGTGATACCTTCATAACTGGAGTTTGTTGGTGTGTCTGAGGGCTTTGGTCCATGTTTTAAGCACGTAGGAGCACAACAGCAGTCAGTGGACAGGCTTATTTTCTCACTGGACTTTTGCGGCAGAGGACTTGACAATTGCAAAGGATAGTCCTTATTTTTCCACTTAACAGTTGCATCTCTGCTTCTTACACCTTTTCTCTGTTGATCCCGATTGCATATGTCTTGTTAAGTTACAAGCACTTGCCTTTGCAGAGGAGGCACAGCCTAAAACGAAAAAAAAA
>VYXB01002839.1:18836-58749 GCA_013397135.1 Pachyramphus minor | reverse complement strand
CTGTTCTAACTAGGACAAGATGTAAGAAGATTTGATTAAGATCCCTTCTAGGGAGGTGTAATGGAATATATCCCAATCTTAAGGTTTCAAAAGTTCTTCCAGCAAGATGGTGTGTTCAAAGTTCTTGCATTTGATTGTGGGAACAAGAAAAATGGGAATTGTTTGACTTATGCAGATATCTGCTGTCTTTAAAAGTAACACATAACCTTTAATGGAAAAGAAAAGCTCATAGTCATAGTATGACTTTGGGTTATCATGAAATTTCTCTTTTTCCTACAGTCTTCTGGAGCTTTGCATCAGTGATTCTCAATTTCTAACACTGTTAGTGTGTTGGACAGCCATGGTGCATGCTTGTTAAGTCCCTGGAGGAGAACAGTCACAACAGATAAGCTGATCTTAATGGAGTTTGTAGTAGTCTGGCTCGGTGAAGCTAAGACAAAAGCATAATGATGTCTTCAGAGAAAAGCCAAGAAAGGCTTTGATTTTGTTCTGTTGGTTTACTGCTGCTTTATCACAAGGGAAAAGCTCTGTAAGCAAATAGCAGCCCTTGTGGGAGTTAGAAGGAAAAACTGGAGAAACTTTCAGGAACTGCGAAAGTTTCCTGAGAAAGATACAGCGAGGAAAAGGTTTTGTTCTGCATTTTCTGAGAGGGCAGAAAAGATGGCTATTATTAAGTGCAGTCAGAAAGGTGAAAGGAAAAGTACACTTCTTTGAGAATTACATTGACTGTTGTATCTCAATGCACCAAATAAAATCCCCAAACCCAACAATGAAAACATGGTGACAAACCAAACTGATTTTTTTAGCCTAGAGTCTATACACAAACTGGCTGTCAGTAAACAGCACTTGAAAATGCAACAGTTACAACACTGTTCCAATATTTCTTGTGAGGAGTAGGAATATGAGGAGGGAGCATGAATGAATCAGTGAAGAAGATTGGCCCCAACACTGTTCAATACCCTCATAAATGATCTGAATCATGGGGTCAAGAATACCCTGATGAAATATGCTGATGATACCAAATTGAGAGAGCAAGTGGACACCTAGAAGGGAGAGCCACCCTGCAGGAAGAGCTGGATAGACTGGAAGAGCAGGTGAACAAGGACCTTATGAAGTTTAACAGGGATAAGTGTAAGGTCTTGCACCTGGGAAAACATAATCCAGGTGTCTATCACAGGCTGGGATCTACCTGGCTGGGAAAAGGACCTGGGGGTCCTGGTGGACAAGCAGCTCGAGATGAGTGAGCAGTGTGCTGCCGTGACAAAGAAAGCCAACGGGATGCTGGGCTGCATCAACAAGGGCATCACCAGAGATAGCGAAGTCATTATCCCGCAGTAATCGGTGCTTGTCAGGCTGCACCTGGAATATTCTGCTTAGTTTTGGTCCCCACATCTGTGGACAAGCTATAAAGGGTCCAGAGAAGGGCCACAAAGATGATCAAAGGCCTGGACAGCCTTGCATACGAGGAAGGGCTGACATAACTGGGTTTGTTCGGCCTTGAGAAAAAAAGGATTAGGGGAGACCTTATCACCATTGACTAACACTGAGATTAGCTTAGTTGGTGCATGGTTGTGGGTTTGATCCCTATATGAGCCATTGATTTAAGAGTTACACTTGATGATCCTTGTGGGTCCCTTCCAACTCTGGTATATATTCTGTGAACAATCAATATGCCTCTCTAGTAGTTAGCTGTTCTGCGAACAGCCATGCCCTAGTATTTAAAGGGTGGCTTCAAAGAAGATGGAGACTCACTTTTAAGAAGGAGTTACATGGCAAACATGAGGGGTAGGGGGTACAAGTTACTCCTAGGGAAACTATAATTGGCACAAGAAGGAAATTTTTCACCATCTCCCCAGGGAAGTGGTTAATTCCTCAGTTGCTGGACACTTTAAACATTCAGCTGAACAGGATGCTGGGCTATCTTGTCTAGACTGTGTTTTTGCCAAGAAAGGTTGGGCCAGATGAGACTTGAGGTCCCTTCCAACCTGGTATTCTGTGATTCCATGGTAAGATTTTGGACTTGCAGACTTGGCTACATGAGCCCATTCTGACTTCTGTTGTTCTGCTGAGCAGTGGGAAGCTAAGCTCAGCTTCCACTCTTGGTACTGGTATTTCCTACTTTGAACTCCTGCCTATGTGGAGAGGTGAAAGGAACCAAAAAATGCAGCTGGAAGATAAGGTTGCAGGTGTTCAACCTCTGCTCCCTTAAGCTCTGAGGAACTTCATGAAAGTGCACCAAGATGATGCACAGTTTTTCTCAGTTTTGCAGATATAGCATCAGATCCTTTGCTTTGTGCAATTTAGGGGCAACTATCCTCATCCCAAGGCACTGGGAGGCACCTACACTACACATCAATCCTCTGTGCTGTAGCTGCTTCATGTATTCATGAATTGAAGATGGTGGTGACTATCTGTTGCTTCCATGCCACTCTGTATCATTTTTCCATACTGTAACATCCTGCTATGCCTTATGAACCTCCTTTGGATGGCATCTGTGAGTTAATGTGAGTTAATATTTTAAAGTGTAAATTTATAGATTGAGAGTTGCCAAAAGGATCCTTTTTGATCTCTGATGAGCATCAAAATCAAGGGGACCTTTGAGGGAAGAGGAAACAATTGGTCCCAACAGAACCCTTTTAATATGGATTCCCAAATGAGCCTTGGGCAGCAATAATGATGTTTTTGAGTACTCTGTCAGATACTTCCTTTTTTTTCCCTAATGAGGACAGCCTATACTGCTGCTTCTCCAACAATATATGATGTGTTCCTCATTTGACTTATAAAAAATAAGCACCAGTCCTTGGAGCTCTCCCAGGCTCTAGTAGAGAGGACTGCCTGATGCGGAAGCGCACACCCATTCCAGACATAGGACAACTGGGCACTGCTCTCTATCATACTGAGATACATCACACATTAAATGGTTATTGGTCTAGGTTTCAGGCTGGAGTTTGGGATAGGGACAGATAGGGAACATCACTGAAGCTTTGTCCTGGTACTGCTGTTAGTAATATGATGCTGCCAGTGCTGTGGAGACTTGGAAGCAACCGTGCCAGTAAAGTCCTCACCCCAGAGATGCCTCAGAAGCCCAATACATGTGCCATTTTATGTGGAGCATTTACTATTACTCAAGAAGTACTGTGACAGCAGGGAATTTTGTTTGCATCCCCTTAAATGCTGCTGTCTGTCCTTTTCAAAAACTCTTTTAAAGTCATTGCCTTGCAGCTGGGGAGGGAAACCTCATAATTCACAGCTGCTAGGGCAATGTAGCAGCAGGCAGCCCCTTGCACTGGCAGGACTGGGACTGTCTGTCTCTGTGCAACAGGCAGCTCCTGTCCTGGACACTTTGTTCCTTGTGAAGCCAGTGGGAAAACTCCTCTCCAATTCAGTGACAGTAGGATCTGGCATTCGATGCTTTGAGTAGCAATTTAAGGCCAGCAAATGGTAATTTCTTTCTTTCTACCCCCATCCCCCCATTCTCAAGGCCAGTTGAAGCTCCAGTGTGGGGTAAAGCTAACATAGCAATAGAGAGATGTAACAGGATTTTGCCTTACATAGAGGTGCAATGGGATTTCATCTTACTCCTCATATCACACGTAAGTTCTCCCATCTGCAAGGACCATATGTCTGTGGATGAAAAGGGTTAGAGAAGCTTTAAAGCAACCTAGCACATTTGACAATATGCTCTGTACAGCAACCAGTGGCAGCGACTTGTGTCCTTTCTGGGCAGTAAGGGCTGAGGAGTACTGCAAGGAGATTTCAAAGGCCGTTGTAAGTCTGGTAGGTCTGAATATCCAGAGGTGATAATGAAGGATGAATTGTGCCACGATGGGCCTGAGGTACTGCAGTAAAACCAATGGCAAGTTATCCATGCCATCTTGCTCAGATCAGTAGCCCATGGTGCCTTCCCGCTCAGGCACAGCCAGAATTGCATTTGCTATAAAGAAGCACAACGGACGCTTGTCTTTTTTTTTTTTTTTTTTTTTAAGAGTCATGCATTTATTGACCCAATCTGCAGCAAAAGAAAAAAAAAAAGAATTATGTAACAAAATGAGTAATGCTAAGTGGGTGAGGGAATTTCTTGGTGTTTTCTAGCACGCAGCACCTTCAGCAGAAGTGTGTGTGGCTAAGCTTGCATCACTGACAATGTGAAAAAATTTATTTTGCTTCAAAAGGAAAGCATTCTCCCATGCTAGTAACTCACCCTTCAGAGCATCCTTCCTGTTCATGCTAACCAGGGGTAGCCATGCATGCAGAGTTCTCTTCTTTTTTCACCATTAGAAAAGAGCAACCTGTATAAAAGTTATTGAAAGAGGCCATCCAGGCTGCATCAGCTGTCAACAGTTGCTGCAGCTGTTTACTCCTCAGAAGGCACAGTGGGCCAGCCTCAACTGTCAGGTAAAATCAAGAGATTATTCAGGATTTTCCTGAGATAAAGTGAAATAAAGCCATGTGGGTAACGTGTCTAAAAAGGGGAATATTTTTCACATCACTAGAAGGGCAGCATCACTTCACTACCATGGAAAATTTCCCCCTCTACCCTTGCAAATCTACCTTTGGTGGTCTCAAATGCTATTCTTCTGCTGAGGCAGTTGTGGATGCAGCTCTACACTTGCTGTGATCTGAAGTGGAGAAAGGTGAGAGAAGATGTAATAATGTATTATTACTATAATTTCATGTATTCATTGCTCAGGGAGACTTTTCCAAAAGCATCCAAGTCTCTTGCTGAAGTGGCCACAATGTTACAACGTTGTGAAGTTTCCTCCCATCTTCTGGCAGTGTTTCAGCTCTTGTGTATTCTCCCTCACCTTTGATAGTTTTATCCTCCATCACCCTGCGTTTACTTGCTCTTTGCAGACCAGGGTATGCTCTCAGCAACTTTGGAAATAAGGTTCTATGAGCACTGTGGTGAGGGGCTCTACAAGGAAGGAGAAGCATTCCTGAGCCTCCCTTTAGCAGCCATGGGGGAGAAACACACCAGGCAGCCAGCAGAGGAGCAGTGCAGCCATTGGTCCCAGCCACAGCCTGCTGTTCGGGCAGTACCTGTGCCTCTACACTCCACCTCTTCCCTGGCAGGTTTCTGTGCAGCCGGCTCCTGCATGGGGTGCAGCACAAGGTGATGAGCCCTGAGGAGTCCTGCCGTAACCTCCTTGTTCCACCCGACCCCATGCCTGGGGGGAGCAAGCATCAGTTAGGAGGAGAAGCCTTATTATGCTGCTCCTTCCACTCTACTCCATGGTACAGAAAACACATGCCAAAGCTGTCTTAGGCCAACAGACACTGACATTCCAGGAGAGACAGGTTACTTTGAGCTTGTCAAGTGCTCTCCACACTCTCATTTCCTCTCATTTATAAAGGTACCTGGCAAGGAGGACTGAAACATAGATGTCCCAATTTTCAGACTGCAGAAGGATGAATTCCCTCTTCAAGATCTTGCACCAAACCCCCTACCCAGGATTTCTTACCTGTGTAGTGCTTTGCGGGGCCTCCTGATCCAAGAGCTGGAGCTGAAACCGCTGAGTAGTTCATCTAGTGCTGTGCTGATGTTTGGTTGCATTTGGTGTTGCAGGTCATGAAGGTGTTACATGTTTTTGAAAACTTTTAGGAGGCATTTACCAGTTTATGTATGTGCTAGACTGATCATTGATAGCAGGAGAAATTCTGACTGGATGTACTTGCTATCCTCCATTCTCACCCTCCACCGAAATTCTTGTTTACAAAGACCTGTTTCCTTTTAGATCATTCCTCTGCACATCTAGTAGGGCTGACATGCCTTTTTTCAAGGTGAAATACCACTGTACATTCATTTAGGGCTTGCTCACTCCCTCCCTCTAGACTACAGCCAAACTCATGCTGTGCCCCTGTGAATGACAAGTCAGGTCTCTCCTCAACAGAAAAACACAGGCGGGTTATTTTCGCTGCTGCCTAAGGAAGAGCAATTGATAAGGGAATTTTTCTTTAGATACTTTAGATTATAGCCTCCCTTGCTCACTAAGTGTTTTTCCTTTGGGGCTTTGAGTTCCTCTTTTGTCTATCAAAAAGAAGAAAATAACACAAATTGCCAGACCATCACCACCTCCTTCTCACAACTATCTGCATCTCATCACCATCTGTTCAGTAAGTCCAGGTTGAGGATTTACCCCTCACTAATCAACATAGGATGAAAATGCATGTTTGAAATTCTACAGCTCCTTCCAAAGGCTTGTATGTGCCACTGGAGATCTTCCCAGTTTATTTAAAGCAGAGAAATCTCAGTGGCAGTCACCGCTTTGACTCTTGTGAAACTTCCCAAAGCTCCCTCCCACTTTAGTTCCTTTCCTTATCATTTAAATTCTTGCTTTGCATTGCTTTTCAGAAAGACACTCCAATTTAAAAGGATGGAAAACTCAGAGAGTATTAGATTTAATGGAGAACTGTAGTAGGTAGTAGGAGCACAATGGATGATACATATGCAGTATGTATCTTGTGAATTTTTTTAATGCTCAGTGTTTAGTTTTCAGTGATTTTTTTTTTTGTTGTGCCACCCCAATCCCTTCCCTCTCCAAGTCAGTTTCTGATTTAACCGAGCTCCTTGCAGCCCAGTTTCTTTGAAGTGGAACCTCAACCCCAAAATATACAAAACCAAGTTGATCTTTTGAACCCAGGAAATATGTGGGTTTGAACTTAGATACAAAGGAACCCAAGCACACTCGTTACACTTGCTGGTATGAAAGCTGGCACCTATTGGTTAAAGCAAAAAGTACTTAAAGTGGTCACAGCAGCAGCCCTCCTTCCCCCAGGCATGGGCCCCTCACAACCTCCTGGGATGTTCAACACTTGGAGTGTCATCCAGCCACAGACTCTTGACAAGCTCAAAATGTGCCAGGAATCAAACAGTGTGCCAGCCAGTGCTCAGTGCTCTCCAAATCCCAGGAAAGGCACTTTTTCCTGGCTGGAGGAATGGACTCAAGAGAGTGATCTTGGGGGTGTCTCAGCCCAGGCACTCAAGTGGCAGTGCCCCTGTCACCAGCTGTATCTTTGTCCCATTTCGACAACAGTCCCCCTGGCCCTCTCCCTGTGTGTCCCACAGTTTGGAAATGGACTCCAAAAAGGGAATGTTTCCAAGGCCATAAATTCAGTTGTTACCTTGTTCTTCGCTGTAATAAATCATGTTCAAATCAGGTACCCACTCTGGAGCAGTCTCACTTCCCTGCTATGGTGAGAGCTTGGTTTAACTTCCTTGGTGAGCAAGATTCAATAAGTGTTTTTTGTCAGTGCTAGTCACATTTGGGATGCCTTTGAGTGCAGTTTGTAAATTACATTTATGGCAAATACTCTGAGGACACAACATAGCTGGAGAAATTTGGTCGGATGGGCTGACAGTCTGAAATCTAACCTCCTGTGCGCCCCATCTTTTTACTACAAATAAAGGAGGTTGGATATGGAAAAAAATAATTAAAATTCCTATAATTTGGATTTACAGGGATTGCTACTGGTACTTAGCATTATTTAGTACAACACATTTTAAAGAATGGAAATGGTGGCTGGTAAAAAATTGAGTTTTTTAAAAAAAAAATTGAGTTTTTCTCCTTTCAATAAAACTGGAAGCCTTCAGTTTCTTCAATCAAATGCAAAGAAACAAGAAAAAGAAATGTAGGTAAGAGCAAAGATTTCCTTTTAGAATCAGGTGAATGATCATCCCCTTGTGATGCTCATCTCCCCAAAAAGACAGCTCCTTCCCTCGCCTGAGCTCATCGGGCAGAACTGGGAGAAAGTTGAAGGTCACCGACATGTCAGTTGCTCAGACAGAGACTGTGAATAATGACTATGTAATGACTACATGTAAATTAAATCATTATTTCAAGACAAAACAAATATATTCTTCATAAATGCATTTTTATGTTCAGAAATTTTTAGCAATTCACTGTGTTAAATGATGGCAACTATGCTTTCCTTATTTTTTTATTTGAAAACTTCTTACAATTTTTTTCTTTTCCCATAATTTTTCTTTTTTCTTTAGATTTATGGCTGCTGCTTGCTGTTGAAAGTAGCTGGATTAGCACATGTTAAAGTGCTTTGGGGAGGTGGGGAGGCTGCTCAATCAGTTTAGAAGCCTCCTTTCCTGAGGACTGGGAAGTCCATAAAAATTTTGCTGGTGGTTTGTAGATGTGAAGGTGTTAACCAAGGGTTTCCAAGTTCTAGGAGACGTGGCATCAGGGAAGGGTGCTTTGCTGCTTGTGTGCCATGTTGGTTGGATATCCATGCCAACTTTTTCCCTTCAAAGGAAAGCCACAGAATAGCAGTTCCATTTTATGTGATGTAGATATGCAGATGTTTCTAGAAAATAGATTTTGCAGTTAATGTATTGTCTTATGTTGTGGTGGATTTGGCAGTGCTAGGTTTCTTGTTGCACTTGATGATTTTAAAGGTCTTTTCCAATCTAACTGAATCCATGATTCTATGATATCTCAGGAGTTAGGACATGTGGTGAAGGGCTCTTTCAGTCCCACACACAGGCTGATGTGCGGAGGAACGAAAGCAGCCTAATGAAAATTAGCATGAAATATTCTTGGCAGATGGAAATACAGGAAAAGAAAACAAAACATAAACCAGATCCACCCAAAATAATAATCAACTGGGATGTGAGAATTTTCTGCTTAAAAGACATAACTATGCTTGCCAGTTGATTTTATTTCTAATACCTTAAAATGTCTCTGCAACTAGTTTTATAGAAAATATATGACAGACTAATACTGGCTTAGGAGTCACTATTTTAAATGCAGGAACTATAAATACCCTTCCAAAATGGGAAGGGAGCTCTTATGACACCAGAAGTTTAAGTTACTGCAGCAGAAGATGCTTAAAATTGCCTGTTGTGGCTCGTGTTAGACTGCTTATAGAGCAGGTGCTTTGCTGGAATAAATCAAGGTAATTGAGAATCTGCTCTGAATTTCCACAGTGTCTCTGAATTCATTCAATTACATCCACAGAGGTCTTTCTGATGTATAAATGACTTTTGAACTCAACCCTATGTCTCAGGGGTGTTGACTGAGCTGTGGTGCTGGGAGGCTTTTCTAGTGCCCCTGTTTGGGGTCCAAGTTGCATTGCTGCTTTGGGCAGCAGAGGATATTATTCCACAGGGACTTGCAACCAGGGATTGGCAAGGACTTCTGAGGGAGGAAGACCCCCTGGTAGAAACCCATGCCAACAGCAAGGTGTTCAGTCCTTGGAACATCTCCATCTCAGGAAAGGGGTTGTGGGACAGCTGAAGATGTAGACACATAGTTGCGTGCTTTCCAAAACCACTTTTAGGAGCTTAATCTACTTCTGAAAATGCATTTACAGAAATAATTGGTCAGGAGCTTCAGCACAAGCTTTGCTGGGTTCCTGAAGAGCCCTGGTTAGAGTCTTCACTCAAGACGAGAGCTGGGGAAGGAGCTTGCTTGCTGCTGCGTTCCTGCACACTGGTGGATCTGCTCTGAGCTGCAGCAGGAGTGCAGGGGGCCAGACCCACTGGGACCCGCTACTCAAGACGAGAGCCTACCACAAGCACACTCCTACCACAGCCACAGGCATATGGATGGTCAGTGTAACCAGTGCAGCTTCCCCACCCCAGGGAGCAGTGTGAGGGAGCGAGCACCCCTCACTCCCCTCAGCAGGTTCCTCTTCTGCACCAAGGAACTCCCCCTGTGCTGGTGCCCAAGGGGATTTCACGGTCTCTGGTGCAGACAGAGCCCCTCAATGAGACACAGTCCTCAAAAAGCCTCTGATGCCAGACATATTGCCTCTTGCATATTTCTAACAGGTCCCCCTGGCTTAGAGTCTGCGTTAACCCAGTGGTATTTTAGGGAGGCAGAAGAGCCTTTGTACCCAGAGAGGAAGGGCAACCTTCCTGAAGGAAAGGAGGGGTAACACACTCCTGGGTGCAAGAACATTTAACATGTGTGCCCTTTGGCTCAGCACTGTCCCTTTCCGTAGGGACCCATTTCAGAGAGCCCCTGGCAGCTGCTCTGAGCTGACATCTCTCTCTGCTTCTCTGCCTTGGATGCAATTCCCAGGTGAGTCAGCCGGGACTTCAGAGAAGTTTGGTGAAAGCAGAAGCCATCTTTCTGTGTGCTGAGGGCTTGTGAGTGACTGTTGAGAAGAAACAGTCACTTTTCCTGGTATGCCTTTAGTCAGTGTGACATTAAAAGTGTGAAAAACAGGGGGCCCAGTGGTGACTGCCGTGGTTAAACAGCAGCAAGAGCATTTTCACAAGGGGACTTCAATTCAGTCATTAACTCAGAAAACTTCCATGAAGGCAGCAGGGCTTTTGGGTAAGGTTTGAAGAGTCAGGCACTCAGAATGGTGTGGAAAACACTAGAAAGAGATGAACAGGTGGTGAGGTGCTAGCAAGGCTGGATAGGGAGGAATTGTCTCAGTATATGCAAAAAGCACCCAACAGAAGTTTACTGGTGCACTGCTGCAGTGGAGACACTGAAGTTGTGTTATTGATCAGAGTTTTCTACTGGCAGTCCTATATACTTTTGCTATCTTAAATGGAAATGGTTTATGTCCAGAAACCCGAAGTAACAAAGTCAGCAAAGCTAATGAGATTAGCATGTCTTATTCATGGGAAGACTGATTTGCAAAGGCCGAGTGTACATATAGGGGTCTGGCTTTAATCATCTGCTCTAACATTCAGGCAACTGAAGGTAGTTTAGTAATAGAGTTCATGCTGCACAAAGACAGCAACCAACAAGCCAGCCAGGTAATTTTCTACATATGTAGTCTCTGGAGTTTTTATGATTGACTTTATCTTCTCTTAATGTGCAACTCATCTACTTTGCTATCTATACATGGATTTCTTTAGACAAGAGCAACTAATTTTTTAAAATATTCTCCAGTATTTGAGAAAGAAGGTTTTTATTTTTCTCCTGAAGGGCTTGACCTAATGCAGATCCAATCTGCATATTTCACACTGGCTCAGAATTTGCTAGTTTAAAAACTGCAAATCAGAAGACTTTAAAGTGTTCCTTTTACAGTGATATATTTCAGGATGGTTTTATACTTATTGAAATTACAGCTGGCGCCCTGAGTAATACCACACAATCTTACCCCTAGGAATTAAAATTGGATTTTTAGAAAGTCTTTCAGATGCCTTTTGGTAAAGCTGTGGTTGCTCATCTTGATTTATGGTGGCAGTCACCTCCAATCTCAAAGATGTATTTTAACGTTGCAAAGGTGCCTTAACTCAGGACTGAAAAGATTTCAGATGGGCACTGCCAATTCTTTTTTTAGAGAATGGATGGTGTGGTTATAAACCCAATATCTAAAAATGCCTGCATTTCTCACTTCTCCCTCAAAACGTGGCGATAATTACATTTAAATTTCAGAAGATGGCGTTGAAGATTTGCAATTAATATCCTAAACTCTGCGTGTACCCTCCACGCCGGCAGCCTGCCAGCGCAGCGCGGGATGACTGGTTTTTTGATCTGATACGTTACAGCAGAAAGGATGTGGATGTGTGTTGGAGACGTTAGAACAGAACAACAACAAGAAAGTGTCGTGGCATGAAACACGTGTTTGAAACCTGAAAGGCGGTAAGAGAGACTTTCATGCAAGCCCGGACCTCGCTCCTTCATCCACCAGCTCCCACCACGTTAGGGCAGGGGGCTTTGAAGGCAGGCCAGCGAGTGGGTTTGTGTCCTGGTGCCTTCAGATGGGCTTTCCTGAAACAGCCTGCCGTGGGCTCAGGAGGGCGGGAGGGGCTCCCGGCCGGGGCTGGCGGCTGCCACCGCTCTGGCTGCTGCCGCCCCGTCGGGGTTCGCTGCCTGCGGGGTTCGGCGCCGCTGCGCTTCCCCACCTTGCCCCCCATTTCACATCTTAGGGAATGCAAAACGCGGTGTAGGCTGGACGGGGAGAGCCCGAGCCCCGGGGTAACAGGGAGCGGGTGCGTACCTCATTCCCCTCCACAATCCCGGCTCTGTGGCCCAGGCAAAGCCGGCTTGGGTCGCAGAGGGTGCCGGCAGAGGGTAGCGACCCCGGGCACGGTCTTGGTGGGTGGGCGGATGCCCCCGCCGTCTCCCCGAGCATCCCGGGGGCCCGGCCGGCGCCGTCTAGGACGTTTCTGGTGGGTGTAGCGAGCTGGGTCTTTACAGTAAAAGCCGCCTGGCTCTCACAGGTAGGAGTTTCCCCGGACTATTTATGTATGTGTGTCTGTCTGTATAGATTTAAAAAAACCCAACCCAGCGGGGACGCAGAGAGGGCGCCGGGCTGCACGCCCTCCCGCCCGCAGCGCGTGTTTACCAGCAATGGGTATGTGTCACTGCCTCAGATGTTTTCCAGCTCGCCAAGTCCCCGCTCCCCTCTGCCGGCTCCACCTCCGGGCCCGGGCCCGCCTCCCCCAGCCCGGGCACGACGCCCTCCATCATATAAAGAAACTTCCCGGTGCCGCCGGCCCAGTCGCCGTGCGCCCCGTCTCAGCGGCCACCGCGGCAGCCGGCGGCCCCTGCCCGCTCCCAGTGCCGCGACACAGGTAAGAGCGGTGGAGCCCCCCGGGCCCCCGAGTGCCCCGCCCGCCACCAGGGCACGGCGGACCCGCCGCGGGATCCGGCGGGACGGGGAGCGAGGGAGGTGGGCTGGGCGGTGCGGGCGCCTTGGCTTCCCGCCGTCGGGGCTGCTCCTGTGGCTGTGAGGCACCTGAGCGAGCCCTTTGGCCTTTTTTCCCCGAGTTTTTTTTCTTTCCTTTTTTTTTTTTTTAAATTTTCATTCTAGTTTAACCTAATTTAAAACAAAAAACTAATGCCCGCCCGTTATGTGCTCCCGAGGTGAAGGCGCGCACCCGGTCCCCGGCCCGACCGGTTCCCTCTGCCCTCGGGAGGGTCGCGGGAATGTGTGGGAAGGATCTGCTTCATACTCAGTCAAAGAGGGAAAAATTACTTTTTTTGGACTCTTCGCATGGGCTCTGGCGGGCCCCGCGCGGGGGAACCGCGGCCCCGGACCCCCCTCACCAGACGCACCATGTGCAAGGGAGATGCTGGGGGACCGGGTTTGGTGTCCGGGGGCCTACTGCCCCTTCCGAAGAGTGTAAGGGTTGCGGAACGGAGCTGCCTATCTGCCCACAGTAACGTGAACCTGTCTAGCAAGGGGCTTCGAAAGGCTCCTCGTGTGTAGAGGCAAAGATTCCTGGGTGAGGAATCCCTTTTTTAGCTGTAATAGGCGGGGGAGGGGGAGGACCCACGAAACTAAGCTCTTGGGCATTCAAGCACTTTTTCAGATCGATGGGACAAACCTGATGCCAGGTCCCCCATCACTGGTGTCTGTCGTTAGCACCTTTCCAGCAGGTGCCTGTCACTGCAGAGCCGCCCCGCTCCCTGTGCGTGTGTGCGCATCTCTGCGTGGTGGGCTGCAAGCTCCCACGTTCCTGGGGACGGTGCCCTTATACCAGGCTCCGTGGGTTGCTGCCTTTCCAGTTTTAGGTATGTGTGATGTATAGATTTGAACGTTGCTATGTATGAGTGCTGGGAGCAGTTGGAGGGGTAGATATGTATAGGACATCATGTGTTCAAATGTGTCTTGCTTAAGGGAGCTTGTGAAAACTACTTTGATGTTTTAGATAGATACCGTATAAATCATAACTGTGTGTGGAGCCCTCCAAATTGTGTGTATATGTCTAATGTCACATATGTGCACTGTCGTTTTCAAATCAGTTTTTATGCAATTTTTTTTGTCTTTTGGTTGAAAAGCAATCCCCCAGTTGAACTCTGAGCAGGAGTGAGCAGGACTAGGGGTTTGTGCCTTAAGTCACTTGCAATGAAAATTTCAACAACTGATGTATATTCATGCAAAACAGTGTCGGGACAGGGGGAAGTCTGTCAAAGTCTGTGGCGGGAGCAGTGCCTGGGGAGGGTGTGGGGGGCTGTGCCCAGTTTCCTGAGGCTCTGTACCGTGTTTCCCGGGCCCCCCAGGGCCCCTCTGCATGCTGTAGCTGCTGTTTGGTGTGGTACATGTGGCATCAGGGACTAGGGACTGTTGGCGAGGACTTTGCCCAGCACTTGACCTGTGGGATTTCCTCTCTCCCATCCCTGCTCATTTCTTCCCTCTTCACAGCACCCCAGAGAGCTGGTGCTTGGACATCTGTGGAGAGGTCAGCTTGGTGGGGCACCCCAAAAATCCCCACCCAACCTCTGACACAAGTGGCATGAACTTGGAGCCGGGCGAGTGCGGGATGAACTCAGTGAGCTGTGGCAATGGGAAACTCCGCCAGTGGCTGATCGACCAGATAGACAGTGGCAAGTACCCCGGGCTGGTGTGGGAGAATGATGAGAAGAGCATCTTCCGCATCCCCTGGAAGCATGCTGGCAAGCAGGACTACAACCGTGAGGAGGATGCTGCCCTCTTTAAGGTAAGGCTCAGCCTGAGGTTGGGACTGTGGAACATAGGCAGGGCAAGAGGGATGCCTGGAGGCTCTGTGATGCCCCTCACCGTCCTGTCCTTGGCACCTGCTTCTGCAGGCTGGTTCTGCTGATTGGCTGCTGCTGCCACTAGCTGCCTGGCTGGTGGTCCTGGCTGTGCCCTGGTGTCCCCTGTGTTTGTGGGACAGACCCCCCCCCCTTTTGCACGTCTCTGTGTGGAGCTAAATGCTGGTGGGACTGCAGCACATCCGTTCCCACATTCATCTTGGATTGTTTTCTCCCCCTGCTGAATTGTTTTTCCTACCTTACCATGCTGAGTTTTTTTTATCCTGAACCTATAGGGAGTAAATTCATAAGCACGCACATACAGGCTGTTTCAAGCATTGTACCTTGTAGTTGATTCTTTTTCTTTTTTTCTTTTTTTTTCTTTCCTTTTTTTTTTCCTTCTTTTTCTTGCTCTTTTGATTATCTGAAATGTTTTCAGGCTTGGGCTCTTTTTAAAGGAAAGTTCAGAGAGGGCATTGATAAACCAGATCCCCCTACCTGGAAGACAAGATTAAGGTGTGCTTTGAACAAGAGCAACGACTTTGAAGAATTGGTGGAGAGAAGCCAGCTGGACATCTCAGATCCCTATAAAGTGTACAGAATAGTGCCAGAAGGAGCTAAAAAAGGTAAAGCATCTCAAATTCCCTGTTTAACAGAGTGTGAATATGTCTCATTGTAAGCATATGAGGACTGAAGTGTGCTTTTCTGGAATGGCACTGCAGTCTTTTTGAGTCTTTTAAGGAGCCAAAATGAGGGCTCAAGTGCAGCTTGTTCTGATGACTTTAGAGGCTGTGTCTACAGGAGGACTGCTGGCATTTAAGTCAGAGCACTGAAAGAGAGCCCTTGCAAGAAGATGCAGACAGGCGCCCTGCACATCACTGGAGGAATTGCCTTTTAGCTGGAGCCTCCCTGCCAGTTCTGTGTAGTGAGAGCCAAGCAGGCAGCTCAAGGGACGCACACACACACAAAAAAAATTGCATGTAGAATCCAGATGCTGAATACAGGGAAGAATGTTTTGAGGCAGACAGTCAGTAACTGCTGCAGGGAGAAGAGCTGGGAGAGAGGGATGCCCAGCCTGTAGCCTCCACGGCAAAGGCAGGGGCACTGTCTGCTCTCCAGGAAATCCTTGGTGCCAGGCAAGGCTTGTAGGATGCAAAGGCTTGGCATCATTGTGCACTAGGTATGGCTGGGCAGCAGTGTGCTGTGGGGCACTGGAGAACCCAACAGGACAGACTGCCTGCAAGAAGGCACTGGGAAGCTGGTCCCAAAGGCATTTTGGTCCTTTGTTTGCTCAGTGGCAGGTTGTATGGATTTGTCTTCAGTGTGCTGATTTCAGATGTGTTCAGATGTGGTTGACATAATTTGTTTTCATCCCTCTGATGAACATAGGTGCAAAGCAGATCAGTATTGAGGAGCAGCCATTAATGATGAACCATCCCTTTCCAATAACGTCTCCTTACACTGCACTACCATCCCAGGTATGGCATTAGTTAAGCATTTTGCTTGGTGCTTCTACATTGAGCAGCATAATTTCTGTGCTATGTGCTATGTCTGTCCTTGCTGGTGGGGATCCCTAGTTCTCTCTGTGAAGAAACTTTATTATGGAAACTGAGAAATTGAGAAGCAACTTTTCTAATGTCAGATGAGGCCACAGGGCAATTGATTTCCCTTGGTGTTGTTTATCCCAAAGTAATATTCTTTTCTGTTGGACGATAGATACTAGTGCATTGCCATTCTTTTGATGCCAGAATGTAAGCACCCAATGAAGTCTTGCTCTTTCAAGCAGACATTTACCAGCAGTGCTTTGACTGCCTTTTGTTATTCCACTCCACTTATTATTTACACCAGTGGTGGGAAACTCATTTGAAAGCCTCATTGGTGGTGGTGGCGAAGTGCCATTCGTGTAGTCTGGGCAAAGCTTAGACCTCCATGAGCTTTGGCAGAGAAAATCAAGGAGATTAGATATGAAAGCTGATGCAATGCACAGCATTAGTTTTGACAGCTGCCTACTAAAAAAAAATCTCATTAAATTGAATAGGTACCGAACTACATGGTACCCCATGAACGGAACTGGAGGGAGTTTGCCCCGGAGCAGCCACATCCTGACATTCCCTACCAGTGCGCTAGTGTCCCCTTCCCAGCTCGCAGTCATCACTGGCAAGGGCCCGGCTGTGAAAATGGTAAGACACTCCTGTTTAGGGCTGCTTGCTGAGGTTGGTCACCTAGAGGAACCTCAGTTTTCAGGTTTATTCCTTGTGGCTTTGACCGGAATTCACAGAAGCGGACAGAGAGGAGTGCTGGGTTCCCTTAGGAGAGCCACAGGCCCATGGCAAGACCCTTTGTCCGGGCTCTTGCGTTTCCATATGTGTGATGTGTGGGCTGCACAGTCCTCTGAATTGATAGAAGTCAGCCCCCAAAGTCTTCAGCTTCTCAAAAGCCTTGAGCAATAAAGAAGGCAACCAACCCCCACAAAAGAACCCAAATGGGAACATATGTTCTTTAGCTTTTCCTTCTGATTTCGGACTTTTTGAGGCACATGTCACTGAGGTTTTCCCTCCAGCCTTGTTGGTTAGACTGGCATTATTCTACTGAGAAGAAAGCTGGAATTATTACTTTATTTTAGTGCTGCAGCAGTGGGACAACTTGTCATAGATTGAGACTCTCTTGGGGCTGGCACAGCAGAAGCAGAATAAAGGAACATTGCCTTCCCTGAACCTTACTGTTCACTGTGTTCTGGAACATAGTACCAGAGCCTAACATAATGATGGCTTTCCAAGCTCTACATCCTTAGGAAAAAGACTAAATTGTGAAAATTGGCAATGCTGAAGCCTGCAGGAAATAAAACATGAGAGAAAGGGAACCATGTGCTGTAGACCCCTCTAAGATAACTCACCGGAGAATGCAGGCATTTGCTTTGTGAGAAGCAGCTGGTTCAGAAGGCAGAAAAGGATGGAAAGCAAAAAAGGACTTCTTAGAGCAGGTGCTACATTTTCAGAGGACAGCTCTCTAGAAGTTTTGGTGCAGAGAAGTCTTTGGGTCTGCTAAAAAGTAAATTCTCAGTGCACTGCAACTTTTGCTGGCAGTATATTGGAATTATTAGGCAGAATCCTTTACTTGAGCTATTTGCTAATAAAAAATTAATGTAGCAAGCAGAATGAACTCTGCCCTGAAGTACATCCTCTGCAGCAGTTAAACATGTTTGGATGCTTTGCTGAATTTGGAGGCAGTTGGTAGCAGCTGGTATTGGGTTTCTCATTGTGCTCTAAAACACGTTAGGAGATGTGATGTTTCTTATCCACATCACTTCATCTCCTGATTGTGGTGGGTTCTGCCATTGGGAAAGGTAGCAGGCACTTGTCCTGCAATTCACTTGCATCATGCTCCAAAGACTTTTACTGACATTCCAAAACTAGGAAGAACATCACTTGCCCATGTTATAATGCACTTAGAGAAAGGCATCTATTGGAACATCTGATGGGAGTCCTTAGTAATAAAAGCCCAATAACCTTTGGCTGCACATTTTTCTTTACCTACATTTAAACGGTGTTAATTCCAGCTTAATTGTTATACCCATCGCTAGTAAAATTCCTTATACAAAATGTATTGTTTTATGCGGCTGACTTTTAAGACCATGTAGTCTAGTTAACAATGTAAATTATTTCTCTAATAGAATAACATGTTAGGTACGGAAAAGGACTAGGGGTAATACTAAAATGCTAAGGGAATATTTCATGCAGACCCAAATACAAACACAGTCCAAGTAACATTTGGAGTGACTGGTAGAGTTGGCATACCTGGAAAAACTGGGAAATAGGACCTTTTTCAGAAGAAGGGGAAAGAGAGAGAGTACCTGTTGGGGCCCAAAAAACCTCACATTTGCATTGCTGTGATCTTTGCCCTTTCTCTTAGGATTTAGGCCGCTGTCACTGACTTTTGTTTGTGAAAACAGGTTGTCAGGTGACAGGAACCTTTTATGCTTGTGCTCCTCCTGAGTCCCAGACTCCTGGCATCCCAATTGAGCCAAGCATAAGGTCTGGTGAAGCCCTCGCCCTGTCAGGTAAGTTCTGTAACCCCCAGCCTTCCTGGGGGACTTGACAAGAGACTTTCAGTTTTGACTTGTCTAGGAACCATCTGTCTTTTCTGATGAAAGTTAAAAAGAAGAAGAAGAAAAAAAAAACCCAACAACTCTTTAATGAATGAATTTGGTGTATGGTATTAAGCCTTTGTTTTCCAGGATACTTAAGCACCTCTAGCCCCAGCTCCAAGGGGTGGAGGTTGTTAAAATTAATGGAAGTGCTTCACTGGCTCACAGTATTAATGCTGGGTTGCTTTGGTGATACACCAAATCAGGGTACTCCCAGGGGAGTTTGGAAATTTTTGGAGGTCAGTGACTTAAGGCTCAGTTTTTAATTGAGAGGAGCCCCCACAAAAAATTGGTATTGCTTAAGTGCTTGGTTGTGCTCCTGCTGTTGCCATCTGGCTTTACTCTGCTTCATTATCGCAGGAGAAAAAAAAAGATATTTGGGAAAGAAAAGGGAAGTAATTTCAGCTGGGTTTGCAGATGTCCAGATGCTGGGGAACTGTCTGAATAACTCTGGGAAAAAGGTGTGGGAATAATGGATAAACCTGTAATGTGGTGCTTGGCGGGTTTCTTGAGTGGGATTGTTCCCCTGAATCAGGGTCAGTATGCATGTATATATGTGTGTGTTTGTGTCTATATATAAAACACATTCTATACACACACATGCATATATATATACATACATATTCAGTGTTATGTGAATTCTTAGGAGTCATCCAAGTTGACCAAATGGCCGTTTGAAAGTAAGGCTGGAGATTTTGGGTACAGCCCTGTTGGAGCTGAAGCCAGAAGTCTCTTCAGGCAGCTGAGAGCAAGTTTGCAGGTCCCCTGTGCTGAAGCCTCTTTTATGCAAAATCTGGGAGGAAACATATCTACTTCCTTATTAAATCTGAGGAAGTGTGCTGAGCCGGTGGGTTTAATTGTGACGTGAACTTGGAAAATGTGACAAACATCAACTTTTTGTGTACAGATTTTTCCTTTTAAATGGAAATGTGAAGTTTGTGGGATTTTAGTTCCTACCAAATTCCCACACATCAGTAGCCCTTTTAATACAATGAGAGAGCATTAATGCTACCATGCCCAACAAGTTTTAGTATTTATATTCTTTCTTTTTTTTTGTTAATGTCAACTTCTGGGTGGTGCTGACCACCAGACTCAGAAATCTCATGCAAACTTGTCTCTTGGCCTTAGTACAGATCTGAAACATAAAACATCTGTCCTAATGTATCTCAGTGATTCTTGTTTGTTTGTTTGTTTCTCCTTGTAGACTGTCGACTCCACATCTGCTTATATTATCGTGAAATACTGGTGAAGGAGGTGACAACTTCTAGTCCTGAGGGTTGTAGGATATCCCATGGCCAAAGTTATGAGGTCAGCAGCCTGGACCAAGTTATCTTCCCTTATCCAGAGGATAATGGCCAGAGGAAAAACATAGAAAAACTACTGAACCACCTGGAACGAGGCGTAATACTGTGGATGGCACCTGATGGCCTCTATGCTAAGAGACTTTGCCAAAGCAGGATCTACTGGGACGGGCCTCTGGCACTCTGCAGTGACCGACCCAACAAGCTGGAGCGGGACCAAACATGCAAGCTCTTTGATACTCAGCAGTTTTTAGCAGGTAATTCACACTCTGGCTTTGATACTGTTTCTGGAGATGTCATCTGGTTGCTGTTCACATCAGCTTTACAGGAGTGCTCTTTTCACGCTACCTGATAAATTACCCCTTAATTCTTCTGGGCAAGTGCAGTCAAGGGGTGGTTGAATCCTGAATAGTCTTTTTCATTTCTGCACTGTGTGCACCATCAATGCTCAGACCAGCAGGAGTGAACTGATGCTCAGCTGGTGACACCCAATTCCCCACATTTCTATTAGAAGCGTAAGGAGGAACCTAACAAAATAGGCTTTCCTCAAATTGGGTGACATAGCAAAGTGGACCCTGATCTTGGATCTGCTAGTTTAAGTCCTGAGTAGGTTTGTAGTCTGTACTTGCACTGCTCTCAACTTGATCCCAGAGCAAGGTCTTGCCCAGGGTATACGCATTTCAGTAGAAAGCCTTCTTTTCAGTCTGTGCCAGTGTTTAAAAGATATCTTGGAGGTAAAAAGGATTTCACAAGCTCTGGAATTTCTGAATTGCCTAATATGCTGAGTAAGGAAATGCATTACCTTGCCAGACCTTTGTGGAAATGTCTGGTTTTGCACAGGGCAGTACAGAGGGTGGAAGGGCATGCTTTAGGACAGTGCCTTTTCCTTCCAGTCCATGAAGGGAAGGGGCAAAGCCTCAACTCTGCTTCCCAGCACACCTGAGCAGTTAGAGAGGAGAGCTGTCCACCCAGAGAAAGGGGTGGGGAGATGGTAATTGTCCCAGAGGACAGCTTAGGCAGTAGGAATACACACTGGCCCTTTTTTGACATTTCTGGCGTCACTTAGAGGTGAAATGTGTGCCTGTGATTTGGTGTGTTTTCTTACTAGAACAGGGCATCAGCACTGGCATGTCACTCTAAGGGGAATAATGCCTTGCAAAATTAAAAAAAAAAAAACACCAACAAACTAAACCTAAACCAGTAACTTTAGCACACTTCATATTCCAGAGCTGATGCATGGTCCTAGAAAAACCAAGAAAAAAATTCATTTAAAGAGAGAAATCTTATATGAATGTGAGAATTGGCAGTTAGAAAGGGGAATTTGAGGTCAGGGTATTGGCTTGGGCTTCAATCACATGCTAATTTAAAGATGTATAATTCTGCCCGGATGATGGTTTTGGAAATCCCTTTCCCTTTTCTTCAGGTGGTTTTTCAGATGTACTCTGGGTTCTTCCAAACGGTTGACAGGACATCTCTTTTTAGACACCTAACCCCAGAGAGAAGCTCAAACAATAGTTATTTTTCACCGCTCCTAAATTACTTATGCACCAGTGCCTGTGCAAACCCAAGCGTGTGGTTGAAGTTACAGTCTGTGGTGTGTGCAAAGTGAGTTTTTGCATGTGATGATGCTCGACTGGGTTTGTAGGTGACTTGCCATGGGTGTATCACATCTGCATGTCAATTGAATGTGCAAGCAAGCTTAGGGATTCCCCCTCCTTAGGAAACTGGGTCTCCCTTGAGAAGAGAGGCAGGAGATCTCTGCCAGAGGAGGGAACCTTGAACAGCAGAGAAAGGGACACATGCAGAACTGCTATGGACTGCAGCTGGTAGGAAACCATTGAGGGGCTGGATCCTGCAATGCAAACTGCACTGGAGCTGTGTTGAGAAGCCTCTACTGCTAAGAAAGCTAAAATGGCAATAAATCAGAAACCAGGGGAATCATCTCTGGGGAGAGAGATAAATGCATCGTAAATGCAGTAAATGGGGCTGCTTGGAGAGTAGGGAGACAGAGGAAGAGAACTTGGAATGTGAGGGTGGCAGCCAGAGTAGGGTTGCTTGGCAGAAGGAGAGGTGGATGGAGCTGGAGTATCAGGAGATGGGAAAGGTTTGGGGAGTCACATGGGGAGCCCTTTGGTGTTGGAGGATGCACTTGGACAGAGTGAGTGGAGGGTTTTAGAGAAGTGTGGGGCTGACCTCAAGCCATGATTATCCTGATGGTGGGAAAGAAAGGGGGTTTTTCTCCAGGTCCATGCTGTGGGCACTCCCACAGGTATTCAGGGTTTGGAGAGTTGCTGAGGCCAAGTAAAACAGGGGAAAGAGGAAGGTAAAAGTAGTTCCCCGTTAGCACTATGGTTGGACTGGCTTTGGGTGGATTGTCCTTCCCTGTCCTGTGGCCACACAGAGGGAAACAGAGTCTTCTCTCTTGGCATACCCCCAGAAAGTTCATGGCACTTTTCAGGGATTCTGGGGAGACTTTGGGGAGAACTACGCTTCCATAGTTTAAGTCAGGTGCCCATTGTTTTACCCATATAACTGACCCTACTAGTAACACCAGTAGTCCAAGCCAGGGCTGGGATGCTATTATGGTAGCCACTGAATTCAGACCTTGGCCTGAAAAGCTCTCAGAGTAGAAATGGCAGGGGTGTATTTTGGGAAAAGATGCATTTGCCATGTTAAGTTCAAAGACTCCCGCTTCTCTCTGTAGCAGGCAGGGTGCTTCTTTATAATACTTTGGGTTTAATATTAATTTCAACTTTTTCCCTAAAGCATGAACGGGGTTATAAATTAAAATTAAATCTTTATTAGTCAGCTATCTAGAAATACAGCACTTAACACAGAGTTTAGCAAGGCTATTGCTTTAGATGGAATTTTCTCTTCACTGGATGGAAATGCAGTGTCTAAAATGCAATGTTTGGTCCACAACATTGCTGATTTTCTTCTGAGTGGAATTACCTTATAAAGGCCTCCTTCCACTGTCTTTCATAGGGGACACTGACTATTGGAATAATAATATAATTTGACCACTTCACTTTGCACAAGGTTATGGGTTAGTGAAGAGAGTGCAGGAGCACAGAAGACACAGGCTCTTTTGCTGGCTCAGTACATGGCTTAAATACAGTCATTACCTTTTGTTACCTCCGTGTCCCCCAGTAGACACAGTGGTGGCAGTGGCTCCATGACTGTCTAGCTGTGCCTGAATTTCATGCCTGGCAGTGCTTTGAGTCTCTGGCTCTACTAAGCCATTGGTTTCAGTCCTGCTGTTGGGTGTCTGCTTGAATGGTTCCCAGCTACCACCAGGGTTCCCAGCTACTGCTCCAGGGGTTCTGCTGTCGAGATCCAGTAGAAGTACTAATTGGAAGATGTCTTGGTTTGTGCAGATGAAATAAATTGTGAGACAAGACAAATACAAAAATTACAGTGCTGTAACTAGCTCCCCCTGATCTGTGAGAAAGTCTCCAAACTCAGTGTCTTCTTTTTACTTCTTGTCTTTTTCCTGACCTCCCTCGTCCGCCCCTGTAGTTACTTTATCTTTTCCCATTGTGTTCCAGGGTCATCCACAAAGTCTGATTTACCAGCCTATACTGGTTTTGGCTGGAATAGAGTTAATTTTCTTCATAGATGTCCCTGTGGTGCTATGGGTTGGATTTGTGACCAAAACAGTGCTGATAACACAGGGATGTTGTAGCTAATGTTGAACAGTGCAAGTGCAATGTCAGCATTTTCTCTGTTTCTCACTCTGCCCTCACAGCACGCAGTCTGAGGTGGACAAGAGTCTGGGAAAGACACAGATGGGACAGCTGACCCAAGTTGAGGAATATTCCATACCATATGACCTTGTTTTCTGGAGTAAAACAGGGCATGGGGGAATTTGCCAGAGGTTGTTGTTGCTTGGGGATTGGCTGAGCAATGGTCTGCTGGTTGTGAGCTACTGCTTTTTCCATCACCCATTTTTCTTTGTTTTGTCTTTTTTTTTCCTTATTCTTCTTTTTACTCATTAAACTGTCTTTATCTCAGGGCACTTTTTTTTTTTACTTTTGCCATTCTGTTTTTCTACCCCGTGCCAGGGGCAGGAGTGAACGAGCAGCTGCATGGTGCTTGCCTGCCTCCCATGATTATTCCACAACACAGTACTTTCTCTCTTTCCAGAGCTACAAGCCTTTGCTCACCATGGACGTCCACTGCCGAGATACCAGGTCGCTCTTTGCTTTGGGGAAGAATTTCCAGATCCACAGAGGCAGAGGAAACTAATTACAGCCCATGTGAGTAGGATTTCTGCCTTACCTAAAAGAAACATACTTCTTTCAGGATATGAATCTGCCAGTCAGGCTTTTGAACCTCATGTAGGTTGTGAGGGAGGTAATATTCTTGAAAATTCTTGAAAATCTGGTGCCATCCAGGGCAAGGTTTAATCCCCAGATCTACCAAGGACTGACTGGTAGCCCTCAGTAGGGCAGAGCACCTGATTTTCCCTCTTTGTAGAGCACAAGTGTCATTCGTGATCTGTTGGAAATCCCATCCATCCCTAAAGCTGAAATGCACCCTGGAACTGCTGGGCTGTGTTGTTATCACCGGACCAGTTGTGCAGCTCGGTGGACTGCCTGGCCAGTGCTTTTTCATCCACTGCACCTGAAGGTGCTCCAGAATCCCAGCCTGCATCTCAGGGGCCTCAGCGCTTAATGAGATGCAGGGACTGCCTATGCAGCTTCAGGGTTCAGGTAGCTGGCAAGCTCATGGGCTGACTGACCACAGTTCACACACACTCAAAGCTAGTGTTTCGAGATGCTCTCTGAGAGAGGGTGATGACGGAGACTGAGACCAGGTACTTTCTGAATTGGCTGTATTGGCCCATAAAACCACAAGAGAGGTGATAATGCACACATTAGCGGCAGGTCTTAGCTTATTGCATCCTTGGGGAGAAAACCGGTGTTTCTCTTAATTTTTCAAAAGCCCCTTCAGTAGCAGCAGAAGGGGGACTATGTAGCAGCCTCTTCAGTAGTCAGACTTTTATTATAAGCTATGGCCTCCCCTTAGCTGCATAGCTTTCATGGTGTCACACCACTGCCTAGCAATTGTCTGGGGTGGAAGTTGAGAAGCTCACAAATTCCATCTTGAGCTGTGCAACAGCTGGTTAGAGATAGCTGCTCATCCCTGATTCTCCCTAAACTCTTTTCCATTCCTATTTTGGCTTTCCAGCTTTTCATCCCACCAAACATGCCATGGGAGCTGTCTGGCCCTACTACCTTCCCATCTCTCCTGTGGCACAGTTTTCCTNTTTGGCTTTCCAGCTTTTCATCCCTCCTTCGTCTCACCAGCCCCCTTATCCATCTCCGGTCCCGGCATCTTGTCTGTGAGCCTGTATCTCCTGCTCTTTCTAGAGCTTTGCTTCCCCCTTACCAATTGCTCAGCCTGCTCAACCTCTTAGTCTGTCCTGACCCGTGGGCTCGTGGGGCTCCACCATCCCACCAAACATGCCATGGGCACTGTCTGGCTCACTTGCCCTGCTACCTTCCCATCTCTCCTATGGCACAGTTTTCCCTCTAAATGGTACCCATTCTTAATGTGGAGGGATTGGCTGACCAGCAGGAAAGGGTTGTGGAGAAGTGTCATCCAGCCTGTCTGTCCCCTTAGAGTAAGGAGAGGTGTTTGTTCTCAGTGTACAGCTTAAATATTTGCAGTCAGAGCCTAAAGCCCTGAGTGGGAATGGTGGGTTCTGAAGAGACGCAAGTGAAGGCAGTGTTAAATCATGCAAGTCCCACTTGGTGGTTGAACACATTCCTCATCAGAGCTTGAATGAAGCGAAACAAGAGAAATCGTGGTGTTAGGTTCAAGTCTAATGTCAAACAGTCATTTGGCCACGTATCTCAGTCTACCTGAGGGCTCCAGCATTTCAGGTTAAGTCCTCAAAGTACTTTGCAATGTAGACAAGACTTTTGACATACTGCATATGTATTTAAACACCTCGAGGGGCCATGGACATGTGTGTCTTGTGGGCACCACTCATACCCCTGGGGCTGGCTAAGGGGCTGCAATATTTTAAACATCATTTGTTTCACTGTTACATGCCCATCTAAATGAAGGCTATGGAGGTAAGGAAGTGTGTGCAGGTGGTAAGGCACTCAGCAGCAGTGCTGGGCTAGGCTAGGCAAGATCTATTTTAAAATAGAGAATAGTGAGACCGCTGAAGTAGCTTTCCCGTTCTGGTAAGCAGAACTGTTTTGTCCCGCCTTGTTTTTAACTTAAAACCACCGTAAATAATCAAGATGAGGAGCATGAAGTTTTGTCACGTGTCTGATTAACATTTTGTCTGTTCTTAAGGTTGAACCAATGTTTGCCAGGCAGCTGTATTACTTTGCTCAACAAAACAGTGGACATCTGCTGAGAGGCTATGATTTACCAGAACTTGTGACTAGTCCAGAGGATTATCACAGATCTATTCGCCATTCCTCTATTCAAGAATAAGATCCTCAGAAAGAGTGTCTTTAAAGGCAATGTAAAGATTGTGCAGAGTGAAGGAGCATATCTGGGTCACAATTTGGAGATCCACATCACAGCTGGATATGTTCAGGGGTTCAATGATAGGAAAGTGAAGTAGGACAACTATATTGTACAATAAAAATGACGCGTCTTCGACATTTGGATGCTATGTCTCACATAGAGTTCCACTGTTGCTGAGAATAACTCAAAACTGACAATGATTGCTATGTTTACGTTTGCTTAATGTTCTTCTTGGGTTTTGTGGATTGATACTTACCGAAGACTTCAGTCCAGAGTTTACACTGTTACCTTTGCAGGGCTATTTATTTTGGATTACTGATCTCAGGGAAAGTACATAAATTTGTGGTGTTCCCAGTTTGAAACTAGCTACTGTAGGTGGGTAGTAAACGTAGATGGTTTATTGAGAATAGCTAATACATGTTAGTGGTTATAAATTTAGATTCATAAGTGTGATGCCTATATTCTTGTATAGAATATTTCAGTGTATTTTTTGAAAACAATGCAATTCTTCAGAGACATATTTTTTTAATGCCTGACTGACATTTGTCCTGACAATGAATTTTGTTGCTGCCATTGTTTTTATTGAATTAGCCTCCATGATAGCAATTTCTGAGGTGATGCATTTATGGTACTGTGTTAAGAAAAGTGACCGTTCAACTCATATTACCTGTGAATCTAGTGGATTAACCACTAAAATTCTAGAGTCCCAAAGAGCAGGTTTAAGAATAAATTACATTTTTCTCATAATTGAAAGCTACTATGCATTATACATATAGATATTTATGTGTATATGCACTAGAGTGAAGTTGGCAGTCCTTACAAATAGCACAGGAATGGTCCAGCTACCCCTTTTTTTGATGTCATGTGCATGAGCCAGGTTAAAATAACCACCACCTCTGACTTACGCAGAGCCACCTCTGCTCTTTGTGTGCACTTGCAGCTTTTTTCCGGTGGTACTGAAATGACTGTGAAGGGAGAGCTCCAGCAGAGCAGCATTTAGCCTCGTGTATTAAGACAGTCAAGGAAATACTTGTTGGAGCATTTGTAGAATTTGATGCAACTTTCAGCTTTTAGTGATAGGATGCCATTATAAAGACAAAGAGAAGAGATCTGTTGAGTATGCGTGTCAGTGGCGTTTCCTCACTGGTGAGCAGACCGTGTAATCTTTGCAGCTTTAATTCCAGAACATGATCCCCCTATGCTTAACAGACATACTTCACTTGACTTCCTAAATGAGGAAGAAAAAACGGTACTTGGTCTGGCAGCAGACTTGTGTTCTAGGGACTTCAAATTTATACATCTTAAAGATGCATACTCTTCTGGGATATATTATCCCCCTCCTTCTCCACAGTGCCAAATAGAATCAACAGATCATTTCAACTTTGTTACTTGAAGGGTTTTTTTCCTGGCTTAAAGATTTCCATGGGGGAGACCTCTTTCTTAGACATTAAAAGCAATGCTCTAGGGGACCTTCAGAGCTTCGCATATGCTTTTGTCTTGTGCATACATTTTACAGAAAGCGACTTTTGTGTTCAGACTTAACTGGTACAATACAAATATTTGATGTGTTTTGTCAATTTTTTCCTAGTGGTCATTGCTTCATATGCTCATTGCTTCAGCTCTTGTCTTAGAATAAAGTTTTATTTCCCTACCAACTCGATTCGTATGTGTTGTTTTCAGTAGTGGGACAGATCTAACGTGTGTGGTTCTGCACTGTGAACCTGGGCAGCGCTGCTGGCTGTCTATGGGGAACTCTGTTCTAAGCCAAAAGTGCAGAGAAAGGTCAAAAGGTAAGTATTTTTGCTTATAGAAATGTCTGCAATATTAGCCACAGGTAGTAGGAAAGGGGAAAATAGGGGGGTTGTCATTCAGCTGTTGGTTTTCAGGCCCATGGACANATATTAGCCACAGGTAGTAGGAAAAGCTGTTTGGTTTTCAGGCCCATGGACAATGCGGCAGAGCCCTGTAGCCAGGGATCTGGTGCTGCCATGTACCTGAAGGTTCTGCCCCTGCCCCTCCAGGACCTCTGGGTCTGGGGACCAAGCTGGTGCCCCACTGCCCAGCCCAGCATGTGGGGACCTCTGACTGCCACTAGGTGGGCCGGCAGCTGGAGGTGGTAGTTGCTGGTTGCTATAATTCCCAGAGTGCTCTCAAGTGAGTAAAGCTAGGAAAGGGTGAAAAGGAGGATGAAACAGTGAACTAAAATAGTAAAGTTTTGAATAGGAGTGAATTCACCAGGAAGCCCCTCTTTACTGTAAATCAGGGTCCTGAGATGGGTCCTTGGGTTCAGGAGCTTACAGAGCAAGCAAGGTGTGAAATACAGTTACAAGATTTGTGAAGTGTGCGAAAATGGGGGGTGGGGGCCATTTTCTCTTTTTGTGGAGACTCCTATTGACTATCAAGGTGCATTATTTTTTGCTTTGGAATGAGCTTTTAACTATTTTCCTTGAAGTAGCATAATTTAAAGCCAGTGAGGGAGGGAGAAGAGCACCATCTGAGTTCTGGCCAAACACAACTTGCATAGTTTGAATGCAGAGAGATGCAGGTGAAAGGCTTGAGATATTTCTCTTGGAGGGATGGTGCAGGCAGAAGAGTGGAAGGAAAATCAAGCTGTTGATTTGTACCATAAATTATTTTGCACATGAGGACTTTAAAGCTGCATTTAATTTTGTGAGCATTTCTTACTGTTCAAAATAATTCCAGATACCTAAAGTGGGGAGGAAAGGAAAAGCAAATAAGAAAAAAACCTGGAAACATTTTCTTTGCTTAGTTTTTTTTTTTTTTTACCATCACTATGTGAAAGCATTTGAAGTACTTCCTACCTCAGTTAAATTCTGTTTATAGTTTCTCAGGTCAACTTCCTTCCTGTTACGATTTCAGTGGCATTGTAAATGACATGTTTTACTCCTGTCAACACCAAAGGCATAACAGTTTGGTTTTTCGTTTTTGTTTTTGGTTTTTTTTTCAAATGATATTTGTGTCAGTACTGTTTTTTTCTGATTTTAATGCGGCCAAAGTTACAACTGTTTGTTGAAAGGGTTTCATATGCCAGAGAATCACCTATATTCAAAATTTGGTTCTGCTGGATTAGTTCTTCCTACTGCTGTAAACTGTATTAGCCTTGGGGGTTAATCAGAAACAAGGAGTTATATTTTAAGCTGAGATACAGTGTAATGGGGTTTGTGGAAAAAACACAGGATTCACGTGAAAACCCCTGTGGCCTTTTAGACAGGCATATGCACGGTGTTTACATCAGCATTTGTCAGCAGCATGGAGGTGGGGAAACACCACCTTCAGCAGAGGGCTTTCAGGAAAAAGTAAAGCATTTTCTCTTGCAAACTCTTAGATCACTGTCTGTGTATACTTGTACAGAGAGGTGGAAGCAGGGGGAGGGCAGAGAGAAAGAGTACTCAGCAATGGAGCCCAATGGTTTGAAAAAGTCATACCTCTTTTCCCAGGCTGAACTATCGCAAATTTAGATGAACCTGGATGGCAAGATGTTAAAGATTGCCGCAGTGGGTTTTAACTGAACTCTGACCTGGCTAGTAGGAGGCTAAATTATTTATTTGTAATTTGTTTTTGTGAGGTTGGTCTGCTCTGAAGAGAAGTTGACAGGTCCCTGTGACTCAGGACAGTTAGGAGGTAGCTGGTGTGTAGCTCATTCAAGCACTTAACTTTCAAGTGTGTAGTCAGGTAAGCACATACTCTTTGCATCTCAGCGGACTGGTTACATCCACTGCAACCCACAACCACTGCTGAGATCCAGGAACCAACTGACCAAATGCCTGCAGAATGCTCGGTGCCTTGACCTTGTTGAAATGACAGTCAAGGAGGAGCTAACTTAGGTGTCTCAGAATAAGACTCTTTGACCTATAGACATTGAAAAACTTATGCACATGGTGATTGGATGGATTGTTGTTTCCCTTTTTGGCAATTGGCAAGAGGAAATTGCTCAAGTGGAAACTGAAAAACAGGCCAAACGCCTTGGTTCTGGGCTTGGATTTGTTTTTCCACTTGGCACTGGCAGAGACTGACTGGAAAGCTGATGTCTGAGTGTTTCTGCATAGGGTGATGTTCCACAAAAAACCAATTGTCAAGAATGGATAGAGCCTAGTCCAGGTTTTCAGCTCTTAGACAGGAGTAGCTTCATGCCCTGGTAAACAACAGCAATCAAACACAGGACTTCCTTTTGCAAATGCATTTTTATTGTTTCTACACAGCATGGCTGCCATGCATGTCTCTGCAGGCAGCTGGCAGCCTCTGCCACTCCAGCTTACAGTGCTGCCAGCTGAGGCTAGACTTGGGACTGTGTGCTGGGCACTGCTCTCAAATCAGTCTCCCAGACTTCAGCTATCATTTCCTGCTCCCTTCAAAAGGCAAATCATGAATTATGAAAAAAAAAAAAAAGGTCTTTTAAGCTAAGAGGACAGATTCAAGTGACTTTATAAACTACAGCTAATGTGTGCCCTCCATATTCCTGGGAAGTGTTTTCATCTTTGACCCTTGGGCTCACTCTGTTTTGATTTGAAGACCAGCTTGTGAATTGTTGCTCTGGAAATGTCTGAAATCCAAAAACTTACAGACTCTGGTTGTCCTGTCTGCTCATCTCAGCTTTTTATCCCTTTCCTGGCCAAGCAGAAATTATATCTGTGTAGTGTAAACAAAAGCACCAGAAGAAGTTTGGTGAATGCCCACATGAACCTGGTGAGGTTAGAGCACATACTTGCATCTTCCCTGAAATATGCTTTCCTAGCTCTCTCAGCTATATCAGTGCCAGTGCAATGTGTACATCACCATGGGCATGAAGCATATTTCATTGCATCATCACCATGTTGTTCATCTTTCTCCTTCTTATTTACTTTGTAAAGAGCAGATGTTTAAATTTGGATCAGGTAGCTAGAGGAAAGCCCTGATTTCTTCAGTTCTGCAAGATGCAGGTTCTCTCTCTCAGCTGGGGATGGCCAGAGCAGCACAGGCAGTGGTCAGACACTTTCAGGTTCAAACACTTCTACTGTTTGTCTTCAAAATACATTAGCCTGTCTCTGTTCATGGATAAGTCCTACTTATAGATCAGGGAATGTTTATCTTATGTAGTCTTATGCCTTCTCCTCCTGGTGCAATATAAGCACTGGCCTTGGCACATGGCCATGAAGGAATTTCCTTTTTTCCTGGTGGTTGCAGCTATCTAGTAATGTGCATTGCTAAATACCTTGTTGTTAGTCTAGCTACCTTTTGGCTCTGTCTTGGGTCCTCTCTCAGTTTTCCTCTACATTGACCACAAGATCTAAAGGCAGATAGTACCTCTTACTATTTACTCAGTGTCAAGCATGATGGGGCATGCTGACATTCGAAGGTCAGCCTCTAGACAACACCACAATTCCTATAATTGTGAGTAGGATGTTCTTGCATGTCACCAGTTGTGACTCTCACCCTCAAAACCATGAACTGCTCAGCAAAATATAATCATGGCAATCATTTACGCTAGGCTTTCCCGTAGGAAGCTGGTGTGCAGCTTCTCTCAGCCTGAGCCACCACATACTTTTTCTCAAGGAGGTGATTGAATTGTTTCTCACGCTGTCAAAGCCATTCATAATTCTCTCACAAAAACAAAGGCTGAGCATTTCCAGTTTCTAGCACAGAGCATCTAACCTCATATAAAATTTCTTTTAGAGCTAGATGTCCTACATTTTTCCTTTCAAACTTCTGGGTTTCATGACTTTTATATCCTCGGAAACTGAAGTTATGGGTCAGGTCTTGTTTCATCTCCAATAGCTCATTTTCATTTCCTTTTTTCACACATGATCAAGAGGTTTAGCCCTCTTCATGACTGTCCCCTCCCACACTAAAAACCCATGCAAGGAGTAGTGAGAGAGAAAGACTTAAAAAACAGGGTGAATGACCTCATCATATATCTGCTGTAGAGACGTCAATCTCCAAGAAATAGGAAAGGTCAGAGCTGTTTAGAGCAAGGGGGTTTTCACAACACAGCTAAAAAACCCAGACTGGGTCTGAAGAGTTCCTGCTGTCCTCACCCTTTATCTCATCTTTTCCCAAACTGTTTGGTGACCCTCCATCCAGAGAAGTGGCTGCTGTGCGGGTTTTAACATAGATTACTGTCCTATGTAGCATTGCCAGACATAGACTTTCCAAAAGAAAATGGTGAAATAAATGACAGATGTTTGCACGGGAACAGTGCAAATTCTATTTTTTTTTTCTTTTTAAACCAAACATAGTTTTTTCTTCCAGAGCTTCTCCCACCCTCTATATAACTGAATCCTGGAAGTCTTAATTGCACCATCTTAAAATTTTTATTATTTAAACTGATTAGTCTGCATGGTTGCTGAGCTTTGTGCAGCTGCTGGGAGAGGCAGACAAGCCTTTTCTGTGGTGGTGGCGGTGGCAGGAAGATGCAAGAGCTGGGAGCTGTCTCTGTCCCAGGGACCGTGGGCTGGGGAGTGAGTTTGCCTGGTGTCACTGGGTGTGGAGGTCACCCGTATCTGCAGACAGCCCCAGACTGAGGGGTGACTCTGAAGTCTCACTTTCCTTCAAAACCATCCCTTTACAAATAAAATGGCTTACCTACAATCCCCACACAGTTACAGACACTGTCTAAATATAGCAAGCATCGATGTCTATCTGTAAATTACAAGGAAATGAATAAATCGAGGCGACACAAACCGCAAAAAGGAAGTTTGAGATCGGCCTGGAGCTGTGATAGGTTGACGTCTGCTGAGAGACCCTGCTGAACCTCCACTATCCACTACAGAGGTGACACAGCCGCCAAACATGACCAGCCTGTCCTGGCTCCCCAGCATGCATATCCATGTGCTGCTACTCTCCAGAGATCTGACTCATGTCTAGTGGTCTAGACCTGTGCCATGGGGGCACTTGCACCCAGAGAAAAGCCAAATGCGCCCCTGGCAGCTGGGGTCCCTGCCACAGGGAGGGGACAGTGTGGCATTTTCTGGAAATGAGTGAGTTCATTTCTGGACAGCAGTAGTGGGGGGTGCTTCAGCACTCAGGGGCATGCAGGGAAGATTAATGCAGGAAGTTGAAGCATGATTTCTATACTGCTTATCATCCTGCAGCCTGCTAGGTGCAGATATTTGTCAAGGTTGTTTGACCCAGCTTCATTTTTTTATTATGAAGGTTGATTACTTTTTTCTGTGAAAAACTTGTAACAAAGCCAGAACCATTAAGTAAAGTATGAAGGTTTTGCATATGGAGTGTGTGTGTGCAGCTAGCAAGCCACCCTCACCCCTCTTTAATGTTGTTTTACACAACTGACAAGGTTCATTCCCATGTGATTGAGATGCTAATGATTGACTAGAAGTTTTAGGAAAATATTGGGCTGGGGAGAGGAGATACAAAAAGATCAAATGCAAATTAAGTGCAGGCTTTCAACACCTATTAGGCACTTTATTTTTTCAGACTCCTCCTGGGCAGGAGTGTCCGTTGATGTCTTGTACCTTATTAAACCCCAGAGATTGCACTGTAGGGCATGGTCAGCTAATTCTGCTACTACAAAACTCCGTCTTACCTGCAAGGCCTGATGGAAAACAAGCCACACACTCCAAGGGCTCAATGAACCCATTTCTCCTCCTTCCAGTACTTGGTGTTCCCAGGATGAAGTTTGTAGCTCTTGGCACCAACAACCCCTTCCCCTGGCCACCGGTCTTTGGACAGCGGAACGTGAGTGCTCATATGCAGCCTCTCCTTCCAGCCCTTCTGGCACACCCCTTTGGATGGGCTAGTACTGAAATTAGTCTGGCAGGATGCAAGGATTATCAGCATTGGTTTTTACAATTCCAGCCAAATTGTGCCTTGCCCTGGAAAAACTCTCCATCTTTGGAGGGAAGAGGTAGAGGAGGGTGCCTGCAGGCATGGACCCAGTGGATGCAAGGAGCAGGTGTGGAGGAGGACAGTGGGTTGAGGACAGTTCAATTGCCAGGTATAGCTGGTGATCATTAGGGCCATTTAGTACGTGCTACTAAGGTGAACTAGCTTTGCCTTCCACAAGGGAAGGGACAAGTGGGTCTGGGGTGGAGAAGTGGGTTTTGGCCAGGAGGAGAAGTCAGCTGTTTCTCAGAAATAAGGCAGCACGTGCAGACCTGGGGAGCAGGAAAGGCATGAAAAAAAAAAAAAAAAAAAAGAAGGAAGAGAAACTAAAATTGACTGGAAAAAGAGGTCAACAGGTATGTGCTGAAGCTTATGGCTGCACAGGGAAAGTCAGTTATGGGACTGGGGGAATGGGAGCTGTGATACAGTTTGGAAGAGCTCTGTGAGGGTTGAGAGAGGGATACCATAAGGGAGTGGGCCAGGAGCACACCTGGTGACCATCCCAGGGGAGGGTGAGGGAAGGATCAGGGAGTGAAAGGGGGTGAAATAGCTCCCCAAGGGGCAGCAATGGGGCCTTGGCCATGAGGGAAGGTGATAGTGGGGCTGCTAAGTGGAGATGTAAGCAGAGGGCAAGGAAGAGTCTGAGGAATATAAGGTAAGGAGTTGTGTTTGGAACAGGGGAGAAAGCTTGAGGAAGAGCTTGGAGGGAGAAAAGGAGCAGAAGGCACAGCAAGAGGGATGTTGCAGCCACTGGTGCTCTGCCAAGCAGGAGGAAAGGAGGTCAGGAAAGAGGAAGAGAATGGAGGATGGTGATGGTCAGAAGTAAGGACCTGGTTCTGTTTAGAGGAATCAATATTAGGTGTATGTCCAGGTCTAGAGGAGCTGGAGGAAAGGGTTATTGGAGGGTCTTGCCAGGAGGTTTGCATCCATACTTAGAGAATGGGAAAAAGCACCTCACCAGCTGGAATAGAACGAGCCAGAATGAATGCAGTGCTACAGAGAGAGAAAATCAGGAGACTCAAAGCTGTTGGAGTGGTCCTGAAGGAACTTTGTGCAGAGGGACAAGGGGAGGCTGAAAAAAGCAATAAAACCACAGCCAATGATACAGCCGAGGTCATGGCAAGGCCAGGTGGAGAGACACGAAGATGATGCCGGGGGAGAGACGATGGTGACCATAGAGAAGGAACTGAGACGCCAGAGATCAGATAAGGAGTAGAGCATAGCCTGTAGAACGTTTTTAACAGGAGTGAAAGTTAACAAGTGGTCCTGATGTGGTGAAGCCTTAGTGAAAGCGGGATGTTGAATATTTCCTCAGTTCCTCAACAAAGTCAAACGAAGCTTCCTTGGCTTCAGGTAAGCATCTCCCCACAGACACCCATCAGCTCCTGCTCCAGCCCAGCCATCCCCAGCTCCATGTTTGGAGGTAGAAAGTGAAGAGTACTACTTTCAGAACAAAGACAGCAATTCCTGCATAGTCCACCAGCGAATCTTGTCATGACTGCCAAGGGTTTAATGGGCCAAGAAGGCTGATTTTAAGTAGTGAATAGTTCAATTAATCATTAATTTTATTGCCAATGATGCAAAAGTACCAGCTGCCATTGCTAGTCAACACTTCTTTTCTGCAGAGTCCAGATCCTTGGACTGGCAATGCCATGACCATGCTCCCAGCAGAAGGCATTGCTGTGAGCTGCATGGGTGCAGGGAAGCACGTGTGCCCAGCATGCATGGGTTTGCTCACAACACCTGTGTTTTGGGTCCTGTACAAGGGCAAGGTCTTCTGCCTGGCAACTGGGGAAGTTAGCCTGCCCCCAGTGTGTGGGGGAAATGTCTGGTGAGGTTTGCTAGGGAGCAGATAAAGGTCTAGGGCAGGTCCAGAGTAAAGGCTACCCAAAGCCATCCATCTAACCCTGAAATAACCCTGTGCTTATTTGTGAGAAATCATTTAGATTTGCTTTTAAAACACACTGGAAGCAGGTGAGTTTTAATATAAGTACACAAAGCAAGGTGCCATTTATCACTACCTATGCTGATGATTAAAGCAAAGCTTTTCTTTTCTCTCTAAGGAATATTGTGAGCTATGTTCAATTGTGTTAATGACAGCAGTAGCAACAACAGAATAAGTATTATTTGAGTGGAAACTGAGGTGTTGGTGAAACACTCACAGTGTAACAAGCTGGAGTGGGGCAGGGCTGGTAGCGGTAGAGGTCCAAAATCGATTCCACTGACTTTGTGGGCCGAGATGTCACTCCAAATAGTAAAGTCTGTTTTTTAAAAAACCAGAGATGACTTCAGTAATTTGGGAGTGGTTCTGTGATGTTACCTAACTGCTGAGGACGTCTACCTGTGTTTTGATGGCCAATTCGGAACTGAAGTAACTGATGTGGTGGAAATAATTATCTCACTGTCTGATTTAGTCACTCCAGCAAGGTGTTTGCAGAACGTGGCTGCTTTGTATAGGATAACAAAAAAGCAATGGGCTGCCTAATTCAATTAAAAGCGAATAGCTACAGTCTAGGCACTGACAGCATGTGGGAGGAAGTGGTGTTGTTTCCATTGTGACTGGCAGTGAGTGACTAGCAAAAACAAGGTGGTTTGAGGAAGGCTTGCGTGTCAATGGCATTTCCCTGTTCTGTTTGTCAAGCAAAGGTGGGAATATAGAGTCAGAATTTACTTGAATTCGTTCCTTTACAAGAATAGATGAGGGGCCTCCATGGGAACGATTTCGAATTGCCGCGACACACAGGCAGCACCCTGAGCTTGCCTGCGAAGCGCCTGTTTGTGTGAGTGGCAGGTACTCAAAGTCACTGTGGGTGAAACAGAAAAAAAAATATCACTGTGCACAGAGCAGGCTGGAGATGGTGGTTTGTCTGCTGGGAGCGTTGAGCTGCTTTCGCTCTCTCTCTCTGTGGCAGTCAGACTCCCACTGCCTGCTGTCAGCTGGAGTCTTGTACCTAGAAAAAGTCTGCCCATGGCGTGGCTGATTCACTTCATACTTGCAGCAGTTGTAGGCCCGCATTGCGGCCATGGGCTCAACAGTCTGGCTGTGGTGTTGGACCAGAGTTATTTCCAGAAGTGAATCAGACTCTGTCTGATGGCTGTAGCAGGCGTGGTAACCCAAAAGTGTCTAATAGCACCTTCCTCTGTCTCTGTCTCTGCCTGTTCATCTTTCCCTCATTATTCCCTCATAAAAGGGCCACCTGTACTGGTTCTGGGTGCTCCATCCCATAGGACAGGCTATAGAATGTTAATTCCCTTCTGAAAGATGACTTTGCATGAAGAGAAAATATTTCTTTGTCAAAAATCATTTTAAAACAAAATCGCCAATAAGTAATTAATTCCAGCCTTTCACTGGCAGAGTCTTTTAGTCAGCATCTTGCGAGAGAGACAGAACTAAGGTGCAGCCCAGAGACGGACAGTTCCTGGGCTCTACCCACCCCTTGTGGGTGGGCAGTAACCAGGAATGGCAGTTCTTGCTCATTGCAGATGTGTTTTGGATTCCTGGCATGCTTCTCTTCTGGAAGCGCTGGCTGCCTCCTTCACAAGCTTGGAGGAATCCTGGTTGGTACCTTTGGCTTGGCAAGAGCATGCTTGGATGATGCATGGGGTTGTGTGACAGCAAGAGGCAATGGACAGGAGGGTGATGTCCATGGGAGGCAGCACCAGACAAAGGCCTGAAGACTGAGCCTTTCTCATCACTACCTGCAGCAGTGAGGGTACAGCAAATAGTGGGTAGCAAGTCTCTCACCCCTTGGGGCCCTTGGAAGCAGCAAATAGGGCAGTTGGGGCTGTAGCTGCCTCTGCCACAAATCTGCAGAGAACTGAGTATGTGAGTAGAAGAGGGGGCAAGAGCTTCTCAGCACAGAAATTTGGTTGTATTCAATAAGGCACAAGCTGACAAGCATGTGATACCTCTCATACTGGAGCAGGGATTCCTCTGCAGCACTGTGCTACTACTTATGGCTCTCACTCTAGTCTGAAATCTGCCACCCCTGACTGGTACCAAACTCCTTGGTGTAAGTAAGGCTCAGCCTTCTAATAGGTCCTGTTTCTCCTCAAATGCAAACAGCAAAAATAAAACAAATGTGTAGATTCCTCCCCTCCAACACCAGCTAATGTATTTTGGCAATTTAAACAGTGGGGATATGCTCTGGACTGACCTCTGTCCTTTCAAATATGTACAGAGTGGCATAAATCTGGAAAAGCTCAGGCTTGAACTGGCATTGCCTCTGGCTTCCCCTCTGGCTTCCCCTCTGCTCATCCTGATCTTCCCACGTTGGTTTCCAGAAGTGAATCAGACTTGTCTCAAGTCAAATTAGACTACCTGCTCTTTGGCACAGTGAGTGGGCATTTCTCTATCGTGGAGTGCCATGAACCGAGAGGCCCACTACCGAGCTCTGTGTGGTGCCACACTACGAGGGCTAGGAGAAGGTGGCAGGGTGAATATAATGAATGCAGTCAAGAACTAGTATCGCTGTAGCACATTACAACACATAAGGCACCAGCATACACTTGCTGGCACACTGTACAGCACAACCATCCTGGCCATGCTGGGTGTCTGGGAAGACAGAGCCTGTCTGTCCTTCAATATTCTCTAGCACCAGCCACAGCGGCATCCCTGGGAAACAGTGAGAGGAGAGGCAGAGAGTCTCCTGTGTGATCAGAGATGCCTTAATACCACTAAATGAGTGTCCAAATCTCTTGAGGATATTACCCACCCCCCACCCCCCAACATCATAACCCAACGATGTGCCCAAAGCAAAGTTAACAAGAACATGGCCAAGTGGTGCACATGGCTGTACTACATAGCTCCAGCTGTTCCAGGGCTCTGAAGTCCTGTGTTCTCAAACCATGCCCACAGCTGATGGTATTCGATGTTTTGGTTGTCTGAAATGGTTTCCATTTCCAGTTGAGTCTGGGAAGGGCAGCTTCTGCTGCTCAGTAACAGGGATTGCATGAGCTGGGCACTGCTGGGAGGGACCAGGATGCTTCACCTCTAGATAAAACCTTTATGGCTGTTGTTAGCCAACCATACAGAGACAGCATCTACTTGACCACATTTTCTTACATAAAAGGGCAGTTCCTTTTGTTCTGTGGTCGGCATCACGAAATTCACACCAGTGATTTTTTTTTAAAATTTGTTGTTTTACCTATTTTGAATGGGGCTACCTCCTGCTCTCCTTTCCCTTCAGTCCCACTGCTCTTTCATTCTCACTGCTTCTGCCTCCTTCTAATTCAGCAGCACTGGCTGAGGAGGCAGGCAAGGTGGCTTCCTAGTGTTCATTTTTACAGTAGCTACATTGTCACTGCCTGAGCTAGTTGGCTTTGACAAACAGCAAAACAAACTCCCTGGGGTTGCAGGGCCCTAACATGTTAAACCCCACCCTGGCCCAACGGAATGTGGAAAACCCTTGTCCTGAGTGATGCGAAAGTCCCTGGCCCCACCCCCAACCCCACCTCACGGCTCTGCAGCCCGAGCCATGCTCATAGAGCAGCAGCACCTTGGGAATTGAGCTGCATCCCGAGTGCGAATGTTTGTGGGTTTTTTCGTTCTTGTTTGCTTTTTTCTTTCCCTCCTGCCGTCACAGGTCTGTCTGCTTTGCCTCTGCCTGTCAGTAAGTTGAGGCTGCTGGACAATAAACATTCTGTTTTGCAGAAGCAGCAGTGAGTTTTGTGACATTTCGGGTTTGGGCTTTTGTTTGTTTGGGCTTTTTTTTTTT
>VYXB01002839.1:0-18820 GCA_013397135.1 Pachyramphus minor | reverse complement strand
TTTTTTTTTTTTTTTTTTTAATTCAGTGAGGGATGGGAGGAAAGCAAAATTTCATTAGGATTTTTCTTGGGGAAAATAGCCTCCAACAAAAAATAAATAAAAATAAAATAAAATCGAAGAGGCACCATTCAAAAGTACTTCGCACCAGTAAGGAAATTTGAAATCAGGAGAGAGGGTCCTGGCCCAGTCGAGTCTCCCAAGTCACCTGCCTGCTCTGGTGTGGACATCTGTGCCATGCACGGGTGCAGCTGAGTCGGCAGAGACATTGTGATGCCCAGACCCCTCTGTCCCTGGAGGAGGCAGCCAGGGCCGAGCAATGGAGAAGAGGCTCACTGGTGCAAAGGACCTTTACCCCTGTCAAGAGCAGCAGTTTTGAGGCTTGGCTCTTGGTCCACCGGCAGTATCCCTGCTGCCTGGTTCTCCAGGGCTGTGCCCTGTAGGTGCCCAGAGGGAAGCCCAGCAGAGGGGATGCCTCCCCAGGAGCAAAGGTTGCTCCTACGTGATTCAGCTGCAGTGTGTTTCTGGGTGGTGAGGCAGGGGCTGGAGGAAAACTTGTGCCTTGCAAGCTGGGGCCCCTAGCAGCTCTGCAGCAGGCCAAGGTTGGTCTGCACAGCGGGGCTGAGTTGGTGCAGGGGCTGTGTGTGCGATGCTCAGCTTCTTCTAAAAACAGAAGACTTACTCAGAAGCAGAATTGAGGTGCCACTTGCCTTTACTCCAGCTCTTTTATATATAGTACCCATTTCTCCTGATTTTACTTCAGCAGTTACTGTATGAATCGCAGCTCAGAAGTGTGTGTGTGGAGGGGGGAGTGCAGGGACAACTGAGTGCTGCTGGCCAAGCTGGAGCTGCTGGTTTGCTGTTGGATGTGGGAGTTCCCTCTGCAGGGGTTGTGTCGGAGAGCAGACTTCATTCAGCAGACAGCTGTTAGGGGGTGTGTGTGGCTAATGTCACCTTAAATGAAACTAGGGCTCTTCTTTTTCCCCAGGGATAGACCAAGAGCATTTTCATTAGTGCCTTCCTTCCTGCTGCTCCTTTTCTTCTTTCTTTTATTTTTTTCCCCCATTATTTTTTAAGAAACATATCCAAGCTGCAAAACTAAGAGGCTTGTTTCCCTGCAATGCAGGGCGGTGCAGAACACTTGTATTATTCTTCCAGTCTTTTGAAGGGAAGTGCCCAATGCCACCTCCAAGAAGCACGTTAGCTCAAAACCTATGCGCAAAGGGAAGGAAAGAGAGCAATGGTGGTTTGACCTTACCTTCAGGCACCTTGATGCTGGAGGTGGCAAAAGGCTGCTTTCAGCCTATTGTCTGAAACTCAGAAGATCCCCAGACCCATCAACCAAATGTCTCAAGGAGCCACAGCATTTCTGTTGCCCTTTCCCAGCACATGCCATGATGATGTAAGTTGGTGCTGCTTTTCTTTCAAGGATTCCCAAACTGATGAACCAAGGCCTCTGTTTATGACAGCAATTCAGAACACACATAAAGGGAGGGCCAGTTTCTTTATCTCTTGGCATTTTTACAAAGCTATGGCAACATAAACAGAGATTGATAACAGCAGAAGAGAGACCACTGGAGCAGTCTGTGGTATTTTCCTAGAAAAGATTCACACAGACATGAGTCTTTGGCCCACATGGTTACAAGCAGAGATAAACAGAAATGTCTCTTTTTAAACACTGAGGCTGCCCTACTCAGGGAATTTAAAAGCAAGGGGCATCTTTCCATACTGGTCACTTTAAAGAATTGACCTGATTTTTCTTTTTTCCAGCAGTAACAGAGTAAGTTCTGTCTGAAGGTTTCTATTTTGATTAATAGAAGCAGGGCACACGTGTATGCAGACAGACTCACAAAAATTAGGTTATCTTCATGTTGGAATCAAAATCAAAATGGGCCCAAAAAACCCCAAACCCAACACAAACCTTGAAAAACTCTGAAGTTTGATTGCAGCTTCTGTGAAGGTGAGCTTGAGACCATCAAACAAGAACTTTCAGGCATTTGGGTGCTCAATTTTTACTAATGTTCTCCTCTGCTTTACACATCAAACCAAAATGAGGTTTTCAGCTGCAGAAGATCTAATAAGGGACATTACTTGTCCTCAGAAGCTTCCTGTCTAAATCCATGGGGCAAGTGGCAGGAGAATGGAAGCATTACTAACTAGGTCCCTCTTCTACCACAACCTTTGAAAAAAATTATACAATGAAAGGGTTGATAATAAAAATAATAAAGTTTTGATAAGTAAAAAAAATTAAAAAACTTAGCACATGGACAGCATTTTTTAAATGGAGTCATATGCCTAGGAGACCTGGAAACCACACCATGGAGCCCTTTGCCATCTTAAGCACCAGACCTGCATCTTCTCAGGGTACTTAGGGCTGCTGAAATCAGCCCTCCAGGTGCCCAGCCCCAGGAAGGCCCCATTGTGAATGCAGAGTCTCAGATATTGTCCTTGGCGGGGTGGTGCTGTCCTAGCTGGTGGTGAAGGGAACATTTCCAGGAGCTGGCCTTAATGCTGCTCCTTGCCTGTCCACACTCACAGGCATCTGAAAAATGAAGGATCAGGCACACAAATAGCTGCAGGCAGGTCTGGTAGGATGCTTTTCCGGCTCTGCATTGACAGCTGAGGTCTCAACACAGAGATCTGTTGATGGGGAGCTTGTGGTGTCAATTTACCTGTGACTTTCCCATGGACTCCAAGTTGCTGGCTTGAACAATGGTGGGATGGTGCCTTGTGGTTTTGTGGCAATAGTGAGAGGCAGGTGTAGGCTGATGGTTACCTCAAAAGCTGCTTCTGAGTGGACTTGCTAAAGATCATGAGGGGAAACTGGCAGCTAAGCTGGGAATTATGTAAGCTCCTTTGCACCCCTTCAGCACCCTAAGAGGGAGGTTTCTCCATCATGCCTTGGAGATATGAGCCCACAGAGAAGACCAAGTGATGAAAACAGACCTATCAAAAGTAAAATCAGCCAACCCCAAACCCCAAGAACTGATTTTCATGAGCAAGTGCATCCATTATCCTAATTAAGAAGAAAAATGCCAGAATTCTGGACAGGAGTGATTATTCACCATCTCATCTCACTGAGGCAGGTACCTCTGTGGGTGCAAAAGGAGGCTAAAGAAGTTGAAGAATGAGTGTTTCTCTGTCAAGTTTGGAAAAAAGGGTAGAGATAAGGGATGCTTTTGGCACAGGTCTCAGAATTTAGAAAGGCCTCTTGGCCTATGATTCAGAGGTGTTGGTCCCCACTGTGGTTCTGTCTAAAGTGGTGGGTGTTCAGCTTGTCAGGAAGTCAACACTTTATTTACAAACCCACTCATCATTTACAAGCCCAGTTATTTACAAAGCCTGTTGATGAAAATGCCTTGCCTTGAACTCTCATAGGAAGTTTATTTATCACAGAAGTTTCAGATTGCTTATTTGCTTCAGGTTGGTTTTTCTTTTATTCTTACTTTGCACTTCACTTACAGTACTATTGACACAGAGGAGAAAATTATGAAGGCCACATGGGCAAAAGTTAAGGAATTATCAGCATTTGACTTGTCTATGCAGTGCTTGTGTGCCTAAATATGTAGTTCTGTTAGCTTAAGGAGACAGAAGCGGAAGGGAGAGCAAACTTATGCAACAAGATGGGATTCTATTTTATTGGACCCTTTTAGCTTGCTGCTACACCTCCTAGAGGTACTCTAAGTTGTCATACTTCTGATTAGTCCTCATCCAGTACGTCCCAATATGCTCCAGGCCCTTGCTCCTTCACTGCTTGCCTTTCCCATCACAACCAGCTCTAAGGCAAAATTTCTCCCTTCATCCTTCTTCCCTCATCTCACCTCAAGCCATCTCTGCCCTCTCCTCCAGCTCCTTCTGCTCTGTCAGCAGCAGCTCCAGAGCTCAGGCTGTTGCCTGCAGCACTATCTGGGCTTGCAGTGGTGGGGTCTTCCTCCTGGATGAGAACTCAACAAGACCCAGATGCAACACTAAGTTTCATGAAGGTGAAAGGTGCAGACCTCAGCAGACTCACAGGGAGCCCTGAGTCTGGAATAAAAGCTAGGGAGGATTTTTTTTAGTTGTCCAGCTTTAGTAAGTGCTTGTGAGCAAGATGATTTATCTCTTTAGAGGCTTATAACTTGGCAAAATTTGGATGGAGGATTTTCACAGGCAAGTGGCACATTCCTGACATACAAGCCAAAATCCTGCTACATTTTAAGCAGTTTTTCCAAAGCCTGTGGACATAAGGAAAAGGTCACCAAGCTTCTTGAAGCATGGAAGTGGGGGGAAAGAGGATATTTTCTCACAGCTAAAAGATCAGCAACCACTTAAGTTTCCAGGCAGAGAAAACCTACTGCAGCAGACTCCAATCTGGGATATTTTAGCCTAACATTACAAGCAATCATAATTAGGAAGGATGAGGCAACCGCTGGATTTTCTTGTGCCCCATTTTTACATTTTTCAAAGACTGAAAGCTGCTGTGCAGGTGTAATTGCTATGATTGGGAAGAAGCAGCACTCTGCTTTTCTTCCTCCCCCCACCTACTTTTTTCTGAATGAAAGTGTTTTACAAATGAAAAATGAGGTTTCCTGAAATGAAGGACTGCCTTTTATTCTGAGTTGGCTTCCTTACTTCTGAACTTGCTGTGTGGTGACAAGCAACCATACTGTCCTGGTCATCTTGGCCAGGCAGAGTCCAGTGGAGCAACTAAGGAGATTCTGGGTAGCCCCACAAAAAGGCCTATCAGTCTCTTTGTTGCCTGCCTCCACATTCAGAATTAAACCCCATGCACCTTTGCTTCTCCTTGGGGCTTGTGGGACACCTGGGGAGGCACAGGCTGCAGAGGGTCGCCTCCATGTCATACCACGGGGATACAATCCCAGCCAGTGCACCCTTTTGATGACATCCCAGGGAAAGACTTGGCTGCCTGGACAGCATCACCCACCCCACTTGGGCACCAAAGTGTCTGTTTCTCCAAACTGGCAGGGCAAAGGTGTCCCTGGACTGCTAACCAGGTATGAACTGCACTAGCCCTGAGGGCAGCTGTCTAACTCTTTATGCTTTTTCTTTATGCTTTCTGACTCACCTCTATGACTTTCCTCCAGGTCTTTACACTCTCTTCTTCTCTTTAATGACCCACCTTTGTGCACTAGTCCCTCTTTCCCCCTTAATTGCTGATGCCTGAACTGCCACCGGGAAGAGTGAGAAACAGTGAGGAGTCCCATTTCCTGGAATAAGAAAGCACAAGTGTCTCCAGAAATGCAGCCTGACCAGCACAGCCCCCACAGGCAAGTGACAGCATGAGGAGACATCGAGCATGTACTGTGGGCCAAGGCTGCTGTGACCGTACCTAGGAACAGCTGATACTCATGAGGGAAGGTTCCGACATGGGAATGGCAGCACCTCAGTGTGCTTAGAGGTTCTCAATAATACAGAGACCACCAAAACTCTACCTCCTGAAGGAAAAATAAATGCAACTGTATGTGATAAACTGGTGCATGCAGTCCTTTGCATAGGTCAGGATAATACTCTAAATGGCACACAAGCACAGGGGGAAAAATCTGCAGCTCTTCACTCTCTCTAATGTTAACCTGCAGACTCAGTGCCACAAAGCATTGCTGAGGCAATAGCTCAGAAAAATTAAAAGCCTGGTAAGTTAACCTCTTACCCCTCGTCTGTATGGCTGTTGGGAAGAGCACAGCAGTACAGCTGAGGAAAAAACATCTTGATGCAATTTTGGGCAGGTTGTAGGAGTTGCAGGGAGGCTGAAGTGGAATCTTCTACTGGGTAGGCAGAAAGGACAGACGATGACCCGTAAAGCTGGAGCGCTTACTCCTCCTCATGCTCAGGAAGGCATCATGATTTTTTTGAGTAGTCCTAGCTTGAGTTTTCGTCCAGTGGGACAAACATAAAAGCAAAAGGATCCGTGTTTTTGTCTGTGAGCAGGGGTAGATCTACTAAGGGACGGGTCTGAGGAGACTAAGCCTTTGTTCACCCCTATATGTCTCCTGCTGGTGTTGCACTCACCACACATCCTCTTCTTTCCCAGGGTCAAAATGGAACAATTTCAAATGTCATATAAAAGATTGTGTAAAACAGACTCCATTTTTTCCAGACAGAAAACCTTTCTTACATCGAAGCTAAGACTGAAATAACATATTGGTGAGAAGTGCAAATTTTTTTTTAGAAAGAGAAGACATTGCCACTGCAAAATCTCACTCAAGTAACGCCCCCCTCCAATAAATCAAATACATAAAAAAACCTTTCCTAATAAAAGAGCAAGTAAAACATGTGAAAATCTAAAAGGACCAACCAGCCCCAAAAGTCTGACAAAACAACAGCAACTGGGTTTCAGGGAATATGGTGAACTGAGTAGATAAAAACCCAAACAAAATGCAGATATGGGAAGTGGGAAAAAACCCAAAAACACCAAAAAGGCAAGATGAAGAACAGAAAGAAATAAACTCGGGGCATTAGTCCAAAAAGCCCAAAATTTTGTGATGTGGCAAGTCACTTCAGGTGATGCTCGATCAGCCCAGTGTGCCTTTGTTCTCCTCCCTGTTTTCTGCAGCATGATAAAAGCACAGGAAGGATGCTCAATGGCAAATTAGCCATCAGCCACTTTCAAAGGAGAGTCATTTAGTGAGATTCACTCATATTTGTATAAGTTGAAACAAAATAAAAGAACAACATTGGTAAAGCAACCAGGCTGATCTTGCAAATACACTTCATCTTGGACCCCTCTGATGGGAAAAACACTCTGTTATAGAGAATGTGACATTATGAATACTGATAACACCTCCCAGCAAGCCTCAAACATCTATTTCTAGATGAGTGTTTACCACCATGTGGTCAGTCATGGTGACCATACCATGTACAAGTCTGATTATTACAGTCCTAGTGTTGTAATAGTTTTGCTTTTCTTAAATGCAGGCATATATGGGGGGGAGGGGTGTGTGTGTTTGACTAGCCCCTCACTTCTGTAGCACATTGGAGCTCTCAAGCTTAGACAAAAATCTGTGAGTTTTTCAACCCAAAGTGGTCAACCTGATAAAAAGGCTCCCCAGAAAGGTGGAACACTTTTTGTCATTGAGTGTTTATCACTTGCCATCATTGGTAAAACCTAGCTAGTCAGACTTAAGGTCATAAGACATAGAGGAAACCCACAGTATTTCTTCAGTTATTTAAGTGATGTGCTGCTCCCCAAAAGGTTGAGAAAGCTTTTGCAGACTGGGTAGGTTTTCATTCATGAGAACTGGGTTGGTTTTTTTGTTTGTTTGTTTGTTTGCTTGCTTGGTTTTGGGGGCTTTTTTTTCTTTCTGTCTTTTTTTCCTTTTAAGCCTGTCTTGCAGATAAAACTTGACACAATTCACCGCAGGCAGGAAACCTTGGAGGGTGCGGTCTGCTGGGTAGAGCACAGGCCCAGGGCTTTGAGTATCTCACTTCCAACCCTGCCACAGGCACTGACTCACTGGCTGCTGGGGGTGAGCCACCTCCCTGCTCTGCATCTCCTGGGGAGATAGTGGCATACCTGATGGGACAACTCTGCTATTAAAGATAGCTAATGCCAGGCGTATGATTTTGGGACTGTCAAAGCTGATGGGCGGTGTCTGTTGGTTTTCCCAAATTCTGGTGCTCATCCCTGCAACATGCATTAGGATTCAGAGATCAAAGGCTCAGAGTGCTACCAGAAGGTACGCTTGATTTGTAAATTGAGCATTCAGTATGCTCATGGATTGCATGTGAGGGTGGCAGCTGAGTGAGAGCAATGCTGCCTTCACTGTAACATCAAGCATGGCTTGCCACATATGAGCCAACCAGACATACCATGACTTTGCCCAAGAAAGACTTTCAGGTTCATGTCTCTGCTCTCACATCAATGCATGTGATCATAAAGGAGGCACTAAGGGTGATCTCATGTCAGCCTTGGGCACTTTGTCCCACCTCAAGCAGGGCTCCTCTTGACCCATCCAGCTCTAGACCACATGTTCCTTGCCCCTACCCTCTTCCTTGTGCCAGCTCTTGTGTTTCACAACCATTTGCTCAGTGATCTGATGCAACTGATGATGAATTTGAGGCAAAGGTGGAAGGCTGGGCCAGGGTGGTGATACAGCAGTCTCACACTACTCAGAGTCATGAGTTGAAGTGTTGTTTCCAGCTTTGCAATGCCTCAGTCCTACAGCAGAATCCATTCTGAACATCGTAAGAAAAGCACCTTAGCAAGGTGTCTCAAAAGCATATAAGTTGCACAAAGAGGCACCTACACGAGTTGTTAGGAGAAGTCAGAAGCTTGTCTTGAAAAAGTCTCATGTCACAACACTTCATCACTTCATCACTCTTCAAAACTGAAATGTTTACCTATCCTCAGTTCTCACTTTAGGCAATGACACACCACTCTGCTCCTTTATTCTGACCAAAGAAATCTTGAATTCATAGATTCAATTGACCAAATGGGTCAAAGCCCCATCCAACCTGGCCTTGAACACTTCCAGGAATGAAACACCTAAACCTCTCAGGACAACCTGTTTCAGTGTCTTACCACTCTCACAGTAAAGAATTTCTTCCCAATACCTCATCTAAACTTACCTTCGTTTAGTTTAAAGCCATCTCCCCTTGTCCTGTCAATACATGCCTTTGGTAAGAAGTCCCTCTCCAGCTCTCTTGCAGGTCCCCTTTAGGTACTGGAAGGTGCTATAGAATCTCCCTGGAGCCTTTTCTTCTCCAGGCTGAACAACCCCAAATCTCTCAGCCTGCCTTCAAAGGAGAGGTGCTCTCCGAGGAGCTCTCTGATCATCTTTGTGGCCCTCCTCTGAATTTGCTCCAACAGGTCCATGTCTTTCTTACGTTGCGGACCCCAGAGCTGGACACAGCACTCCAGGTGGGGTCACATGAGAGCAAAGCAGAGGGGTAGAATCACCTCCCTCGACCTGCTGGCCACGCTGCTTTTGACGCAGCCCAAGACGCTGTTGGCTTTCTGGTCTGCGAGTGCACATTGCTGGAGCTTCTTACCCACCAATTCCTTCCTGCACAGCAGAGAAGCTATGACATGGCTGCAAAAGGCAAGAGAGGACACAAAACCAGAGGTTTTTCTTCCTGCATGTATACTTTGCCCAGAGTTTTGTCTTGAAGACCCACACTGTGGCATCTATGAGGAGACCCTGGCTTGTAGGAGGGCACCGGAGTTGTTCAGCTCTAGGGCTGCAGTTCTGTTTCAGGTGGGAGCAGGATGCCTATAACTCATCATCAGCACTGAACTGTGGGTAGCATCAGGCAGGCAGAGCCCCACTTCCCCCCACTAACACTACGGGAACCAGGCACGTACTTGCTCACCATGCCGAGGAACTCCAGGCACAGGCAAGGAGATGCCACGTGGCACAGCTGCTCTTCGACTGCTGCTTTTTGCCTACATCCCATCTTAAATGTAAAAATCTGCTTGAGAAGCTGGGTATATAAAATTATGGGATTGGTACTGGAAAAGTAAATACACAGGTTCTGATGTGCTATGAAATGGGTCCCCAATTACATTCAGGAGGCTGGACCGAAGTACGGATTGACACAATTCACATGAGTCTGTGTAATGAGTCTCAGGAGGAGAAAACCACACACCCAGAGAATATATTGTGCTGGCACACAGGGTTCCAAAGGGAGCAGAGTTTATCAAGGTTTTTAAAGTGATTCAACATTCACATGTAAGGGACCATAAGAAAAACTGTATATTTTGCTCATGAGCTAATCCACGAGCCACCTGTGTTTGTAAAGCTGTGACTGACTACATGAGCTAGAAATCATTTTTCCCATTTAACTCAACACTTAAATAATATCCAAAAAGGTCAACCTGGGCAATGCTGCAGCACAAGGGTAAGACGTGCCTGCAAGAGGTGTCTTCCTCAGACAGTACCAGAACTAGCCCAGTTGTGCTGCTGATTTTAGAAATTTCAAAATGTAGAACAGATTTTATCCTTATGAAACAGAAAATTTTGCTGGGGTTTGTTTTATTCAGCTTCGTAGCATTTTGCAATTATTACAAAGAATCATCTCACCTTCTGCTCCCCAGCATGGGTCGATGGAGATGTTTGAGGAGACAGTGACGGAGATTCCCTTTCCTGCACATGCTGTACTAAAGAGAGTTACAACAGGTGTCTACCAACATTTTTTACCCCAATGGTTCAGAGCTCTCTAGTCTCTCTTCATTTATTTTCAAACCTATGTCTACCCATATTTATGTCAGGTTCTAAAAATAAGCAGCACAGTTAACATTTTGAATTTTAATTATCTACTGCATATCTAAAAAGATAAGCTGGAACGGGAAGCCCCTCTGTGAGCAGAAGTACAATCTAGTTAAATGAGTGAAATTTATCAGAAAAAATGAGTAATAGGCAGTGAGAAAGACTGCCTCATTTTGCTAATTTTACTTTATAAATTATCTGATTTGACATTCTGTGCTAAAAAATCTGCTTATGAACCAAGAAAAGCGAGGCATGTGCTCCACTTGGTTGAAGCAGAATCTGTGGCCACAAAAATTTTGCTGCATTAGTACTGCAGCATGAAACCCCCTGCCACCAAAATGAAGACTCTTGTGGTTGTTTCTATATCACCTTATATTTAGAAATAACTGGGTATGCTGGGCTTCAAGTTTAGTCTACATTGAGCCTCTTGGTTATCTGCAGTCACACCAGAACTGCGGTAATTTCACCACACAGGTGTCACCAAGGCCCGGAAGCATAAAGCAAAGTTCTCCTTTCCTCTACCTGCAGCCCCAAGCCCATGTCAGGAATGAAGGAAAAGATAATTCTGAATCCTTACCTTGTATTTAATGCATTTTTCATGAGCTATATTAAGACTATCAGCCCATTTTATTTGTGTGCTTCTGCTTGGGACTGGCAACAAACTTTTACTTAAAGTTATTTCAGAAGAAAGAGGCGAAAGGGTGCCAGAATAGGCTTATAAAACTAAGCATGTGTTAATAGCATCTGTTACAAATAAGGCTGGATTCAACTTTCCATTGTCTTACTCCTTTTCCCTCAAGTTGTTTAAATGTTCCAATTCAAAAGGAATTTGGCTGAAAACTTCCTTTACTTGGTCTTGGTCTCAAGGAGAGCTGCTTGCAGGAGTCTTACAAAATGTATTACAAACTTTTAAATAGTGAGGGTATGAGAGAAAAGGAACACAGATATCTTCTTGGATGTTCAGACTAGAAGTAATTAGGTGCAATACAGAAGCCCCCCCAGTCCTGCTGTTTGATCCCCCCAAATTCCTGCAGCAGATTTGTTAGTGCTGCTACTCCAAAAGCAGCATTTCCTTTGCTGTTCTGTGCAGTGATAAATGTTGCAAGCTCTGTCATTAAAGTTACTCGTCGAGACACATTATTTTGAAGGACTTCAAGGTTGCATTGATGACTCTCCAAAGGAAAGCCCCCTGAGGTTGTCCAGTAATACTGAAAGGAGTATAATTTACATGATAAACACCTTGTTCTGAAATAAATAAACCATTTTGGACATGCTTTCTTATACCTTCATTAAAGACAAGCTTTTAGAGCTCTGTAGCTCAAACAGCACAGGAGAAATGGAGCTACACTGCCCAAATCTCCTTTTTTAACCCTTGGCAGCACTATATAAACCCAGGATTTTAAAAAGGTGAAGACAGAAGTGGCTGTTGTGTTCCCTTATGAAACTTGTGTTCTCTGTTACTCCCAGTTTTCCCTTTCATTTCATGCCAAAAAAACTCTAGTAAGTGATGCAAAGTCAGAAAACAGGCTGTCAACCACATGAAGCCAAAATACTCTTAACACGTAACACAGCTTGTGCAAAATTTATTTTGCCTATAATTAACCATCTAGTTTTTTTCATAGCTTTGAGAATGTTGAAAGAAACAGTGACCTGTGTTAACACTGCAGAAGCAGTCCTAACTACAACCAACCTAATGTGTGCACACTTCCTACTAACATTTGACACAGAAGAATAGAAGAACTGCTAAGGAGGACGTAGCAGGTAAATTGAACCATCTCTTTATCACTATATAGACAGGCTGGAAGGATAAAGTTCAAGCAGGATTTTTTATTATTTATTTTTTTATCCTTGAACTGTAAACACATCAGATTCTTCCCTAAAAATCTTTTAAGTGAATTTACAAGTTACAATTATTTTTATTTTCAGATGAGGGTAGTCACCCAGAACTCCTACAGTTAGAAGGCTAGACCAGGAATGCCAAAAGGCCAAAGTTCTATTTGCGGTCTATCAGCGAATTTAACAAATTCCTAAATATTTCAAACTACTGGAATCCAACTAATTCAAATCATATTTCTGTCTTACTAGTTAAATAATGCATGTGCTGTTGCCTGTTTTGACAGTACTCAGACTCTATTAGTAACTCCTGACTGATGCTAAAATTTTAAGTGCTGTGCAGTTCCTACCAACCAGAAACAGATTGCAGATGCTATATACCCTCAGGGGTCCTTCTTTCTGTCCCTGGATAAGACGCATCTGATCAAGCTGATCCAGAGAGCCAAAGCTTGACAGTGTTAAAGATCCAGATGTGAATTCTGAATCTCTGGCTTCAGCAATAGCACTGCATCCAATTTTCAGATTCAATGTGTTCTGATAAGGTTAAGGATCTTTTCCTTCTAACTTTTATAGATATTCCTGAATGAAAAAAGCAAAACAGTAGTTATGTTTATAGTGTGTAAAACATGTAAACTCCCTCATTGCTAGTGAGTCCAGACACCTGCTTGGGCACAAAGATCAGTATTTGCATATTTTGGTACAATCAATATCATACTAATTAATATCCTCAGGAAAAACACAGTGTTTCAAGAGTATTTTAGCTGGACACGTCCAGCAGTGGCTGGAGTTGACTCAAATATGATCCAGCAGCAAGTTTGAAAGTATAAATCCCTTGTGTAGCACTGTCTCTGAAGACTGTGTGTAACCATGGCAAAACATTCTTGATGGTTCCTTCTTCACAAAGTCAAAATTGTATCTAGGAAACTGCTATCTTCTACTTTCTCTTGGATTAGAAATAGAAAATGTCTTACCAGTGCATTCAATGTTAAGAAGGAGTTGAAATTCGGTATATTCAATTTTAAAAAGGAGTTGAATGTGTGAATATTTTTATGATACATTTCCTAGGGTTTTGCACAGCTAAGTGTTAGGCTTTTGCAAGTAAGGGCCTTCCTGCATGTCTTTTAGTAGGCTTAGCAGTCAAGAAGCTCCATGAAATTCTTCTGTTGTGATTTTTTTAAAACATTTTTTGCCATTACACCTTACTTTATATCAACAATCAATTCTTATTCTTGTTTTCTTTGTTTTTACTGAACATATATAAGAATATTTTTCACTAAAGTAGAATCAGAATAAGCTATAATTATGTTTACCTTCTCCCCCCCCTCCCATCCTCATGCTCTGTACAATATTACAGCGAGTTTTTAGGGGCCTATTCTATCTGCATCTCACTGCTTACCAATAGAGCAGGGAAACAGGCTATTACTTCAGAAGTGTTTCCTTAGTTCTGGATGGCAAAAATCTGCCTGTGTAGAAAACAAAAAAATAAATCTCACCTTCACCATAAAATAATCTCTTCAGGGAGATGCAATAGCTTTGGCAAACGTTGACAGACTGGACCTATGGCACCAGTCACACATTACCGTACAGCCAAAAGTGCCCCTGCAAAGCAAAACCCTGCAGCATGGATTTCTTTTCCTCTCTGCTGCCATACAGTGAAACTAAACTGGTCAGAGTCCTGGTTCTTTTCATGCAACTAGAGGAAGATGCAAAGGGATTAGCACACAGAATACAACTTGCTTGATCCCCAAGTCATCTCACGTCTGTTCTTATTCTTGAAATTCAACACAGGCGTGAAACGTAGCAGGACTATGGTTCTTTTTATATTATTAAACTAAGTGGCTTTTAAAAAGCTAGAGGAAGATGTTTAACTTTGACAATGACACACTGAGCACATTTCATACAAATTTTCTAAAGAATATCAATTGAAAAAACATTTTGTGAGTGAGAAGGTGCAGGATTTCTTCATGCTTCATTGTTTCATGCTACTTACTTGATATATTTCATTAACACAAAGATAAGTAATGATTTTTCCACATTTTTTCCTGTCACTTTCCTGGGGACTTAAATATTTTTTCAGTGTTGTTCCCTAATTACATCAATGCAGCATTTGTTTTTTATTTCCTCTTTGCCTACCTCTTGAACTACTCATGACTATTCAAAATAAATGTCAAAATACAGTAATAGGAGAATGCCTCAACATCTCCAGTGGCTGAATATCTGAACACAGCATATTCTTGTTGAGTTTTCCTATGAGTCTCTACCTGCTTTTAGTAAGATATGTTTCACAGCCTTACTATTTCCTTAATGCGTCCTTTCTATAAGAAATAAAGCTTTCTAGATTTTTATTTCAATGACAATTTTTTTTTCAATTTGCACTGATTTTAGATTTTTTTAGAGGTTCAAATGTCATGTAATAATTAATTTTCTCTTGTACCATTTTCAGCATTTACCTTGCTTTAAATGTCATAGCCTTTCACTTCTGTTACTTTGATTTCCTCGCTGCCTCTCTTCTCTACAAGCTGTAACTGACTGTGTATTTTCATGTGGTCTCCACATCTTTTTCCACTTTTGATAACATTTTTTAAACCTAATTGTACCTTTTAACAGTTTTGTTTTTTTTTTCTGCAAACCCACACTGACCACTTCTTGATTTTTGTAATCTTCTTTTCAGAGGAACTGCAGCCTGCTGGTTATGAAGTCTCAGCAGTCCCAACTCTCCTTCCACGCAAAGAGATTCCAATACATCCTGTTGCAGCATGATGCTCACTGACTTCCTTAATCTACCAAGTGAATTTATTGAAACACAGTGCTCTAACTTGACTGTGAACATTTATTTCATACCAGGTGAAATTCAAGGAATATTTTGATCGCTTACACATTATTCTTGTTTGCTGTCAATGAGATGTTCTGAAGCATAAGTTACTTCAGAGAGGCAATGGAACAAGAGTTTGACTTCAGGTTTAAAAGACAAGAATAAGCTGTTGTCATAAAAGATGAGTAAGAGAATGATATTACAATAAAGAGATGCCTGAATATATGTTAGTTCAGTACAGATGACAGAATATGTTTTCAATACTTAGAACATGTCTGATTTGAATGTAGAAATTGTGGACTGGCAAAATTCAAAGACATCACGTCTTGGAAAGTGAAGAATTCAAGAAGTGCTTATGACTGTATTTCTTAATATTTTACTATTCTGAAGTGAAATCTTTCACAGAATGAGCTAACTCAATGACTCTTTCAGTTAATACCAGCAACTGAGACTATAACCAGCTTAGAATGGACAACATTTAACAAAACAACCTTGCTCCAGGTGTTAAATGATAATGACATATATTGAAGCTTCAAACTCCCATTCAACATGCTCTTACACAGGTTTTTTAATGAGTAGCTACATGTACATCAAACTTTCTCCAATATCTCATGTTACAGGAACTGTAGGCTGTATTTCTAAAGCACATAATTGAAGTGGCAAAAATTGAACTGGCAAAAGAAAACAGATGACATTAAAAATTGTTTGAAAACTATGCATTGTTTCTGAGGCATCTTACTCAAAACAACTGTAAATACCGAAAGAATATATTATTAATGCATTATTTACTTCCAAGTCACGATTTCAGTTATAAAATTAAACCCACTTGTTACCCCCCAAAACAACGGCAAAAAAATTCTTTTCTCCTGAATCCCTATTTTCCTGGTGGTAAAAGAAGAAAAGAGGAATGATTAACAGGAGGAAGACAGTGGTAGTAAGCCTGTAAGAACACGAAAAAACAAGAAGAGTAAGAAGGAAGAAGCAAAATAAATGACATCTTGTGATCCTCCCTATTATGTGGAAGGCTATTAACTATTCTACCTCTTAACACCAACAAATATTTTACTTGAACATTTTTTCTACTAATCTTAGAGACTCGGAGTGCTTTTCTGTTAATTGTCAATGAAAGTAGAGCTTACTTCAAATGTGAAGTAAATGTTATCATCAATATTCCAATAGAAGCGAGAAACATGAGAGGTAGTGACATGTTTAATTAAAAAGGAAACAAAAAAATAAAAGCCCCCCAAGAAGTCAGACTTAGAAACACTAAAACCATAGATGAAGAAAAAAGTGAACCCTTTTAAATGCAAAAGAAGCAGTGTACTTAATATGGTATCTGGACAGTTATTAGTCAGCTCTATGAGACAATGCTTATTACATACTTCTCAACACTTTATAGAAGTTGAGCATTCCAGTCGCTCCACTGTATCACTCTACATCTGGAAATTAACAGATTGATACATTGAACAACATGAGTAATACTCAAATTTAAGGTGGTATTTGCTAAAAATACATTTCAAGGTATTTTTAACAAATGAAACTGAGACTGCAGAACACCAATGAATATTTCTTCATGAATAAATATATGTAAACAAGACCAACTTAATTCCCTCTGCAGAATGAAATACAGTAGACAGAAAACCATTTAATTGAAGTACAAATGAACAAAAGTCACTCAGCAGGACACCCCATACCATTACTGAAAGACATATCTCAATTGTTTTTTCAACGGAACTGGTTTTGTTGTCTTCGGAGTCTTCAAAGGAATTGAAGTAGTGCAGAAAAAATGAGTGATGTTTAAGCACATATGTCTGCATCGTGTTGTTTTCTATGTTTTCATCATGGTTGATGACGAAGCTTGAAAACAGGTCAGTTGCAAGTGCATGCTGCTTTTGAACTTGTTTAGTAATTCTTCTAGTAATCTATAAAAGGAAAATAATTACAGCTTTGGGAGATTCTGTAAAGGGAACAATTACCAAAAGTTTTGGCTGTTCTCTCTGTGGTTTCAAGTACATTGTCTGCTTAAATAAAAGGCCTAAAATTGGATCTGTTAAAATATCTGAAGAATATAGATATTTAGAAGTATACCAATTGTGTCAGGGTCATCTGTGGCCAGAGGAGGACTTAGACACAGAGATATTATCAAGATGATAAAATTGCCTTTTATATGGCTTTCCTTTCAGATAAAGATCATCATCTTCAGAGAAGCATATTTGTAAAACACACGGGCAAAAGTAGAGAGTGTCATAAGATACTTTTGTAAGGAAAATCCAGAAACTGCCAGGCTATGTACCATCTAATATTCCTTATCGATGCTCTGGCTTTTCCTGTGTAGCTGAATTGTGAATTTCAGTTCTAAACCTTGTCTTTAGAAGGTATTTCACATATTTCTCTCAAGAATCATGGCTGAGAGATCACAGATGGTAGGATGGATGTTCTAGGAGAAATATTAATTCACCAGCAACCATCTGGTTCTGTCCCTTACTGATAAACTATGTGCAAGTTCATTCTGGAGCATAACAACGGTTCATTTACATCTACAGAGCTGTCAAGAAGGTACTTGATGCAGTGGATAATATTTATTATAATCCACAAATTAGAGGTGTAGGAGCAATGGTATTGTTGGGCCTATTGTAGAATATAGTTACTGTAAGAGTGAAGATGCATTAAGATGTTTTATGGTCCTGGCTGTGTGTTTTATTTTCTCCATATTCTAGGGAATAACGTGATCTCTGAACTTTCTGCCCTATTTCAAAAACAAGCTATATAGGGCAAACATGTATCACCTGAACTTTTTGGAAAGTTGTGATTATTGAACAGCCAGTAACAGAAAAAAAATTACATTGCACATTAAAAAAAGCCCAAACTAGCTCAGGAACAACAACTTAAAGCACAAAATCAGTATCTCCTTCCTCAGCAGGTCCTCTGGAAGATGACACTGTCCACATTCATCATTTAGCATCATAATAATGATTGTGAGTGAACAGACCTGAACAACTCTCAATCAGTGCACAAATGTGTTATTTTACACAAATACATGTAGATTACAATGAGCTGCCTAGAACAATGGCAATTGTCATGTAATGACCTGGGAAACTTTCCAAGTTTTGCACTACCTAGGGCTCAGAACTTTGCGGCAGATGTAAAAATGATGCAGTTCTTGATTCTCATTTGTCTCATGAAGCTCAGATGCTTGTGACTAAATGAAAAAAACAATTCTACAGGTGTTTTGGAAAGTCTGAGTTGAAAGAACTCTCCTTACTCAAAACTGATTTCTAACTTCAACAAAGAGCTAAGTAAGACAGAGCGATATCTTGAGACTTGTTGTGGCTAGCAAAGAGTAAGTTTGAATAAACAGACAGAGGACATCTGGAAGAAGGCACAGCCCACAGACCATGGGCTGCACAAACTGTCTCTTTATATGTCTACGAAATATTCTGAATTCTGACTGTTAAGTGCAAATCTGACTGATTTGATGCAGGAAGATACAATACCAACCTCAAATTCAGACCATCCATACTTATACTACTATACTCATTACAAATATGTCCTAGTTTTACCATACTCTTTATTAAGCTATGCTTGTGACTACCAAATACTAGGCTGGATGCAGCAAAGCAGCTTGGTTGTCAGAGGTGGTTATGGTGGAGAAGGAAGAACCCAAAACTCCTCCTTCTGATGTTAAGAAAGAACCACAGATCCCTATTTGTTTTTAAAATAAAACAGGCCAGTTTTGAGAGTTGCCCATGTATCAGCTGGTAAAGGCCTGGACTTTGTTCTTGGCCATTTTTTTAATTGCTGTTAAATTCAGTAAGACAATACAATGGACCTCACAGAAACTATAAGATTAACAAGAAGGGTAAAATTGACTGAAATTACAAGATAAATACAAAGCTACATTGAACTGATAAGACTAGGATGGGCAAGCAGGATATGCCACAAAGCCATTGGCTGTTCTTTGTAATTTAATAGG
>VYXB01002825.1:12075-79287 GCA_013397135.1 Pachyramphus minor | reverse complement strand
CAAGGAATCCAAATATCGGACAGAAAGAAAAGGACATCTTCATCAAACAAACCCCAACCCAAGGAAAACCCCCCAGATTCATTAAATCCACAGGAGCAGAACTATCAAAGCTTATGCATGTGCACACAGAATCCTGAGATGTCGCAATGTGGTGGCTGAACAGTATAAAAGACGGAGAGAACAAACGTCCTGTGCTGACTTGCTGTAGAAGCAACAGCCCGGTGCATCGTACCTTTTTGCTTGCTTTTATTGTCTTGCTAATAAAACTGTTTTTCTGCAGCTTTGCAGCCCGGCTTTTATTGGTAACTTTAAACCCTGGCATGGCCAGGCAGGCAGATGGGTGCTGACCTGGAGGGCAGCACTGAGCCCTGGCTGGAGCTGCCCAGGAGTTCACAGAGCAGTGGAGCTGTGGCACCACCGAGATGGAGCCTCCCACAACACCTGAGCCTCTATTCCATTAGCTGTAGACTTGGATAAGGAACTTGCTCTAAGCTGTGTAGGCTACAAAGGACTACAGGTAATGTCTATGAAGGCCATGGTGCTTTGTGAGCAGCTGGAAGGGGCTGGATACTGCAGGGAGGAGGGGATTGTAATGACGGCTGGAAAACAGTTTGAAACTTGGTTGTTGCTTAGACCAAGTCTTACTTTGGCATCATCTGAACTCCTCAAAAATGTAAATAAAAATTAAAAAACACCCCCACACACAAAGAAGGAAGCCAGATCTTGCACTTGGCTGCATTATTAGTTTCCCAGCCTTCCTGTAGTGTCAGGGGAAGGTGGTTTCTGAAGGTACCCACCAGCCGTGCTGCCTGCTGAGCTGCATCCCTCAACCCAGGATTGCTCTGGAAGGCTTTGCAAAAGGATTCCTCACAAATGCCTTCAGGCTTCTGAATAAAAGCACAGATGCTATTTATACTGTTCTCTAGCATCTTGGTGCACTGTATCTTTAAAAAGTTATTTGAATCAAAGCTCTCATTCTTTAATTAAACTTCATTTAGCTGCCATCTGCCTTGGATCAAAATGGCTTCATGTTTTGCAACTCTTAATGAAGATTGTTATTGGATTTGTAAACACATAAGCAACAAAAAAAAAACCCTAAAACACCAAAGGCTTTGAAAAGTAATAAATGAGAAACACAGCAGAAGTGTTAAGATCTGCATCTTCACTCATCTAATTGTAATGGAGTGGCTCCCATTCAGCAGATAATCACAATATACACAAAAAACAAGTGCCACTCTGCCACTGCAGGATCAAGATTAGGGAAACTGTGAGAATTACAGCTGAGGGAAGCCAGTAATAAAGCAAAATGATCTATCATTTTTCCAAAGGGAAAGGTCATCGCTCCTAGGTCACAAGCAAACATAGGCACCAGGTTAAGAGTTTCCCACCCCAGCCATGCAAAATGGAAGTGGATATTGTGGCCCTTAAACTACTCAGAATTGCAGTGGGAATCACTGCTATTCACTCCACAAAATATATCTGTTACCAGAACCCAGCAGCCTCAAAACCCAGCCATGGGAACCTGGAGGTTCCAGGCGGATGCAGAGTTCCCTGGCTTAGCATACAGGGCAGGGCACAAGCTGCCTATTAGAAAGTGGGACTGGGGGGGTTTGCAGAGCTCCATATCATGGATCAGGAAACTTAGGGAAGAAAATCTGAGGCCAGAGCTTTGGCTTAGCCTGTGCCATAGCAGCACAGCCAGCCTTCCCCTGCCCCATCTGGCTCACCAGACTCAAGCAACAGGATGCTGAGGATGCTGAGGATGCCAGCAGGAGAAGAGTCTCCTTGGTCAGTTGCCACCCCCCTCAATCATTTACAGCCCTTATGATTACATTCAGCTTTCTGAATCAAATCATTAGTCCCCAGCAGAGCTCCCCTTCCCAAATTTAACTCCATAGCCTGCATTCACTCCTGCCTTTCAGCAGCATCACCAGGGCCTGTGTGAGCCTCGTGCTTCAGCCCCACCCTGCCAGAGCCTCTGCTTGAGGGACGCTGGGATGGGCAGCCTCCAACATCCCCATCAGATCTGCATGACTGCCTTTGGTGCTCTGGCATCAGACCTTTATGTCCTTCACAGAAAAAAAAATCAAAATATAATGAGCGTGCTCTCTTAGGTGACACCTACTCAGTGGAATCTGACCTGTGAATAAGCTCCTTTCAGACATTTGGGAAGAGAAAAATGTATTTTTACCTCTGAATCACGTTTCTTTGTTTCCTAATTGCAGGTGCTGCAGGTTTGAGCATCAGGCAGAAACAAGAAAGTCTCAGATTTTGATGCCAACTCCTCAGATGTCAAACTGCATTTCTAACTGGGGTCACTGATACAGGCTTTGCCACCTTTGTGCACTACCCTACATTTGTTTGGGATTTTGTTATCTCATGTGATCATTTACATCTAACTCAAGAGCAAATGCAAGTCCAGAGCCAGGAAATAAAACTGTAGATGTCTTGAAACAGTTCTACTCACCATCAAATAACACTTCTACCAACCATCTGAAACCCTTCTGGGGCCTGAAGAGACACAGACTCAAGCAGACCAAAAACATGTAAAACAAATAAAGCATTGCATTGCACTCAGAAAAACTGTCATGAGTGACTTTGATCCTGTGTCCACCACTGCCCACTCTCTGGCAGACCACAGCTGCTGCTGTCATGGCAGGTTTGCTCTGTGACAATGCTGTGACCCATCCTGCATCCTGGAGGGACACCCAGCAGTGGTCACCCCCACAGTGATGCCATTTGTTGCTGCCTGGGATAGCTCCAAAGTTACAATCCCCAGGGCCCTTACTTCACTTGGAGAGAAGGAAGCTCTGGGGTGACCTTCTTGCTCTATACAACTACCTAAAAGGACACTGTAGCCAGGTGGGGTCAGTCTCTTCTCCCAGGTAACACAAAAGGAAATGGCCTCAAGTTGTGCCAGGGGAGGTTTAGATTGTGTATTATGGGAAAGTCTTCACCAAAAGGGAGGTCAGGCATTGGAACAGGCTGTCCAGGGAAGTGCAGGAGTCACCATCCCTGGAAGTGTGAGACCTCTTGGCTTCAATCACTGGTGACACTAAGGATTTACTGAGCAGCCAAAGCCTGACAAGAGTCTGTCCAGGGGTGCCCTTCTGCCCTTACTCTTACGTATAAATGCTATTTATCAATACTATATGTAATAAAATAAGTACTTTTAAGAGCAAGGCAACACTTTTTATTTTTATTTAAAAAGGCCTTGGTGGCAGGAATATAGTGTAAAAATCATTGGAAAAACTAAAAGGCATTGATACATATTGGAATATACACTTTTTACATAAATTACATTTATTTATTTATTTATTCTCTCATTTGAGGTTCTTATTCGGTATTGAGGTCTAATAGTTAATAGGTCCTGGGATCTGGACGTTTAGACCACCATAGTCTAACATGTACATGTTCATGGGCCATTGCTGAAAGAGAGGGAGAGAAAAAGAAGGCAAAAGTCTCTGTTAGGACACAACACAAAACCATGCATACATCAAACCTCTGACATGTTTTGACACCAGCTGTTGCTCCCACTTTCCAAGGAGAAGAGAAGAACCAACCCCAAACCAAAACACCAGCGGCAAACTTGACAAAAAAACTTCTAAATTTGTATTTCTCTTGCTCTTTTTTGGGGGGAGTTTTATTTTGTATCATCCACAACCAAAGCCAAGCCCTGAGGGAGTGCAGTTGGATGCATCTCCCCGATTTGTTTCCTATTTTTGTGGGTTTGTGGCATGCTGAAGCTCTGTATCACTCCCAGGACCGAGCTGGAGGTACACTCGGCACAGCTCGGATCATGGGGAACCACTGGGTCCTGCCAAGAGGTGCTGTGGGCCCGAGCCAGTGCCACCAGCATCCGTGTTTTAACCCAGTGGGGTGGGAGAATTTGCTCTGTGTGTGGCCCATGCACGGCTCCCACTACAGCTGAGCACCCCTGTGGCACACAGGAGGGATGTGGGAGAGCCCCAAGCAGAGGCTTTGGTCTGCTGACCTCCCCCAGAGAAACCCAGCAGGAAAAGCCCCACAGGTGTGTCCCCTTCTTTGCCAAACCTGCTTGTGCCACTTTACATCACACTTAACAGTGTTTGTCAGGCAGAGGGAGGTGGTGACGGTTCGAGAACAAAGAGCAGCATCCAGAAGCAGAAAGACAGGTAGGCAGTAACCCCCCTAATATTTGGAAGGCTTTACCACAAGTGAGATCTGATTTGTTGATGATGTAGACTCCATATTGGAAGAGGAGGAAGAGGAAGACGAGGAAGAGGAAGATACCAAGTTCCCTTCAGAGATCCTCTTCCGCTTCCGTTTGGGAACACTGATGTCTTTCTCTGCAAGGAGAGAGGGAAGGCATGAGGTGTCTGAGCCCTGCAAGTGGTCCCTAAATGTGGGGTCTCTTCCTGCCACTCTGATCTTGCCTGCCACAGAACATCTCCCTGCAGCAATCTGCTCAGCCTCCATGATCTGGCACGGAGCTGTCAGCTTTCCTCACATTGCAGCCCTGCTCTTGCTTCCCAGATCTCCCTTCTCTACACAGCCACCTATTTTCATAATGCTAATAGGATCATAATTTTCTCTAGGGTTGCTAATTCTGACACATTTGATTAAAACTGGCTGAGATTTATTGGGGAGGATGGGACAAAGAGAGAAACACATTCCCAGTGATCACAGAAACCTTGTTTCCTTAGAAGTTCAAGCGCTAAACGATGGATCGAATTTAACCCGTCAATAAATTGCTCATGGTGAGTAAATTGCTAATGGGGGAGAGATAATCACATCCTCCAGAATATGCTGGAAGTTTGAGACGAACAGCCCAGTCTTCCTGCAGCTCACAGAAGTGGAATCATTTAGGAGGATGGTTTGCTAATGCACAGATGCTTAGCCCATTGAGGTAGGGCCTTCTCCCCAGCCAGACTTAGGGATGTGGGAGGTTCAAACACCACCTCACAACCCCCATCCATTTTTCCCGTGTATTTTCTCTCCTGGAGCTGGGAAAGTCAGGTATGTCCTAGCCCTTCCCTTACCTGTTTGTTTGGCCTCGGGGCAGATTTCGGCAAATGGCCTGTGGAAGAGACAAAGGGTGAGTCAGGCAGATGCTGTTGTTTCACCCTGTGTGCCTGCCCATGCTGGGACACAGCCCAGACCCCAGCTCTGAGCTGCCTCCTCCAACACCCCTTTGCATGGAGAGGGGACTCAGAGCATCCCCAGTGTGCCCCAGAGGGAAGCAACCTGAAAGAACTCAGCTGGGTCTCTGAGTTTCCTGCCCCCTTGTCATTCTTTCCTGCCCCTATCATGTCTCTTCCCAGCAGGATCATCACAAATTGCACAAGAAAGAGGGGAATAATCAGCCCTTTGCTGTGCCCACCCATGGGTGACCACCTCCCTGCAGCACAGGACAATGTCTGTGGTGGCTCTGGTGGCCCTGCAGTGAGTTACCCCACTTGTGGCTGAAGAAGCAAAGACTACACTTCAAGAACAGAAACCTCCCCCACCACAAAGCTGGGGGGACTTACTGGAGCTGGTTTATAATCACCATCCGAATGCTCTCCCGTGCCTTCAAGATCTTCTCCAGCCGATGAATGTCATAGGTATTGGGATTTCTGAACGGGATATCGTCCGGCAACCCAGTAACCTCCACAGCATCAGGACTGTCCCTGATGAGCTTATAGGGCACCATGACGGGCCGGTTCAAGCCCAGAGCCTCTCCTGTAACAGCAGAGCAGAGGACAGCATACCAGCTTTACCCCAAGGGGCTCCAGACCCAACCAACTGAAGGACCAAGAGCCCCAGGGGACTTTGGGAAGCTGTGGCTGCCATGATGTCCAACCTTTGCTGCAGCCACGCCCCACCCAGCTGTTTCACATCTACCTGCCCAATTTATTGTCTGCTCTGTTAGCCTCCATTTAGAGTCCTGCAGGAGCCTCAGGTAAGTTCAGAGCACACCCATCACCTCACTTGCACCAGCAGCTGGACCAGCATCAGCAGCATGAGAGAGATCCCTGGACAGGGGGCAAATGGGAGAGATTTGCCCATTTCCACTTCCCTCTGGCTGTCAGCAGGTCTGGGGATCACTGGGGTGGAGATCACTGCCATCCCTCATCATCACATCAATCACATCACATCACATCACATCACTCCTGCCCATTTTTTGAATCAGTTTCTCTCTCTGGCTTCCACAACATCCTATGGCAGTGAAATACCACAATTTAACTCCTTGCTGGATTAAAATCACTTCCTTCTGTGCAATTAAATCTGCTGCTCACCTCTCCAGTTACCCCTTGAGTTCCTACTTGGTGGGGAGCAGTGAACATCCCTCCCTCCTGTGCTGGTTCTTTCTGACTGTAAAAGCCTGCTCCATCACTCTGTCTCTGCAGCCCAACACATGAAGGTGTGAGTTGTGCCTCAGCCACATTTTTGGCTTTCCTCACAGAGAGTTTGTCCCTGGAGCCTTCCTGACATCTTCTGCTCCATAAACAGTGCCAGAACCATGAGAAAGCAGAGATCTGCTGTGGGCTTGGCCCTCCCAAGGGTTGAATGGATAGAGATGCTCAGAGCATGGGCACCAGCCTCCTGGGGTGCTGTGCCCATACACTGGCACCTCCAGTGACACAGATCCACCCTCAAAGCAGCACACAGCCCCTGCTGCGAGCAGCACCCCAAAATAAACAGGGTTGGGAAGGGTGAGCAGCCTTGACAAGAGGAGATTAGAAAGGAGGGCAATGACATTCCCTACTGCTTTGCTATGAGTTTGGTTATTCTCCTTCTCCCTCAGGCAGTTATTTTGGGGAGGGAGGCAAGACACTGCACTGAAGTTGTGAGGTGCCACTGAGCTCCTGTGGCCTGGCTGTGAAGCCCTGGGGACTCACAGGCTGAAAAATACCTGTACTTACACAAGCTGTGCCCCTGTGATGGCAAGGGGACAGCCAAGAGCAGGGGCAGCACAACCTGCAGGGTCAAGATGCAGGGTCATGCACCCTGCGCTGGCTCCTACACTCCCCCCACCCCCAGCTATTCCTGCTGCTCCTTTTCCCAAGGACAGGTGGAAGGAGAGGTTTGCTGGGTGGCACAAGGAGCCTGCAGATGGCACTTTTGAATTGTCAATATTCTGACCTCCTTTTCCACTGCAGCTTCAGGAAACTGTTCCCCACACATGCTGCTTGTCAGGATGGGGTTCCAGCCTCCCTCCCAGCCTGGTAGGCAGGGGCTGGCACCAGGCAGCACACTCAGTATACACACCATGGCTCGTGCCAGATCAGGACATGTTAAAAATGCATCAAAGGCTGACAGCAGACTGAACAAATCCTGCTCCTGTACTGCATTTTGCCATCCTCCTTCCCCTTGCCAAGGATGAGCTGTCAACAAGAAGGTCACAGTCCCACCTGCCAGGAGCAAGACACAGGGATGTCCCTGGGGACAGGCTGTAACGTGGAGCAGCAGGATGGAACCTGTGCTGCAGCAGCTGCCATGTGCTCAGGCTATAAATAGAGGCCTTTGGTGGAATTAATTTTAACTACAGCTGCTGTCAGCAAACCCAGGCTCTCTCTGTGATGCATGCAGGCGGAGACTCACCGTATTTTTCATTGAAAAGCTCTTTCACTTGCTCTCGGAGAATCACCTTCTCTCCGAGCCTGTTGGCATCATCCTCATCTGCAAAAGCAAGGACAGGCATGAACACACCTTGTTTCCTTCTGAGCCCATGAAAAATTAATCCCACCACCAAAATGCAGGACTGTGTCCCTGTCCCTCTGCCCCAGCACGGCCTGGGGACGCCTCAGAGGTGCTGCTCTATCCTTGCACCCTGTGATGCCTTTCAGAGCTGTGCAAAGCAGCTCTAAAGTGTTGACAGATCTCCATTTGCCATGCACTGCCATGACTGAGAGCATTTTACATTTACTTTGAGCTGTGTATGACTAGAAAATGACTAGAAAAACTGCAAAGCAATGGACGCTCAGGCCCTCAGTGCCATGAATGCTCCCACGAGTGACATCAAGGAATGAGACAGCACTTTTATGGCTAGGCTCCTAAGTACAGTATTGTTTTATACAATCAGCTTGGCTTTACTAGCTTTTTCAATTATCCTCATCATGCTAAACAGTTTCTCCTCCGTTCTCTCATTTCAAACAATGTGTCTAATTCAGTAGATTTTTATCCTCAGCTATTTAGCATCCTCAAGAGGCTCCAGCACAAACAACTGGGGTCAGTACAAGTCCTCTTTGATGCTTTTTTACCTCTACAGGTATAAAGCACCAAGTGATTGAACCTTATCTGCCTCTTGCTGGGGTCACCCTTCCAGTCCTGAGCCAGTTGTGATGTGCTGTGCAGGATCAGCTCCTTCCCACATTCTCTCCTCCCAAAGAGAACCCTCACTGCACCCAAGGCAGGCACTGTCACCCTGGCTGGCAAGCCACTGGATAGATATCATGGAATCCCTGAAAGGTTTGGGTTGAAAAGGACCTTAAAGACCATGCAGTTCCAACTCCCTGCCACAGGCAGGGACATCTTCCACTAGCCCAGGTTGCTCCAAGCCCCTTCCAACTTGGCCTTGGACACTTCCAGGGATGGGGCAGCCACAGCTTCTCTGGGCAACCTGTGCCAGGGCCTCACCCACCCTCACAGGGGGGAATTTCTTCCCAATATTCTATTTAACCCTGTCCTCTGCTGGTGTGAAGACATTCCCCCTTGTCCTCTCACTTGTTCAGAGTTGGTCTCCAGCTCTTGGAGCCCCCTTAGGTACTGGAAAGGCCTCTAAGGTCTTCCCAGAGCCCTCTTTTCCAGGTGAACAGCTGCAGCTCTCCCAGCCTGTCTCCATGGCAGAGGTGCTCCAGCCCTTAAGGTATCTTCATGGCCTCCTCTGGACTCATTCCAACAGATTCAGGGCTTTCTTGTGCTGAGGCCCCCAGAGCTGGATGCAGTGCTCCAGGTGGGGTCTCACACTGGGTTTTTATAGCATCAAGGTGAGCCCTGTAAACCCTGGCATTAGGGATCCAAGCATCCTCTGCCCCTGAATAGTCTGAAGCTATTTAGTTTCATTTCAAGCAATCACATGATTATGATTTTTGATTATTTTGAGCACATGATTTTTGATTTTAAGCAAACAAATGGCTGGCAGTTTTGTTTCAAACACAAGGTGAAAACCCACCATGAGTCCCTCAGCATGGGACTGATCCCAACACTCAACACCCCTGGCAGAAACCACCCCACTCCACACCTCAGCCACCCTGCTGCTGCAGGTGCTGGAGAGAAGCTGGTACCCTTAAACCTCCACACTCTGCTACTGCAGGGTACAGCCTCAAAAAAGCCTGTTCTCTACCCAGAAAACAATTGTTTTGCCTTGATATAACTAGGAAAAACCAAAAAGACATTTCTGCAAATGTCTGGCCAAGTTGTGCTTCAAATCCAGAAAGGGCAACAAAGCAGCTTGAATGGCATGGAACAAAAAATAAATAGAACAGATGAAACTCAAGTGTTGCCAAGGAGCTCTGGTTTCAAGGTGATGCCTTCCAGTGCTGCTCCAGAGGCCGTGGCAGGCCAGTGGGGACCAACCCTGTGGGCTCCCTCTGTGACTTCCTTGTCATCAATGCTCAGTTTCTGGGCTGTATATATGCACCCATGTGGATGTGTAGATGGTAGCAGACAAAGAAACACCAAAACTCAGTGTTCCCACTCATGTAATTCTCTGGGTCTGTAAAATGAAGCAGCTCTTTCCTTTCCGCTCATGCCCCAAGCGACGTGAGTGCCGGAAACAAGATCCCAAGGGTTTTTTTTTTCCACCTTGCAGTACTCATGAATTCCCATCCAAGGACACAAGCAAATATGAAAAACCTGGAACTGAGCATGCATAACAGAGAAGCCAAAGAGGAGGCTCTGGCCAGTGGTGCTGCTTCCTGGGCACTTGCCCCTCCGTCCCAAGGCAAGAGAGATCTCCATGTCTCTTTGACTTAAATTTGGATTTGGGAATTAATCAACTCAAGGAAGCCACTGCTGCTCCTGAAATGTGCAGAGTCCTTCCCATCAAGCAGGTTTATCCATGCTGTTGCCTTCAGCTCTGTGTTATTTTTTTTCCCCCAAAAAGTAGGCAGTTGATTAACCTTTTTTCCCCAATCCTACTTGCCTGAAGCCATGACCCCTGGCCTCCACAGGCACTTACATCCACGTGGTCACATTTTTAAAGCACCATTTGCTTTTTTCCTTGTCAGAACTTGATGTTTCTTTGAAAAACAACAAGTTATATTTAGTAATTATTAAAACTGGGGTTTAGGTGTCTGCTGTTGGACAACAGGATCCAAATCACTGCCTATTCTTCTAGTGACTCAAAAAACCCGCACAAAACCAAATCCAAGGTATCCCAAGGATAAACAACAGTTCTGTGTTCATGATGACATGTGCAGAGCCCTGATCTTGGCAGTGAAGCCACAGCATGGCTGAGCAGGGTACCCAGTGGAGCCTTTCTCCTTCCCATGCCACCAACAGCACTCTGTGAGTGCTGCTCCAGGCAATGCCCCTCCTCCCCTGGGCCACTGTGCATGGGGTAACAACCTTCTGTTACCAAAACATGTCATGAAGCCTGTTTCATCAGGAAAACTGCAACTGCCCAGCACATCCCACTGAGAATGTGCCTTAGATCCCTTTTGTAGCCAATCCCAGACACATCAAAGAGACACCCAGCCATGGCAGGATCTGGCCCTGAATCCTAAGAGGATTCTTTCCCCTTCCAGCTTCCATGGCTGCAATTCAGTTATACCCCTGTGCAAATCCAGAATAAACCTGCTGCCTTCACTGAGGCTATTGCACAGTAACTCAGGGTTAAATGCAGTTGGAATTACCTCAACACATGTATGTTTTCAAAACAGAGCTATAAACTTGACACCTAGACACACAGCCAGAATTCCAGCTGGCTGATTGCACTACCACTGGATCTGCCTTGCCCTGCCACAGGTACAGGCAGGAGAGCTCTTCCTCACTCCTATATATTAGTCTAGATCTTAAATCCCCTGAGCCTTCATGGCTACACACCAACCTTGGCCCAGAGTATGTGTTAAAGCAAAGCAAAAAAAACACCCCAACCCAAATCCATGCACGCTCTCTGTTGAACAGTAAGTGGATTTTTAACAAATTAATTGCTGGGACACATGGATGAGCTGAGGAGAACACGTCAGGTTGGTTTGGCTGGAGCAGAACTGGCTCTGATGCCCAGGGACTACAGCGACAGTGTTTAGAAATGCAGAGGGAATAGTCACAACAATAAAACACTATCATTCAGTTTGGAGCATCACAGGGAAACGGAGCAGAGAGGAAAAAAAAAAAAATACCTGAAATTTGGGGGGGTTTAGACATTTTCATTCCCATATTAAAACGCAAGTGCATTTCTTGTCTGCTACCATCTAGGATGCATCAACTGAGCTACGTACCATTCAAGGCAGCGTACGCTTTTTCCAAGGATGTTATCCGTCTAGGGGCTACAGTGCAAGTTACCGGAAGACAAAAACAAGAAAAGAAAGAGAAAGAAAAAAGAGCCATGAGTGCTGCAGCTTGGTTTCTTGGTCACAAACTAAAGCAAAACCCAGGACGACGCTGCCCCTAACAGCTTAAAATTCCTCTGGTCCTGAGGCCCCCTGGCACAGAGACACTTTCGGTAGGTAAGTAACTGCTGGGTGGGTTGTTTAGTGGTGAGCTGGGCTCTCCACCTTGCACCAGCACATGCTTGGTTTGGAATGTGCTTGAGCCTGCCAGCATCTCTTGGGATATGCTGCAGTCCTGGGCAGCTCAAGGTCCACACATGCCCAGGGATGCACAGTTGAATGGCAGCATTTGTGGCATGTGCCAGAGCAGCAGTGGCTGTGCTGCAGGGCTCTTCCAGCATCAGAGGAGCAAAAAAATCTGAGGCTAAAGCAGATGAAAAGCAAACAGGGAACTTGTGTCAGTTGTGCAGCAATGGGGGAAACGGGAGAAAGAGGAGTCCCTAAGGAGAGGCTGGTGCTTGCCACTGACTCCAAAGTGACGAGCGATATCAAAAAGAAATGAATTTCCTGGGGAAAAGCTGCAGGGACAGGGCTAGGGCCAGGATTTGCATGATGGGCAAAGGAGGAACGAAATGGCTCATCCTGTTGAAGTCACAGCCACAGGGACAGTCAGTGGAGAGGTCGGGGCTGCAGCACCAGGGTAAGGAAAGGGCTCAGTGGGGAGGCTTATGCTGCCAAACTGCAGTGCACTGGCACTGGCAAACTGGAGGGGACTGGGGAGATATCAGGAGCACGTGTCCAAATTTCCTAAACAGAAGCATAAGCAATCTGAAATAACTTAAAATACGTGTCCCACATTTCAAGGAGGCTCAGGAAAGCAGCCACTGCAGCACAGCGCTCTGCTGATGCCCTGTGTGGGAGACCAGAGCCCTTTGGTTCAGTGGCACCAAAGGAAGAGAAAAACACGGGGTTCTGCCCAGGGCAATTGCACACAGAGCTTTGGGCACAGACCTCAGACCCTCATGAGCTGGGGCACTGAGCTGGACCCTGCACCCCTGGGCTGCAGGAGGACAAATCCTGCCATAAGTGGTTGCAGCACTGCCACTCACTGTCACACAACAGGATCCTGCCTGAAAATAAGTGATGCTCTCTGCAGCCTGGTCCCCCAAATCGCTGATGACAGTCTGCTTGCATGGGCACCCTGAGGGCAGCACCCATAGCACTGAATGCTTATGGAAAAGGAAAGAGATGGAGAAGGATTATGCTGACACTGGGAAAGCCAAGCTACAGTCCAAGCCAAGAGGGAACAAGGTCCTGGCATGACTTCTGTGAAAGAGGAATGCACACAGGAGTGAAAGCAGACTGCAAGCAGTGAGGTACAGAAACATATGGCAGCATCTTTCCAATATGGATCAGAACCAGTTTAGGAAGGGCAGTACTGCATTTCCTTTGGTTGGCAGCAACTCAAAGGTGTTTGCAGCATTTCATGGGAAGATTTCAAGGTGATGTTATGAAATCATGCTGGTTAAGAAGGATAATTAAAATTTCTTGTCCTGCTAACCCACACGTGCTGAGCCTTAACCATGGGAAGCATTCCACCAGGCTCAGGGCCACAGTGCTGTGAGGTATGGAGCACATCCCAAAGTGCTGGACCACGCCCAGGACTGAGCAGTACTCATCTCACCATCTGATAAGCACCTTGAAAAATGGAGGGGGGGGGGTCTCTGAAAGACCCAGCAGGATATAAGGGTGGTGGGGAGCAGGAGGGAGGTAAGAGCAAAGTGAACATGAGGGCTGGGATGAGCTGGGAGATGGTGCTGCCTTCTCGAAAGCGAGAGGATGCCACACACAGAGGCAGATGGGAAAAGGAGACCAAAATTAGGGAAAGAAAAAGGTGACTGGAATCACAGACAGGCTTCGAAGCTCCACAGCTGCTCACACTACCTGCTTGAATTTTCACCTTAAGACTAGAAACAGTGAAAAATAATTCACTCCGGGCCTGGCTGCTCCCACGAGGGGTAAACAGGGCAGATGGGTGAAGGGAGAGGGACATGGACCTCAAAAAGCAACCTGGTGATGGAGCAAGATGTGCTCAGCCCCATCACTGCTTTCCTCTTTTCTTTTTTTCTCGCTAGGAGTTTCTAATGAGAGGCACATCTCCTCAAGTCTTGAGGAGGACTGAGCTCTTGTGATTAAAAAAAAATATCTAAAAAGGATGCCTGGATGTGTGGTTTTTTTAATTAAAAAACACTGCCTGCCCTACTTTATTAATTGGAGTATGGGAAATAATCTATCAGGGTGGTAGGGAGCTTGAGGAATAGGACAGATGTAGCTGGTGTACATTTTCAATCAAAGCAAATAAAAATTAACATACAGAAAGATTTTTTTTATGTGTGTGCTAGATTACTTATGCTTGATATTTTTTTTCAAAGGCTCATATTAAGCCAGTTTTGTATCTCTGTGCCTCAGGAAAGAAAAAAAAGAGAAAAAGAAAGGATAAGCAGTGTTTATAGCACTGGAGCTTCACCCCTGCTCACTCACTCCTGTTAAATGGAGAAAGATCATTCTGCTTTCAAAAAGGGGTTTTTGAAGGTCTTTTTGCAGAAGCAGAGACCAGACTTTTTTAGCAGTGCAGAGAAAAGACATTGGAAATCAAAACAAAACTCTCTGGATGCCAGGAGGGTTGTGCTTCTGGGTTAAAGCCCTCAGGGGAGCCACAGAGGTGACATGCAGGTACCAGTGGTCTCAGGGCCATTGTCCCATCTTTGAGAGGCTGCAAACCTGCACTGTGGAAGGGGATTTTTCCAAACACCAGCCTCATTCCCTCCAGAATCCACCTCCTGGCAGCAGCATCCCTGAAGGCACAGCGCCCTCAGCTGCTTGTGCACCAGCAGCTCCCCCCATCCCCATTTCCCAGCAGAGGGGAGATACCATCTCAACAGATAAGTTACAGATTATATTGAGAAGAAAGCACTAAGGTGCTCAGGTCATACTGAAATCCTTTTATCTGTTTCTGTTGCACTGAAAAAGATGGGTGCCCACAAACGAGAGAGATCCATGGTCCTGCACTTATTGGGAATGCTCTTTGCAATGCAGGAGGAGCACAACTGTTAAAGCAAATTAAACCCCATAATTTAACCTAAAGGCAACTCAAATCACGCCAAAGTGATTTTTTAAAAATTACGTTAAATTTCCCCTTTTCACTAAAATGTGTACTTTTCATGTGATTTTTGGCCAAAGTGATCCACAAAACCCATTGATTTCCCTTACCTTTATAAAGTCACCTCCTGGGCTTTCCAGTTTTAGAGACCTCTGCAATACCATCCTGCTTGGGAGTAACTACTGCTTTAATTTTAACCCTCCTCTACATAAATAAAAGTGATTTTTATCGATTTAGTTTTAAGGCCAAGCACACTGCTGCTCATTTTACATGGCAGGGCTTCACTACACAAGACCAAGGGAAAAAGGATGCTCTTAAATTTAAATTTTTAGTGAACTATGGCTAGTTGGAAATCATTCATCTTGTTAAGGCAGATGAAAAGCAATCAAAGCCAAGGCAGTGAGTGTACTACTGTGTTGCCACCATCCACTTTAGTGTAATGGCATGGAAAAGTAAATGACAGGTTAATTGCTGCCAGTGGGGATTTTTCAGGGGTGGGGGCAAAATACAAATAGCTCTTTTCTGCAGGAGATATTCCAATGGTAATCTGACTACTAGAAAATCATTATAAGTCCTGGATTTGTCTCTGAAGATTTGGCAAGTATGGGAAATAATCTATACCAAAATAAGACATCAAGTAAGTAAAACCCCTCATCTGTGACTGCTCTTATTTAAAACCTCAGTGGGAGGAGAGAAACTGAAGCACTGAGGCTGGCAGGGATGCTGCAACCTGCAGAGCCTACTCAGGGTACCACAGTACACATAATAAAATGTGTCTTTAGGTTTGTGGTAGAAGGGCCAGTCCATGGGGGGAGCATTCAGCTGGAGAAGGAGAGGAAAAAATGCTGTGCATCAAAAAAGAAAATCAATTTCCTCTCCATCTCTATTTATCAGGCTGCATCTCCCAGTCAGGTAGCACGCTGAAGTATTTGCCTCCTGATGTTTTCCTGTGTTAATGGTGTGATTTGTGTCAGATCAGTGTCTCTTAACACAATTACACTGATTACAGCTGGGGAATGGGAAGACAAGATGCGGCTGGAGGAGCAGAGACATGTAATTCCATGGAAAACAAGAGTTCTGCAAAACTTGTGTTTCACTGAGAGCTCATTTAAGGTCTGGCTGGTGCAAGGTGGCACCTTGCTGCTTGGGGCCAAAAGCTACAAGTCTAAGGCCAAGGTCTGCAGAGGTCTTGAGGCAGCATTGGCTGGAGCCTACACAGGGACACAGAAGGTGAACACAAAGACCATGCCTGAATTTTTCTGACAGCTCACTGTCTGCTGGTGCTCTAACACCTTTCTTCTGTTCCCAGTAAGGGCATATAAATGTTTTCCTCTCTGCCATATTTGTCTTTCCTAAACTGTGCAATCGCCATGGAGGCTGCCCAAGGAAGTGGAAAGCCATGAATAAAGATGACAAGGCTCTTTGCACCCAACTGTGCTCTTCCAGTAGTTGTAATTAGAGACATTTAAAACGGAGATGGGTTTTTACCCACATTTCTGATGGCAGCTCTTTTTTCTGGGCAGCCTAGAAATGAGAGACAAAGCTACTGTGGGAACACACAGTGAAGGACACGGTTCTGGGATGGTGATTTGAGCAGCTGTGTCTGGAGTGCATCCCAGACACCCTGTCCTCTCCTCTGCCATGACTTCCCCAGTGTATCCACACATGAAATGCCCATAAGCTGGAGTGGGCTTTCAGTGCCAGGCTGCTGCAACCCAACACGGACCCTTGTTGTTAACTGCCCCTTCCCATGACCCTCCCTTGCCACCAAACTTGCCAGCTCATTGCAATGCAGATTTATTTTAAGAAAGTGGGTGCTTTCTTAAATAGAAAACAGATTCCTGTCCTAGATTAGCCCTTGAAAAATGCCATCATTTCAAGGAAACAGCAGCAGTTCCTACGGGTGACACTAAGGCCAGCTGTCTCAGGCAACAAATGCACAAACCAACAACAAAACCAAAGTGGGAAGCCCAGGAAAGTGAAGTTGGGACATCCTTTCTCCAGTTGATAAAATTATTGCTTGCCATCCACAGTTCACAATTTCCTGACCACCACTAAACACCTGGCAAATACATTGCTTAGGCAAAAAGGCATCATCTCTTACCGGGTTTGGGGATAAGTCCTTGAAAAGGCCTGTGAAAAATAAGGAAAAAAGGAGATTTAAAATGAAATGCTACTGTGAAGCCAGCACACCTGGACTGAACACCCTCCTATGGCCCAGGGAAGGCTGGGAATCAGCCTGTCCTTCACATGCTGTGGCATGACTCATGGGGGACCAGCAGAAGCCCTGTGGGGATGAGGTCCCTGCTTGGGGCACCATGTACCCTGTTGGTAAGAAGACAGGCAGCACAGTCCAGCAAGAGGGTGATGGAGCCACTCTTAAAGTCCATTTTTTCCCCTGGGTCACCTTAGTGTGATACACAGCTAAAGTGCTTTTTCCCTCCCACTTGTGCCCATCCCCTTTGGACGTGAAACTCAGGGGACCCTGCTATGAACAGGCAGTGCTAAAGGACTTCCCTGCATCAGCAATAATCCGTCTCACACCTCCTAAAAAAGTGGCTGAGATTTCTCTGCTTGCACATCAATCACATGGAGAACCTTTTTCTCCTGATAGAGCCTTCCCCACCATCTCCCCAGGCAGCAGATGGGAGGAAAGAGCAGGAGTGTCTAATTCATGGTCCTCTCCTTTCTGTTGACCCTACCTGTCAACTTAATTGCTGCCTTGGGGGGCTGGAGGCACTTACAGCATTTACAGACCTGCCCCAGTGGGGCTACAGAACAGGGGGTGCATTTAGGTGGGCTCCTTCCTCTTCCCCTTCATGGGGGACACTTCTTGCCATGTACCTCGTCACAGTGAACTTGATTTTATCAGCGACAGCCAGTATCCTCTCCAGGTTTTGGGAGCCGAAGGTGCAGGGCTTCCTGAAGGGGATCCCAGGGGGCAGTCCCTCTATAATCACCGACCCTGGATTGCTCTTGATCCTCTTGTATGGCACTTGCACAGGGTATTTAATCCCCAAGGCCTCACCTGGGAGAGAAGAGAGTGGTAAGTAAACAGTGAACGTGTGGGATGCCAGGGATACCATTTCTGCCAGGGCTCTGGCTCCATCCCTAGCTCCTTTCCTTAGCTTTTATATCTGAGCTGACATCCTATGGTATGTGATATCCCTTTGGTTAATTTGGGCCAGCTGGCCCCTCCCAGGATCTTGCCTATCCACAGCCTATTGATGGGGAGAATGTTGAGAGACAGCACTGATGCTGTGGGAGCACTGTAGCCAAAACACTGGTGTGTTATGAACACCTTTCTAGCTACCACTGCAAAGCACAGCACTGGGACAGCTGCTGTGGGAAGATGAACTCCATCTCAGCCAGACCCAATACACCCTTCAATAGCCCTATATGGTCAGTGCATAAGTCCAGTGGGGAGTGGAGACTGACAGTGGTCTATTGTGGCCTGAATGAAGTCACTCCAACACTGATGCTGCTGTCCTGGACATGCTGGAGCTCCAGCACGAGCTGGAGTCCAAGGCAGCCCTATCAACACTGCTAATGGGTTCTTCTCCATCCCTTTGGCAGCAGAGTGCAGGCCACAGTTTGCTTTTACTTGGAGGGGTGTGCAGTACACCTGGAACCGACTGCCCCAGGGCTGGAAACACAGCCCCACTGTTTGCCACGGACTGATCCCTGCACTGGAAAAGGGTGAGGCTCCATTGGTGACATTATTGTGTAGGGGAACACAGCACAGAGGCAGATTTTGAGAAAAGAAGAAGATAACCCAGATCTTCCTGAAGGCTGGTTTTGCCATAAAACAAAGTAAGGTCAAGGGACCTGCCCAGGAAATTCAGTTTTTAGGAGTAAAGTGGCAACATGGACATCGTCAGATCCCAATGGATGTGGTTAACAAAACAGCAGCTATGTCCCCACTGACCATAGAGAGGGGGAGAGACAGGAAGCAAAGAATTAGGAGGGAATAAGGGGGGAATAAAACCAACTCCCTGCCTGGTTTCTCACCATATTTCTTATTGAACAGGTCCTGGACTTGTTCCCGCAGCGTGTTAGCAATGTCTATTCTGGAAAGCCTGGCATCATAATTTTCTGTAAAATAAAGAATCAATTATGGACTTCTACTGGTAAATTAAAAGGCACTCTGTGACTTTTAAGTAACGCCATTTTCTAATTATAGGAAAGTCCTTATCTTGCAATTAGCTAATCTCTGGAGTGGGCCATTTAAAGTCCTTAAAAATAATCTAAACAGAAATATGGGGCTTCTTCCTCTGCCTGTTTGCTAAGAATAAAAGCCACGTGAAATCGAAGATTCAGTTGTGATAATTACCTGTGTTAAAACAAAACACACTCCAAAGCCTCTTGGAAAAGCCAAAGGCTTTGAAAAGGCTCCCTCCCTGTGCAAACCCTTGCAGGCCCCCAGGGCCCAAGAAGGGATGCTCGAGCAAGGGCAGCATTTGTCCACCCAGCCCACAGGCTTCTCACCATCACTTCCCCCAAGGGAGCCACCATGTTGTTGCCAGCGCATGCTGAACTCGAGTGGCATTTATACAAACATCATCCAGGCAGAAAAAGTCCCAGAAAAGGCAAACCTCGAGGCTGGGAAACTTAATTATGCATCTCACAAGGTCAGACAGGGAGATAAGCGAAGTGGGTTAATTAGGGCACCATGCAGAGCAGTTCGAGCTTCTTTCCTGGACCTGTGGGACTGCCTGTCCCAGCTGTACATCTTGTTTTCCGGTTGCCTGTGCTTCCCATCCCCTCATCCCCTCTTTCCTCTCCTTCCTCCCAGCCTTGCCTTGCTCTTCTGCCAACCCACCAAGGCCCAACACCCGCTCCCTTCCCACATGTTTGTCACGTGCAGCCCCTGCAGTGGGCCCGGGGCTCTGCCTCAGCCCCCACAGATGCCTCCAGCCCCCCACCTTGAAAGCCCTGTCTCTTCACAGCGTCCTCCATCAGCACCTCGCTCGAGTCCCTCTCGCCGGCGGCTGAGACAGGGGACATAAGAGGGATTAGGATTTGCAGTGCTGCCAAGGGGGATGCATGGGAGAGGGGTTTCCAGCCAAAAAAAACGAGGCGGAGAGATAAGGCAAGAGAAACGCTGTATGAAATCACTCTCACTCCTCTCCTACCTAGCCCTCAATGGCCCAGCTGCCGGGCACCTCTCAACCTACCTTTGGCTGCTGGGCTGTCCGATGCTGGCTCCTTTATGCCCTCTGCCAGCAGCTCAGGTCTGCAAAAAAAGGGAGAAGCAGAGGGCACATGACTGACCTTCCTGGCCAGTGAGACCCTGCTGCTCCAGCATCCCCTGCTGCTCCAGCATCCCCAGGACCACCACTCCTACAGCCACAATCCACTCACCCTGTCTAACACCATTTAAAAGCTCCTGCAATGCAACAGGAGAACTTTGGACATAGTTTTCCCACTGACAGACCCTTTAATGAACTGATGTGGCCCTCCCTGGGACAAGATTAAGCAGGTGATGACAGAGCAGCTTAAGTCAGCAGCTACATCTCAGGGATGGGAGAAACTGTGCATGGCTCCTTTCAACATACAATTGGCCCCAAAAATTTCTACCTTGGTGCCTTATGCTAAAACTGCACAGTGAGGCAACAGCAAGGCTTGTTACAAGCTGCACTGAAGCTGTATCGCTGAGAAATGGGTCCAAGATCAGGACAAGAGAAACCCCAAAGTGTGGTTGGGCTGGTCTGGGAGCTGCTGCTCCGACACCACAAAATCTCCATGCGCCCAATGTTTATTTTCTGTTTCAGCCACTTGCCACATTAGTTGTGTCAGCAGTTGGGTGAGAAACATCCCCAAAATACCCAAGGCATCTTAAAATCCATCTCTGCTGGATCTGTTCCCTTTTTCAGGGCAATGCTACTGTGTTGTGTTTGTTGGCCTCCTCACAGCCCTCTCACAGTTCTTATGACACACCCCCTCCTCCGCACAGGGCTGACGTCTTCCCTGATGTTTGCAGCTACCCACGTGCACATCTCAACCACAGCTAGAGCTGTTTTCTGTAGGAAGACCCCCCAGGGCTCCCAGCCCCTCTCCTTGCCCCACACCAGGGCACCCTGAAGTTTAAAGGCTCCTTCCCCCACTGTTGGATGCTCCCTGCTGCTGTGGCCAACATTTGCAAAAACAGGTTAAAACCCCAACAGACATCAAGGGACAGGTGACAACACCAACTGCTGCCTCCCACATATGGCTCCAACGAGGCAACAACTCCTGCTTCTAATCAAGCAAATTTATTGAAGGTGACCAAGAGATGGATGTTCCCCAGGACACTGCACAGCAGCAGGAGCTCTGAGCAGAAGCATCCTCCCCAGGGGATGGCCACCCACCCACCTTACCTTTTAATGACAAACTGGATGTTGTTGCTTGCTTGCAGGATCTTCTTCAGCTTTGCAATCCCGAAGCAGTTGGGGCGGCGCAGTAGGATGCCTTCTGGCAAGCCCACAACAAACAGGTCCTCAGGGTACATCAGGAACTTGGAGTAGGGGACTTTGACTGGCTCTGATATTCCTATGGCTTTCGCTGCATGGGGACCCAATCTCATTAGTTTGCTGGACCTCTGTGTCAGGTCACAGCAACAGCAATATGGCATGTTGGTGGAGGTTCTGGGGGAGTTTACTGTCACTCTGTGCCTGGTGGGGATGCCCCTGACACTGACAGACATGAGAAGAGGGACTGGAGTTGGCTTTTGCATTTGCTACATTATCACAGCCTGCCTTCCTAAAAAGGCTGCAAGCAATGGGACCCCACATTCAGACCCCCATGGAAATCCTTCTCCCAGGTCAGGGGACAGGGAACATGCCTGGGGGTACCCCATCAGCCTGTGCAGCCCAGCATGGTGAGGGCTCCCCTTGCTCTGCTAAATATTGCCAAAAGCTACTGAGCAGCCAAAGCCAAGCAGCATTCTTTGGGCAGAGATGATAAACCAGGACAAAATCCCCCCAGTGTGGAAAACAACTCCCAGCCTGTTATTAAAGCATGGGGTGCAGCAAGGACCATCACTCTGATGGCCACTTCAGCTGCATCCCCAGTGCCCAGCGCTGCCCAAGAGCATCCTGGCCCTTCTTTCCCCGGTCACATTGGGCTCTACAAGCTCAGAGGATGCAGCTCCACTCTGCCTCCAACTTGTGAGGACTACCAGGCAGACCCACATCTCCTAGTCCTACCAGTGGCAAAAACTTTTTGCCAGCTCTCAAAATGCATGTGTGACCTCATTTGTATTTTTTTCTCAGTTAAATAATCTCTCTAAGGAGAGGTGAGCAGAGCACGCTGAGTGCCAGTCCCCACCATCGAGGTGCCACCAGCCTTCCTGAGCTATGCAATGACCACCTTGAGTGGAAAACCCTCTCTGATATTTCAAACAAGTGATGCTGGAACCACGTTGGACCTTTCCTCCATGGGAGGAAGGCCACAGCAGCAATTCCTGGGCTGCAGTCAGTGAAACTGCATTGAGGAAACCAAGGGAAAGAGCTGCAATAACAAGGCCTGAGGAGATTTCAAATGCATTTGTAAACCCAGCAGACAGCAAACAAACAAATTAGATAGCACCTTAACTCAGCTGCTGGTTTGGAAATGGTAGGTGACAAGGCCGACAGTCGGCATGATGGAATGTGTTCGTGACCATCTTACCGTATCGTGAGTTGAACAGAATTTCAACTTGTTTCCTCAAATGACTTAAAACATCCCCTATACCATCTGAAAAAAAAAAAAAGAAAAAAAACAATAGAGGGAACTGCTCTGAGCAAGCTTCAGAAGCGAGCAATGCACAGCACAGGTGAGCAGCCCCTGACCTCTGGCAGAGCCGGCTGTGCACTCTTCATGGCCCCAGATCAGTGCCAGACCTCTGACAGCTGCCTCCAAGCTCATCCTTTAGCAAGGAGGAGCATGGATGCACCTCCCACAGAGCAGTGCTAGCAGCCAGAAATGAAAAAAATAGATGGAAAAGTAAATCCAGGCAAGAGAGGGGAGGACAGAACCCAGGAACATGGCGGTCCCCTTCTGTGCGGAGGTTCTGGAGGCTGAAGGGTTTGCTGATAACATAAGAAGCCCACAAAACCCAACCCAAAATACATCTGTGTTCATCCATCCTTCCAAAAACCTGCAATAATGGGCAATGCTCAGAGTTCACCACAGACTTACCTGATCCCTCCATCTGCCTTTCTTCGCGTCGAGACTCCTCACTTGGCCCCTTCTCCGTCCCTGATGAGGAAGAACAGGGTTAGCAGGAGTAGGTACCAGCAAAACCAGACCAGACGTGAGCAGGAGTTCTCTGGGTGCCCTGCAGCCACTCAAATGCTCCCTCCCCTCACTAAGCTCTGAACATGTGGCTTGGTACCAGCAGGCCAGGAGTTGCATCAGCAGAATAACTACATACAAGGGGTCTGCCTGCCCTTTGGCATGGGCTCCATGGGAGAGCAGAGGCCCAGCAGGAGCAAGGGAAGCCACTGGACCAACACATGTTCCACAGGCAAATCCTAGACATGAACCAGGAAGAGGAGCTGGGATTTGGAGATTGCTGGGGGCTGGGAAGAAACAGCAGTGCCAGAAAAGCCACCAGTTAGTTCATTGGACCTCCCAGCTGGCCTGATTGAGGCTAAGACTCTGGAATTGGGTCCCAACTCCACCACTTTGGCTCAGAAATGGTATTTACTCATCTCTGACACAGGCATGAACACAGGTGCCACCACACTGTCTCCCAGATGCTTCATTTCTGGTACCTGCTACTGTTTCCAGGACGTAGCTCGACTCCTCCGAGGCCACCACGTGTGAGGGCACCGGGTCGTGCATCTCCTCTAAACCGGGTGATCGGTCTGCAGACAAAAATCCATGGGCACCTTTTGTTCTGAGGCCAGGGGCACACTGTCCCCAAAACAGGGTTCAGAAAGTCCTGGCCCATCAGCAAAGACTGAGCAAAGGGCCTCCCACTTCTGGGAGCCCCACACAGCACCAGAAGCTGCTCTGGGGATGCACCTGCCTTCTTCCTCCCCAGAACCACCCAGAGCTCATCCCTGAAACACACCCGACCGCTCAGCCTCAGAAGCAAAAGTCTCTTCCTAACCTCTACAGAGGGCAAAGAGCAAAACCACTTCAAAATTATTTACTTGGCTTAATTCCATAAAGACATTCAATTTTGGTTAAAAAAGTTAATGCTGCTTAACTTAGCTACTACACAGGGAACAACCATTCCACCTATGCTGCCTTCCTCCACAAAATCACCCCTCTTTGGGCTTCCCTTTTGCAATTTGTCTGCCCTGTTCTGTTAAACCTGTCTCTCCAGGTGCCAGCCTCTCCAATGCCCTCAAAGAGCCATCCAAATTAATCTTTAAATAAAGTTACAGCTAGTTTATACACTTCAATCGGGTCACTTCTGACCTCACAGGACAAATAATCCCAATTTCAGCAATTTTTCCCTGCAGGTGAGAACCTCTTTTGTATTAGTCCTCCTTGTCCTCAGCTGCAGTCCCTCTGATTGTACTTGATCTTCAAATAAGGTTAAAAAAAAGGTGGACTCAGGACTTGGAGTATGATCTCCCTGGCAGTGGAGAAGTGGTAATTACTCCCCCCCACCTCCTCCTATGCACCTCTGCCTCACCACACATTAGCTTCCTTCTCTTTCATTAGCTGCCAAATTGAAAATTAAAATGTTTGATGTACCACTACACCTTGTTCCTTCTTCTTCCCCTATATTAACCATAGGTAAGTCCATCCTACACCATCCTGGAGTGAATCCCCAGCTATCACCTTACTGAGGGGACTGCTACAGTTTGGGTACAACAGAGGTGCAAGGGCTGGGTGTCACTGCTGTCCCCAGCATCACTCACCCTCAGGCACGTTTGAGTCCTGTTGTTGCCCTTATTCCAGTGAGATTATTAATTAATGGTTGTGAAGCACACTGAAATTGCAAACTGCTAACAATCCACTCCTTAAACCCTGAGGATCATCCTACGATTTGCTGTGCTGTCCAGGTCAGGTAAGTAGAAAACAACTCCCACAGCTGCCCCTCAAGCACACCTCATCTCCATCACCACCCATTTACACTGACCTCTGCAGGCAGAAATGCAGGGAATTTCCCCCATCGGTGTCAACAATTACAACACATTTTCAGCACATGCTTAATATTAAACCTGCATTAAGCAGGTTAGACCTGTTTTTATGAACTCTTCATAACCAAGCTGGTTTTCTAAATGAAGGACCTCATCAAAAGCATCCTGCACTCAAAACCTGGGATCCTCTAAGCCCAGGCACGAAGGGAAGCAGCAAACCAGGCTCGCTTTCTCCAAGGGAAAGGCAAGACAGGAAAGCAATGAAGGAGAGAGAAAAACAACAAAGAACCCTGAAACACCTACCAATGCTCCCAGGAAATCTCAATACGCTCCTTAAAATGACTGTCAGCGAAGGAAGACCACTGCCTGTGCCCAAGGGAACCTTCTGTGCTGGGAGATACCCTGCTAGTGCCTCTTGCCAAAGCAAAATGCTGAGACATGATGTGGCAGCCCCGCCTGCACAGCGGCCACTGCACACAGAGGGTACCCCAGCAGCTACCTGGTACGGTGATCTGGATGATGTCCAGCTCGTCTGGTTCCATTTTGATCTGCCTGATCCCACCTGGCTCTCCTGAGGTACCTATGGGGAAAGGCAACGGAAGGCAGTCGCCAACAGGATCCAGCAATGCCACGTGTGCCCACCAATGCAGGGAAAGTGTGGCCAGCTATGGCTTCAGTGCCAACTGAGCATCCTGCATCAACAAAGGCTTTGGCCAAGTGGCCCAGGGGCATCAAGCCCACGGCACAGAGATACCCAAAGTGACACCTGTAGGCATGGCTTCTGCAAACAGGTCAGCTGGCAGGAGCTGCTGGTGCCCTCGAAGTGGCCGCTGGCCCTTGTTATATGCTCGTTTCCTGGCTTTCTTCACTTAAAATGAACTGGGCCACCAACAGGTGTTGGTGGGGACACGGAGGAGCTGTCTCCAGTGAGTGCTTCTGGCATTTTTCATGCTCCCAAATGCCTGGAACATGCCCCTGTTCTGAGAGGGCTGACAGCAGCTGCATCACACCAGGATGTGACCAGCTGAACCCCTGCAAAATTCAGCATGGTTTCAACCCCAGCAGATGGGAGCCTATGCTGACAGGTTGCCCCAGGAGGAGGCTGCCTACAGTGCTCAACCCCACTTCCTTTTATGTCAGGATAAACTTCCTCACTTAGGATGGGATGGATCCACTGCAAGGGGCAGAGTCCCAGCTTGCAGCTTGGGCAAGCAAGACAGCGAGGCTTGGTGTGATGTTTCAACGTGTCAAAGCCACTAAATCTGGGGAAAACCAATTCCTCCTCATTTGTGGTGCTCAGAACACTGACACCAATGACTTCTAAGTGATGGCTTTCAAAGGAACTGAGACTGATGACTTCCTTTTGCTTTGCATTTAAGCACATGCTTAAGCCTCTTTATTTCAATTTATGCACTTTTGGGCCCCAGCTGGAAGGTCCCACACAGTAAGAGCCTTCATCCCTTCATCTATCAAATGGGGGTAAAGTTGTTAGAGAACTGTACTGTGGCACAATCAGATGTCACACAGCCAAGTTACTCTGCAGGCATCTTTCTCTAGTGCACCCCCCAATATCACTGTTTTGCAAGAGAAAATGAATTATTCCTCACCTGGTTCACAGCTTTCAGAAACACTACACTTCTCGGACCTGGAAGGGAAAGGCAGACAAGAGAGGTGGTCAAGGAACAAGAAAAGAGAGAGCTTAAAACCCAGTGGTGTGTGTAGAACCAATCCTGGCAGGAGGGGTGTAGGAATAGGTATCCCCTTTTGGAAGAATTTGTAATGGGAAAATTAGACCTTAATTAAATGTCACTTAAGGAAACTTTTTGCCTAAGAAGAAACCCCTTTTTCAAGGATGGGGGAAGTGTTTTTTTCCCTCCTGTGTCCCAGAGAGGAAGCAGCAGTCTCTGTCTCTCTGCTCTGAGGAGACATAAACCCTCACAGTGTTACAGGCTGTGCCTGCCTGGAGGCTGGGGAAGGGAGGCCAAAGAAGACAAGAAGCCTGGAAAAGATCATGAGGCATTACTTTCTCAGGCCCAGCACTCTCATGCTGGTGCAGAATATTCTTTGTGAGTTTCTAGGGTTCTAGCCTTTGAATAAACCTTCTTGAATTCTTTCCACTGCCTTGGCATTTTTGGGGAATATCTGCGTGTATCTTACTTTACAAGGGGGAAACCCTGCCTTCCATCACTGAGGGCTGCAAGGGCTGAGGAGGGGTCCTCAGGGTCACTGCACCCAAGGTCCCAGTAGTGGCACAGCATCCATGATTGCAAGGAAAGCCATGGTCTGTGAGTTTCTCTGTGAATAAGCCCTGCTCCCAAACCCACCCTGGTCCTGCACCCCTACTGATGGCAGTCCTGCCTCTGGACACTCATGGATGGAACCACAGCAGAGACCTCTGGAAAGCAAGAGACATTTTAAGCCCAAAACCTGGTTGGCTCCATCCCTTTGTGACAGGGAGGAGTGCATAAGGTATCATTACAATGTGGTTACTCATGGAGCTAAAGCAAAGAGGGATAAAGGAAAAAAACTCAATTGATTTGGTAAATATTTATTCTGCTCAAAGCCTTTTTTTCTCCAAAAACTGGGCACTATCCCAATCTCCCAGCTACAGTTAACTTCACATGCTCAGGAATTTACAGAAGGTGTTCAGCTTCCAAATGAGATTATTTTGCATTCTCAGGATGTGCGTGCTTTCTGTCTCTCTCTTAAACAAGAACAACTGTGGCTCCTTGGCAGTAAGGAAGCACTCTGGAAAATGCACTCCTCCCCCCATGTTGGTCCTTCATGGGGAAGGAAAACCCTTCTGAGCCAGTGCCAGACCCCTGTTGGCTTAGGAGTGATGTTCAAAACCACTTCTCACTTGACTAAATCCACTCAGCAGCGTCAGCAGAACAAACCACAGAACAAGCCAGAAGTATTCTTCAGATGTTCTTCCTAAATGTGGTATTGGTAAAAAGGATCACTGGTACTGTATATATTACCTGTGAGCCTTGGGAAGGGTTTTAAACTCTCCCATTTCAGGTCAAAGTCGAATTCTTTCCAGGGAAATTTGGGAGAAGGGCTGCCCTGGGAGCATGTTACCCCTCACAGTGTCTGGCCTTTCTCCCGGAGTATTGGGCACTGCCCTTTTCCTGGAGTAGGACTCTAATCTGAGTGGACCATTGCTATGGAAATGCTCCTACCAAGGCACAGAGGTTCCTCATTTGCAGGAAGAACTAAGTAAAACCTCGCTGCAACCCTCCTTTGAAGCTGAAGATACCCAGAAGGCAGGAGACAAATGCCAGTCCTGTGGACTTGGCAGGTCAGGAAGTCTCTGCCCTCCAAAGATGGACATTTCAGTGCTGGGCACGTTGCTGGGCTCACTTGTTGCCCTGCCCTAGTGATGCAGGTTCCCCTGCCAAGAGAATGCACAGCTTAAGGGGCATGTGGCAGCCACATCCAAGGGGACAAACCTGAAACAGCACTGGGGAGAACCAGAGGAAACTCCAGCCTGTCACAGGTACATGTCAATGAAGAGCCATGAAATGAGAGGAACCCAAGAGATGCCATGGAGGAGACAAGTCACCCTGTATCCCTATCCTGACCTGCAGAAGTTACCAACCTCATAGCACAGTCAAGCAGCTCCAGCTGGTGGAGCTGTCAGTGCTGGGCAGTGAGGCTTTGTGATGGAAAGGCTGAGGAGCACTTCTCACCCCATCCATGACTGAGCCAGCTGTGTGAAGCAAGGCCAGGAGCAGGCTCCTTGTCTTAGAGCAGTTTACACTGCTATAAACTGCTGCCCTGCCTCTCTTCTTCAAAGTGACTTTAAAGACTAAATTATACCTCGTTTCCATGAAGAATGAAGGAATCTGGGGCTATACAGAGAAAAACACCTCCTGCATCTCCCAGTCTGGGTTGGAAAGCTGTGTGCTACGTGCTATATGTTCCACAGGCACTTCCAGCATGGACCTGTCTAGCTTGTGGCATGGCTGCAACAGAAACAGGTGCTCTTATAAAAAGCTTCCTGCTCTGCTGAACTCTATAACCCAACCTTTATTAAATCTACCCTTAGTCTCCCTGTGAGCTTTATAAGCAAGCAATGCTTAATTAGCAGGATGTTGTTATGGTGTGGGCTGAAGGGGAACCCTTAGGTCATGTTTTAACGCCAGAGGGCTCCAACAGATAATCCCAGTCTGCCCAGGCACGGCCCCAATTTCATCAGTTTTGTTCAAAATCAATGATTCCAAACTTTTGGCTTGCAAAAGGACAGGGCTGCTTGGCCTCTTTCTGTGCTGGCTAGCTGTGCCATTACAGTGGGATTTTAAGAAGGCAGGAAAGCAACATCAATTCATCATCACTCACCTTCCCACCATGGGCCTACACGGACCCGATGCTGCAGCTTACTGAATTACATCCATGGCAACCTCCTGCATGGATTGCACACTGCTGATGGATACAGCAGTAACCTGCTGTGCACACTGGCACTCCCCAAATAGCTCTGAGGGATGTCACTTGGCAGGGGACAGGGACAGAAGCCTCACTTACCTGCTGTTGGCCTGAGAGGTCCCTGCCAGGTCCAGCGCAGCCCCGCGGTGTGGCTCAGGGGAAATCTCCCGGGGAGGGCTGGAGGGTTCCAGCTTGGTTGGATCTTTGGTAAATTTGCTTCCTGGTGCCAGGTGTGCATGGCAGGTTTTGGAAGGAAAAGCAAAAACAGAATTAGCAACTGGAGATGTTAATGATGCAGCTTGGTCCCCTCCTAGTCCCAGAGCTGAGGGGCAGATTTTCAAGTGTCACCTGCTTGCAAAGAGACTGATGCAGATTTAATTGGGTTGACATGTTAAAATAATAGCAAGACATTTGCTTAAACCTTTGCATTAACTATGTGTGTGCTGGGAAGCCCTGCCAGGGTTGAGCATTTCCAGGAAGGGCTGGCTGCCAGGACAAGGTTCCAGGAGGTAGGGACAAGGGTCAGAAAACCCAGGGCCATGGACCAGTACTGTAGGAACAAACNATGCAGATTTAATTGGGTTGACATACTAAAAATAATAGCATGGGCCATAATAGGGCCATGGACCAGTATTGTAGGAACAAATCTCTAAGTGGGGACAGCCCTGTTCCAAGGAAGGGGATATGCTGCACTGGATAGGAGTCTGGCAAAACCCAGAGTTATCAGTGACACAGGCAGCCCTGTCCTGCAGCTCCAAGCCCCACAGGCAGTGACACCAAGAGGAATGAAAGCATCCTGTCACCATGAAAAACCTCCTCTCTCCCTTCCCTGTTCCTCAGCAGCCTGAAAGGAGCTGAAATGAAGCCTCGGCAATGACCTTGGAGATGAAAAGAGTAATCTGAAGGCAGAGTAGGAAATGCAATACAGCAGGGAAGGTGAGCAAAGAGCTGAAGGATGAGGGCTGGGGGAAGGAGGGAATGAGATTACACTGTGAGGCTGCAGAAACCACAGAGGTGTCTTGTTAAACAGCTGCTGCCAAAGGCCCTTTGCTGGTCTCAAAGCACCATTGCAATACCCCCACCCTTCTAAAACATATCTCATCTATGGCAATATGAATGCTCTTTCCCCTTGGTTCCTGCCTGCCAGGAAGGGCAGGGCTCTGGCAATGGGACCAGCAGCAATATAGAGCCTTAAAGACACTATTTATCTACTGACAGTCCAAAAGGCTCCTTTTAATTTGTGCTTTCTATGGACCAAATCTTGTTCTTCCAGCAGCGGAGTCTGCCTGAAGCTGCTACCCAGGGGAGGAGCAAAAATAGGTTTCCAACCAGTAGTGGGTATTTTAATTAAAGGGCGAGCAAAATTGTATGGGGAAGCTTTGAGATACTTTGCAGTTGGCAACTTAAAATACAGCTCCACTCAGAAAATAGTGTCTCTGCAGAAATGTCACCTCCTGACTCAGCAGATGCATTTTTTTTTTTGCACAGGCTGATGTGCTGATGCAAACCACAAAAAGACAGGTTTAATGGGTTTTGCTTCTGGTAGCCCTGCAGGGACCAGTCAAGAGAGATAAACCTGCCACCCACCCCAGTTCTGCTGGGTTTGCTTCCTCATTTCCTAATTTCTACTTGCAGCTCCCTGCGATGTAACCCCTGAGCTCACAGCACAGTGCTCTCTATCAGCAGCTTTGGAGCTGCTGTACAGATGTACCTGATGCCTCCCCTGGATAAGGTGCAGCCATTATGCAAGGAAAATCCAAGCATCCCAAGACACAGTTCAGAGCTCCATCCCTCGGGGATGGGCTAAAGTTTAAAGAAATCCTTTTCTTGAGAAAAAAAGCCATTAATTGCTTTAGACAAAGAACCCCCCCATGCAGGTGGGGACCCCTCCAGGCTCTGCCAGAGGTCCCCTTTGGGTGGCTTCAGCATCATCATGCCCAGGGAGCAATGTTAGGGCTGGGGCTGTTGTGGGACCACAGTGATAATTTGGCCGGCAGAGACATCTGAGAAGAAGGTGTCTGGAGAGCTGTGAGCGTGTGTGTGGTTGGCAGCTCAGAGAAAAAAACCAAAACAATATCCCAACACCCCAAGTCTTTAGTTGTGAGCCAAGTCCAGGTGATCCAGGAGCAGGGCTGGGCAAGATAAATTTGGATGCAGTGTCATATTACAGGTGTATATGGGGGCGTGTGATGAGGGCACTGCTTGCATGAGGGTTGAGTTGGACAGTACAGGCACCTGTTTCCTTGTATCTGCCAAGAAGTACTTATCATGGAATCACAAAATAGTTTGTGTTGGAAGGGACCTTAAAGACCATCTTGTTCCAACTCCCTGTCATGGGCAGGGACATCTTCCACTAGACTCCTTGGTCTTGTGTCCAACCTGGCCTTGGCACTTCCAGGGATAGGGTATCCTCAGCTTCTCTGGGCAACCTGTGCCAGGCCTCACTACCCTCACAGTAAAGACAATCTGGCCCCTCCAGCTCAGACAAAAAGGAGTGAAAACACAGAACAAAGAAAGTCAAAGAACTCCCTCATCTGGGTTTTGTCACTGAAAAAATGGACTTTTGTTATTTTTCTTTTAAAAACAGTCAGCAGCTGGATGATGCTTGCACTTCCCAGACAAAAAAAAAGATAATAATTTACCAGTGAGGAACACAGCAATGATTTTTCTTCTTCTTGAAAGCACAGAAACATGCTGTGTGCTGCCTGTACTGCGACTCAGCCTGGTGCAGGGAACCAGCCCAGCCTCACAAACCAGGAATTCTGCCTTAAACCTTCAAAACTCAATTTTTAAGGGGAGCACAGAGCTTGCACCAATCCCAGGCAAAAGAAATCTCAGCATGTCCTGGTGTATGGCACAGACAAGGCTTCTCCTCACTGTGCATAGCTGTATGTGTCCTGCACTTCTGTTGCTTACAGGTGACATTATTTTAACTCTGCTCTCTGGATAATATTTCAGTTTTGTGGGTAATAAATCAAAGGACATGGAGAACATACCTGTAAAAATTCTCTCATCAAACATCCTAGGAGGAAAGGAAAAAAAAGGATTAGAAATAGGTGCTTCTAATGACTGAACAGGAGGTTTTATTAATGAAAATATTAAACCAAGTCAAAATAGTGGTTTTATTAATTCTCTAAAAAAAGGGAATGAATTTTTCAGCTTAAAAAAACCCCACTTTTTAGCCTGTTGTGCAACCAAGCAACCTTACAGCATATGCTTTTTAACTAAAGCACCTTTAAATCTGCTTATAAATCATTCCCTTAATTTAATTAACTTATTAAATGAGGCTGCTATAGACTGGCTTTACCAAAAGAGAGAGTGGAACCAAAGTAGCTGCTGGACCTTCACTTCTCAAGACAGACCATCGACCAGATGTCACCTGTCTCCTGAGTATCATATTTTGGTGCTACCCACAACTTTGCTTACAGAAGGAAACTGTGTCCAGGGCCACATCCCAGGGCCTGATCCAGACTGGTGCAGCCTGAGCAGGGTGGGAGAAAGTGGCTCCTCTACCAGCTGACATATGGAAAGCTAATTCCTCTTAGGATGCCTGAGTTCCATTGATGTTGGTGATTTTAGTGCCCTTGGGAGCCTTAGCTGGGATTTTTCTTTGCTATAATTTCACACTTCTAGCAGGGAAACAATACAAGCGCTGCACAGGCAGGGACTAAATAAATAAATATATTATAAAGCAGATTTTCCTGATAGAGAAGCAAAGAGGGATTGCAGGCCACAGACAGAGCTGGGAATGCATCCACTCCTCCTACTCTAGTGTGAACGCAGACACCAAGACACAGTGCCCACCCTCGTCACCAGATATAGAGGATGTGCACAAGTGATCAACATAAAACAAGGTGGAGGGAATCCCTGTGCATCATGGATATGGATGTTCCTCCCCCCACCCTGGCACCACTTCCATCCACCAAATGCCACCGGAGGGTGCTGTAACAACCTGAAACGCGTGGGGTGGCACCAGCAATGTCTGGTGCCATCATCACTTAAAACAGGATGGCAGGGCTTGGGGGTGACCATGGTACAACCAGACCTGCCACATCCTTACAAAAAGAGAGATGAAAACCAGAGGTTTGTTGGGGGAGGAAAGAGCTTTCAGCTCTTTTCCACGAAAAAGGGTGAAACGAGTTTTGGGTGTCAAAACAAACCCTGTGAGCAGTGGAGGGAACACAGCTCAAGTCCCCAATACCCTCAAGCCATGCACTCCCCCCTGCCTTCCTCACCACCCACCTTTTGATAACAAAGTGGATATTGTGCCTCTCCTCCAATATCCGCTTGAGTTTGGGGACACCATAGGTACAAGGTCTTTTGAAGGGTATTTTGTCCGGGATGCCGATGATCTCCACTGCCTCGGGGTCGCAGGCAATCTTCCGGTACGGGACGGGGACCATGTGGTCTAACCCCAAGGCTTCAGCTGAAAGGTGAACACAGGGGTTTTATTTACACAAGCACTTTTTTCTTTTACAGATGCTAAAATGAAGGTGTAAAGGCTTGAACTCTTCTTTGCTTGTCCCAGAAGGTGGGCCCCGGGAGCAGATCTCCCACGCCAAATGGCACAACAGGAGAGAAAGCAGCAGTAAACACAGCTAATGGTGTCCTCCAAAACTCCCAAACATGCCCAGTGATGCTCAAACCAGGGGTGAGCCACATGCCATCCCCAAACTCCCTGTAACCCACCACAGCAGATTTGTGAGCTCTATGCCTCACGAGTTGCATAGCACATGGAATCATAAAATTGTTAAGGCTGGAAAAACCCTCTAAGATTGATTCCAACTGTTAACCCACCACTGCCCTGTTCACCACCAAACCATGTCCCCAAGTGCCACATCTACACAGTTCTGGAACAACCAAACCATGTCCGACTCCACCACTGCCCTGGGCAGCCTCTTCCAGTGCCTGACCACCCTTTCAGCGAAGAAATTTTCCCCAATATCCAATCTAAACCTTCCCTGGAGCAACTTGAAGCCACTTTCTCTAATTCTGTCACTTGCTACCCAGAAGTAGAGGCCAATCCCCACCTGGCTACAACCTCCTTCAGGTAATTGTAGAGAGTGAGAAGATCTCCCTTGAGCCTCCTTTTCTCCAGGCTGAGCCCCCCCAGCTCCCTCAGCTGCTCCTCATCAGACTCGTGCTCCAGACCCTTCCCCAGCCTTTGTACACATTCAAGCACCACAAATACAGATCATAAGTTAAAAGGGCTCATCTCAAGCCCATATATAACTCACAGGTGACACAACACACATCTACAGCCCATCTATAACCCATGAATTACACAGACTGATGGGAATGGCACAGCCCATCAACCCCTTCCCAAGCTATTTCCCAAGCTTCCACCTGCCCAAATGCCCAGTAGCTACCCCTGAAGCACTGCCCATGGCAAAGGGAGCACCAATGACATCTCTAAGCCATGCAGATCACAAGAAAGAGCAGCTGCAATAACAACAACCTTCTTTTTACCTGCCATGTTAATGTAAGAGGGCCACGCTTCCGGTGCCCCGGGTACTCTGACCTGGCATGCCACACTCCCAGCCAGAGATGCTTTACAGCCTAGTGATAAATTCCTCCACGGCAGAGGGGGTGTTTCCAAAGGGAAATATTGACATAACCTTCAGCAGACACCCAAAGACTGGAAGCTGCTGAGCTAAATGTGTTAGGAAGAGCAGGGAGCTCTAGCATATGGCTTCTGCTGCTGTGTTAGGGAACAAAAATGATTGCTATATAATGATATGCAATCCACAAGCGCTGCAGATGCATAATGGGATATTAACTCCTACTCACCATATCTGCTGTTAAACAGAATTTGCACGCACTCCCTAAGGGTGTTGATATCTTCAGTTTCTTTTATAAAACTGTCCCACTTATCTATCAAAACAAAATACAAGAAATAAAAAACTTCCATATGGTTCATACACAGCAGATGCACTTTTCTCCCACAAAGTGCTGGGAAGCAGGAACAAGACTTTGCTGCTTTAAAAATTATCTCCCTCTTCCTGAGCAGATTTTGCCAGGCTGGGCTTTCTCAGCCCCAAGCACCCTCCAGACCATGCGCAAAAAGCAGATTACTAAGAAATGACCCCCCAAAATTTCTAAACCCTGGAATGAAAGACCCTGTGGGACAGAGCCAACTCCACCTGGAATGAACCTTTGAGAGGAACAGCCATTTCACACGGGAGCTTTTCAACCTCCTCCTCTTTCCCAACTTTCCCACCCATATTTTTTTCTCCTCTTTAAGGCAGGCAGGTGAGGGTTTTGACGGAAACACGTCAGCATTTTTAGGCTGCATTTTCCTGGGTGGAGGTGGGGAAATGGCAGAGTCTCCTCCCCACTGCTGATCCCTGCGGGCACTGCTGCAGAATCACACTGGGATTAGTGGGTTTTAGTTATTTTGAAATAACGCCAAGTTCTCAGCAGGTATGTTCTGTTTGCAGCTGGGACAAACAGCCTCTCCCAAAGCCATGCCTTCCTGTGCAGGAAGTGGAGATGGGAATTCCCACCCAGCCAGCAGTGCTCAACAACCACTGGCAACATCTTTGCAGACGGCAGGGATGGACCTGAGCAGAGATGAAATTTTGGGCTGCAATGTGAAATGTGGCATCAAGGAAAGGGAAAAAAATCCCCTCCTGCATCATCTCCAGCACTGCCAAGTCCTTGCAGAGCATGCAGTCCCCGGCAGGGCTGGGAGACTGGTGGGGAGAGACGAGAGGAAACCTTTCCCTAAGACACAGCTGCCTCCAATGCCAGAGCACAACACAGACCTGTCTTGTCGTGTACGATGGAGAAGAGGATGCGCTTGGATGAGTGCACATTCTGGATGAGGGGACCTCCGGAGACCGATGATTTCTGTCCTGGACAAGAGGGGAGACAAGGAGAAAGGGCTGATGAGAGCCTGATCAATGCTCCAGGCATCCCAACAAGACCCCAGGTGCTGACCCCTGCCAGTGACGCTGACCTGACTCCTCTGTCTCTCCTCCATGCACCCTGCCTTGTGACTCCCAGTGTGGTGCTGACCAGACTGACCCTTCCCATCCCCATTCCAGCTGTCCTTCTACCTGGTGGTGCAGCACCCAGCATTTTGGAGCAAAAACAGGGGTGTGCCCCGTTGGCACTTTGCAGCCACCCAGGGAAGGGCTGGGGCAGTGCAGCATGGCAGGGGCTCCACTCATCTCCCTCTGGGCCAAGCTCTGCACCGATTTTCATCCGAGGACCACCAAAACACCCGGCCTGTCCCCTTGCCAGCGCCAGGCTGCACACAGGGCCCTCATCTTAGAGCAAACTCTAGGCTATTACCACAGCAGTCGCTGTACTCCTGTGAGGAAGGCACCTTCAGCTCTCCCGCCGGCCGGGCCAGCAGAGCCTCGCCCACCGCGGTCGGCCCAGGCAGCCCCGAGGACACCTCCTGCTTGAGGTCAACGGCGACAGGAGTGGGCAGCGAGACGCTGTAGAGGAAGTTGGTGACAGCAATGGCGGAGGGAGTGTCCTGGGTGGCAGGTTTGGCCATGGGGCCGTTGGCACCGGCGTCTCGGCTGCCCTTGGAGGCGAGGGAGGAACAAGTTAACTCAACGCTGGGGTTGGGCTCTCGGCTGGGCTCATCTGCTGGCCTGAGGGGAAGGAAGGGAGAAGAGGAGGGAAAACAGGTTCCTTTGGGCCCAAGGCACTGCTAAGCCACAACAAGCAAAGATGTGGAGGGGGAAGGAGAGCCATGCCCAGGAGGGTGAAACATGCTGCATCGCTGGCTGCCAGGCTCCTTGTCAAGGAGAGCTGTGAAGACAATTAGAGGGCTGGAGCACCTCTCCTATTTGGAAAGGCTGAGAGAGTTGAGATTGTTCAGCTTGGACAAGAGAAGGCTCTGGGGAGAACTTACTGCAACCTTCCACCACCTAAAGGTACTGGAGAGCTGGAGAGGGACTTTTGACAAGAGCAGGAGTGAAAGGAATGGCTTCAAACTGAAAAGAGTAGGTTTAGATTAGATAGTAGGAAGAAAATCTTCCTTGTGAGGGCAGTGAAGCACTGGCACAGGTTGCCCAGAGAAGCTGTGGCTGCCCCATCCCTGGAAGTGTTCAAGGTCAGGTTGGACAGGGCTTGGAGAAACCTGGAAGGTGTTCCTGAGGGGGTTGGAACAAGATGGTCTTTAAGGTCCCTTCCAATCCAAGACATTCTATGCAACTATTCTAGTTCTATTCCATGATTTAGAAGTTACATCCATCACCCAACCTTCAGAGCATCTTCAGGCACCTCGGACCATTCTTGTCTTTATTTCAGTGGATCTGGTTGGTCTTATGGTGGTCCAAAGCATTTGTATGAGCTATGGCAAAGCTGTTCAGCTCCATGCCTGATGCATTTAAGAGGTAAAACCTTGTGTGACCACAACCACTTGGCTATATTGCCTGTGCCAGCCCCCAGCACCCATGGCACGTTCAAGGGGGACCTCAGTCAGCCCAGGGATGAGCTACAGACCAAGGAAATCCAAGTGCTCCACATGAGACAGGCAGCCCCGAGCTCGCAGACAGCTCAATTCTACGTGTCCTACTTTTAGCTGTCTCAGCCTGATTTTCCAGAAGTACCAAGCCTTCAGATGAGATATTTGGTAGTGCTCAGCATTTCTCTGAATGGATCTGAGGTGCTGCCAGCCAGGCAAAGACAAGGGAAATGCACCCAAAAACACCAAACCCCTCGTGTAAACATGGCCAAAACAGAGAGTTTGTCCTGTTGCAGTCCCCCACTTCCCTCTTCATCTGGCATTAAAAAACCCGTTTCAGCCTGGGAAGACACTCACAGCACTTACCCCGGAAACCCCTCTGGAAACAAGAAAAGCACTTAGCTTACTGCAGTGGAAATTTTGGCAGAGACATGTAAAACGATGCAGTTAATCTGCATGTTTACATGCATTTAAAAGAGACAAGCCTGAAATGGTCTCCAGCCTCACAACATGAAAAAAATCTCTGTGCAAGGCTGGGTTTGGCATGGCTGGACCCAGGTTTGTGGGTCTGAGGGAGAAGCTGGGACAAAGGAGGGACTCCCTTGCCTGTGCCACACAAAATCTTCGCCATCTGACAGCACGCTAACAGCCACTATCCCAAGGGCTTGCTGCTGTCTCACCCCTTGGGGTCCCCAAAATTACCTTTTAAGCCTGAAGCGGATGCTGTGGCTGTGTTCTAGGATGGCCATCAGGGATTTCACATCATACTCCATGGGTTTCTTAAAGCTGATCCCTTCAGGCAAGCCAGCGACTGCAAGTGAGCCCGGCTCTTTCAGGAACCTCTCGTAGGGCAAAGGGACCACGCTGCTCTTCCCCATGGCTTCACCTGGCGAGGGGGCAGAGTTACACACTGACAAACACCCCGTGCCCCCCACCACAGCTGAGCCAGGCTGGAGCAGTAAATGTAAGAGCAAGAAATACCAACAGAACCATTAGGAGAAGAAGACCCGTTCTTACCTCTGCACTTAGCATGCAAGGCACTCCAAGCCCTTTCTAAAAGCACTAATTAATAAAAAGCTCACAAAAGCCAAAAAGCCAACGTCTCATCATTCAGGTTGCACAGTAAAATCCTCAGCTGGGGTCCCTTGGCACAAGCTGACTCTGGGAGCTCCCAGCAATGTGCCAGTAAGGTATGTGGCCACGGGCAAGCTGGGAGGGAGCTGAAAGCTGACAAAGAAGGCTGAAGGCCTCATGATGATTTTTATCTCATATTTACTGAGATATTCTGGGAACCTTATTTTCAGTAAGGTTTCTTATTTTACCTCCTGGAAGAGTGAGAAGTAGTTTGACTGCTGTTGCTGTTAAGCAGCTTTGGTGCACTTTAACAGACAAGAAACCCCCCCCTCAATAATCTCCCTCCATCCCACCATTCACAGACAGCTTGGATATTGATATGTTTAACCACACAATCACCTCCAGCAGCCCAGAACTCCCCTCCACAATGGCCAGAGTTCCCCCATGTCCCCATCACATGGGCCTGGCTCCATTTTACCTCTGACACCAAAATCTTCCCAAGGAGTTGGGTGCACAGTGCTTTCCCTTCCCTGGCAGCAAGAGATGACCAGCAAGCCTTGCCATTATACAGGGATTTTCTAAATGAGCTACAGAGCCCACATGTGCAAACCACGGTTGTTTACAGTGCTCTCCAGGCAGGATACTGTCAGAAAAGCAGCCCCCTCTGAAGGATTCCAAGATATGTCCAAAATCCTCTGTGGAAAAATTACTTTGGAAATCAACCCAAGCCACTGCAAGCAATAAACCTGGTGCTGAAAGCATGAAGCAGAAGAAACAGCCACAAAGGAATGAGACTGGTCTGGCAATGCAGTATCCAGATGCACAACATCTGGCAGCATGGCAAGGTGTTTGCACCTTTGCCTCCAGGCTGAGGGACAGGCAGAGAAGAGTGTGGGACATTTAAGTTACTGTGGGATTTTATACTGTGCATTTTCTTTTAAATATTTTCTTTTTTCTCTCCTCTTAAAAAAACCCCAACCCCCACACCTGAAGATCTTACAGAAACCCTGTAAATCTTGTGACACTGTCAGCAAGTCCTTATTAAAAGTGGCTTCTTCAACATGTTCTTTGAAGGAATGCTTGATAACTAACAATGTGCAACTTGCATGAGCCATCAAGGTTCCTTATATGTGGGATGGATAATGTTTTAATTAAGCCAATAACTGAGGTTTCAATATGAGCCTTTGAACAACACTGTGAGTTCACTTTCTGCAAGCTGACAGTTTCCCTGTGCCGATGTGCTGGCTCCAGCAGTTCTCCACATCCTTCCATCACCTCTCTTTGTGATGAGGAAAAGCTCCTGGTGCCTACAGTGGCTCCTGATCGACCCAATGCCCAAGAACTCCCCAAATATATTTTAATGGGGAACATGTTACTGTCAGAGTGACCTTCACAAGCCTAGAACCGCTGCACAGAGGTTTATGGTTTAGCTAAAGAGAGGCAATAACCATCATTAATGCCTGTTTAATAGAAGCCAGTGGTAATTAGTCATCCTGTTGGTGCAGAGATTACCTGGCTCTGGAGGGAACCTTTTTGATGGAGAATTTTCTAAGACTTTTTTGTTTCCAATCCCTGTTGATGGGAGGCAACTAAAACAATAAAAAACTCCCTGTAAGAACAGTAACTGTTAATTTCTCACAATCCTCTCAGTGTTGGAAACAGAATCAGCCTTGGACATGTACTATTTCTCCACTCAATCAAGACAGGCTCTTTCCAGTGGGAATGCTGGGAGTGCTAGGCAGGTTTAGAGCAGCTCAAGGATGGAAACAGCTGACCCTACTGAAGCAGCAGCAAAGGCAGCATTACAGCCAGTGTCAGAGCCAAAACCACCGGCTCAGGGATGCCTGACCTCCTCCTGCTATGGCAATGCTGGCCAACTTCAATTGGGGACCAGCCTATTCCCATGCACCTCCACAGATCTCAACAAGGTAAAGAGCATTGCTAATCATCCTGATGGATGGGCTACCTGCCTGGTTTGTACACCCCATGCAAATGCATCCTGATCAAGCCTTTTTAATGCCATTATACATTAATGGTATGTCAGATTTTAATAATTTTCATATTCCCTGGAGGACAGCAAATTTTGGCACTCTCCCAGCAGCAGACCTCCAGCTTAGAGAGGGGATCCACCACCACAAAAATGTCTTCTGCATCCTATTCCCTTGCCTCTTCTGCATCATCCCTTCCCTCACACTTGGGCCCAGCCTTTGGAAGGCAGCAAGGAGATCTGATTGCTCTCTAAATGAGAATATTGCCTCCATGTCCTTTGAATGGTTTCAGAAAACTTCAGTGACTGTTTGTCCTGGGGTGGGGGAAGGGATACATCTCCCTTTTCTGTGTGTGAAGCCTGTGGCAGGTTTGACAGCCAGCAGCAGTAACTCCTGCATGTGAGCCCAAGGTGGGTGGTGGTAGCTCCCATTATCCCTCTTCTGTCATGTGGAAATGTCCAAACCTGGGCAACCCCTGCACGTTGGGTTCAGGGAGACCTGGGCAGCCCTGGCAGGGCTCTACCAGGCTCTGAATCCCAGATGGTGATGGGGGGCTGCACCCAGGAAAGCCAAACACCCAGTTGTGCAGCTGATCCAGCCACATGGCCTGAACTCCCCCAAAACATCACAGTGGTCTAAAGCACACCGCTGAGCACCACGGGAGAACACTGATGCTTTTCACCCTGCTTTCCCAACCCAACCTTGCTTTTCTTTTCCCAACCAGCACAGCCCTAGAGATGCTCTCAGAGGATGAGTCGGTAGCATGGCTGCTGCCTTCATCTGCTCCATGAGGGCTTCAGTGGATCCTCCTGAGTGAGAAGAAGGCACTGCTGCTACTCAAGCCGCCACAGATTGGGCCTGGAGGGAGCTCTGTAACCCACTGGGTTCCATATCAAGAGCCATATGGTCATCTACATTTTAATTGCAGAAGGTTTATTGCCGGGGATGGAAGAGCACCAGCTTGTCTCTTGAAGCTCGGGCTGCAGGGCTGCCTGCTGGAAAATCATCTTTTTTTACTTCTAAACAGACTTGCCAGGGAAAGGAGGGAAGTGAGCCTATAGAGTCCCAACACAGTACTATAAAAAAGGTGCAATGGATGCGGTGTCAGGGATAAAAGTGTGCTTAGAAATCCCATCCCAGGGCATGGCAGAGGCTTCCCCTGCTCAGGGGCGACAAAGGATGCTCCCCCCAGCACAAGGATTTTTTGGGGCACTGGGAAGTGAAGCAGTGGCCAAATCCCATCTCAGTGCAACACTAACCCTATGCAGGAGCACATCCCACCACACCACCCCTGCCAGGCACCTGCAGGCACCTGCAGGCACTTCCCCTTGCTGGGGAGCCGGGCTGGCACCGAAAGCCACATCTGGTGGTGGCACTGGGCAGCTCAGAGAGCCCTGGGGGCAATCCATATCCCCAAAGGGAAGCATGAAGATTCTTACTATAAAGCACATCAAACACTTCCTCTACCATCTTCCTGAGGAGGTACACGTCTGATCCCTGGTCCGGGGAGATCCTGAGCACCCTTCGCCCACACTCCTTTGCCTTCTTCTGTGCTTCTGCGTCCTGCTCCTTCCTCTGCTGGATTCCTGCAGGGGAAGAGGAGAAAATGGGAGTCGCTGCAGTGAGAAGGGGCTCATGGCTGATGACTCTGACTATGCAGGTGGGTCCCCTGGGTCTCCCCCTCACCCCAGACCCTCAACTCAGACGAGATCATGTCCCCCCCAGCAGCCCCTGACGTGCAGGAGAAAGTGCTGGCATGGGCAGTGGTGCCAGCAGCGGGGTCAGCCGTCCTGTGCCTGCCCCCCCTCCTTTCCCTGGCTTTTCCCTTCAGTCGCACTGAAACTGTTGAGATTAATTGGGCAGCACACTTCTTTTCTCTGGTTTCAATCTGCTTAGCCTTCAATCTCGCAGGAAAAGAAAATCCGCCTTTCTCGGAGGCTTTTTTACCCTTCAGCATCATGTAGCTCAGTAATACCAGCTATTTCCTGCTAATTTCCCCCATTAAACCTCAAATAAAGCATATCTTTGGCAGTGACTTCCTCGCATCTCTAAATGCACAGAAAATTAAACACTACAAGTGCATTTATTGCTGTTCTATCCACAGTAATTCACAAGGGATTTTCGGTGGCAAAGGACTAATTCCTTCATCATCCTCGACAGCCTCCTGCCGATGACTGGCCCTGCATGGCACCTGGGTGCTCAAGGAGGAGCTCATGAATCCTTCCCATGGAAAAGGCCTGTGGCTACCACAGCACTGAAAAGGGACGGGTCAAGAGCCACATGGGATACCCACAGAACTAGACATAAGAAAGCAGACAGCCACTATGCCATCCTGGCACGTTCTGCACGCCTCCCATGGCACAGCAAAACAGGCCCTGGAAAACTTTTTTGGGGTGTTTTACCATGGTGATGAAATGCATATACATCTGTACCCCCCAACTACTGCTTCTCCCACCAGCTGGGCATTAATGCTATTCTACTGACATTAATCCTGATCACTGTCAAGTCTGCCCTGTGCACCAGGAAAGGCTGAGCCAGAGGTTCAGATGAAGTAGGGTGTTCAAGTGAGGTCTGTGCACCCAAGAGAGATAAGAGCCTTCTTACCTCTCCCAGCGATGTCTGCTTTAGATTAATTCAGATCTTTCTAAGAGGGCAGCAAGACCATAAATCAGAGGCACTTACAGGGATGTTTTCCACTGCATGCCAGTTGTAAGAGCTTTATGGAGCTGAGTTGAGCCTGGACCATTTATAATTCAAGACAGAGTTATCATGTTTCACCCTGTCTCCAGCATCAGCCGCTTCGCCCAAACACCATCGTCAAGATTTTGTGCTTTCAATGAGACATTACTATTTCTTTTTCACAAAAGCATAAATGAAACCAAAGTGATGGGAATCAGGATCTAGTGCCAGGTGCCTTGTCCCAGCACAGCAGTAAGTCACTGACCAGGACATATCACAGAATCAGAGAACAGTTTGGGTTGGAAGGGACCTTAAGGACAATCCCCTTCCATGGACAGGGACACCTTCCACTAGATCAAGCCCCATCCAACCTGGCCTTGAACACTTCCAGGGATGGGGCAGCCACAGCTTCTCAGAGCAACCTGTGCCAGTGTCACACAACCCTCACAGGAAAGAATTTCTTCCTAACACCTAATCCAAATCTCTCCTCTTTTAGTTTAAAACCATTGCCCCTTGTTCTATCACTATCTGCCTATGAAAAAAGTCACTCTCCCTCTTTTTTGTAAGTCCCTTTTAGGTACTGGAAGGGGCTCTAAGGGCTCCCCAGACCCTTTTCATCTCCAGGCTGAACAACCCCAGTTCTCTCAGCCTGAGGGAACTCCTTCCCACTGGCCACCCCACTGCCATTCACATCTTGTGGGTGGTGGGAAGGGGAGGCAGAGTTGCCCATGAATGTGGGAAACATCCCACAAGTGCCTCCTGCAGAATGCAATGGAGGATAACTAATGGCATCTCTCCTTGGTGCAAGTGGGATGCCCAGGGCAGCAGGACAAGGGGCAGAGCAGAGCCATGGCAGGGAGCTGCTCCTGTAGAGCTGTGCTGAGAACAAGCCAAGCAGACAGTGACCTGGACAGCTTCACAGCACTGGTGTTGTCACTAGAGCAAACCCTTCCTGCACAGTCTCTCCAATGGATTAAGCACCTGTATGGTTTCTGTCAAAACCATGTGTGTGCACACACAGCCAGGTTGTTTCTCTCCAGTGACATCCCACCACAGGAACAGATCTGAATCTGGGGGTCCCCAGCATCACTGAGACCAGATTCTGTCCCAGCTCCTGCATGGCATAGGGAAAGCAGCAGCTGGCATGCCAGGTATGATGCTGTCCAAGAAATGCAGGTCCCCATTCACAGCATGGCTCCCACCTTCTCGTCTGCTCCCAGGCTGATTTTGGGGAACTGGCAGAGGCACAGAGCTGGGACCTGCAAGCCATAGGTATCCCTCAGATACTTGGTGAATCTGATCTAAGACTAGGGGGACACAGCTCCTGCTCAAGGCATCTTGTCACCTCTGTTCATCCCTCAAAGATATAAACAATTCCACAACCGACACCTTCAGCTACCAAATCCATCCCTGTGTTTCCAAAACCAGGAAAAAAGCCCAGGACCAAGAAAGCCCCTTGGCTCCTGGGGGATCACTTGGACAAACTATTTCTGCAACTGACTCAAAAAACACTCCAGCACTCCTGCAGCATTGCTGGAGGCTAACAGCACCAGGGGAACAGAGCAACCATCCATCCCTGTGCCACTTCAGGGATGCTTTTGGAAAGAGGCTCTGACCACACTTCCCACCTGCCATCACTCCAACCACCCCTCAGCCCCGTGGGCAGACAGCCAACACTGTGGTGCCCCCCAAACCACAACCACTCCTTGCATGGTGGGAGTCCCAGCTTGCAGAACTGGAGCACCCACCTCGGCATGGGAGAAGATCCCCGGCGGGGGATACTCACTGCAAAACTTCTGGAAGTCGGCCTGCAGCTCCTTGCGGGTGCTGAGGAAGACCCGTCCCTTCTCAGTGCCCACCATGAAGGCACTCTCCTCGTGGACAGCGATGCAGGCCACCTCTGCATTCAGCTTGGACAGCGCTGAGCACTGTGGGAGGCACCAGGTTAGTGCACCATGGGATGGGAGAGCATCCCCTGCTTCCCAACCCTTGCCATTTCCCAGAGGGGTTTTTTCAGTTCCTGTCAAAAGATTCCCCCATCAAAGCAATGTTCTGATTTGGGGCAGAATTTCATGGGTTTATGACATACCCTAAAAATTTTGGTGACTTAACCCCCACCCCAAAGATATCCAGCTCAGCTAGGTTTTTCTGGAAAACAAGAACTATTTTTCCACCATTTTATTTCGTTTTTGCCTATCCTAAAAGTAAAAATTTTATAGTATTTCTTTAAAAGAAAACATTTCTGAAAAAAAAAACCAAAAAACAACCATGCACAACCAACAACAATTTTCCACCAGCTTTAATGGAATAAGGAACACGAGAATCTTATTTCAGCTGCAGAACACTAATATGGTCAAAGTCTGGATTAGTTGAATGATTCTTCTTGTACAGTTATGCAAAACAATAAAGAGATGGAAAACACTTCCTCTATTAATCCATTTTATGTAATGTGCACTTCCAGCTCTACATAATACACATGTATATGTCTTTTTATTAGTATTTTTTATATTATAATAGTCACACAGTGCTGGCAGCCTGAGCCATATTCCCATGTCATTTTACCTCCTGATCACCTTCTTCAAGGACGCACCCAATCAATCCCCCAAAATAGATATTTTTAAGAAACCTCCTTTCAAAGCCCAGTAGCAAACACAAGTATTTTGCTCAAAAAGCCCAACACTCAAAAAAATAAACACAACAACTAAGGTAGGTGAGATTTGGAGGCAGACCAAATCCAAACCCCCAGCCCACTTGGCCACGTGCATGTGGCCCTGTGGTTTATTCACCAGGCATGGGGGCTTCAGTGGGCACAGAGCCTAGCACTGGGATAAAGGCTGAATTTCAGGAGCAGCCTGGCTCCCTAGACCTGGTGTAAGTACCTAATGAAGACTGTGGAATAATGTATATTCATTAAGAAGCCAAACTATAATAACACAGTATGTTGTATGGCATGGCAGGTATATAAATCATCAAAGCTGCTTGGGGTGTGTCAGCTCCAGGGAACCTGCTCCTTACTGGGGCAGTGATGTCAAAGAGAAGGAAATTGGTATTAATGAAAAAAACCTCTACCTGCAGAGAGAAGAAAACACATCCTAGACAAATGCATTACATATGACTTGACTTTAAAACAGGAGGGCTATTTAGCATATCTCATTGCATCACACATTTGTTACTACACATCTGCTTTCCTTTCTTGATCACATTCACAGTTAAAAATAAGATTAGCTCTGGTCCATGAGACTTAATGCAGACAGTTATCTTGTTTTCGTAAGCACAGCTGACTTAGGCAAGGTTTCCACAGGGAATTCTATGTCAAAAGATATGAAAGTTATTTTCTTTGTTCTCGAAGATAAAAAGCCATTGTTCTGATGTTGTGTAAAAGCTCATGGTAACATTGGTAAAACAGCAAGGAAAAAAAAAAGACAACCACCCTACATTCAGTTGATACCAACATAAATATTAATGGAAAAACAATACACATCCGAGATTAACTTGGGCTGACTTTATGATCCTTATGGCTGTCAGGGCAGGAGAGGGATTTTATTTCCCAGCTCCAGCAGCTCCCTGGGCTTTCCAGCAGCAGAGGGGAACAGGATGAGCTCACCAACTCTCCTGTGCCAGCCCTGTGCCCAGCCAGCCCTGCTAAACAGAGGCCAAAAGAGGGAGGGGGACACGGAGGGGGATGCCACTGGCCTCTTACCATGGAGTCTAAGGCAGACACTAAGCTGGTGATGATTTCGTCTTTCTGGGGAAAAACCATATTCCATTGGTCAGCTCTGGAGGTGGTGAGAGTCGCGTCTAAAGGCTTCCCTGCCAGGGCCATATTCACCTGAAAACAGAAAAAAAAAGAGCTATTCATGACTGTTACTAACGGAGAGCTGACACTGAGCACCACCCCTTACCATGGAGTGCCATGGGAGTGATGCTGGCACGGACACACAGGGGAAACTGAGGCATGGACAGGGGCCAGGGCAGCCTGAACCCCACAATCCCCATGTGTCCACTGCTAAGGCAGATAATTGAGGATGCTGTCGAGCTATAATCAAATTCTGGAGCCAATGCTATGTGTTCCAGCAGCAGCCAGGTCATCTCCACCCTTGGGGCTCATCCTCGGGGAGGTGCCACCTCTGTGCAGGGTGTGCTGGACCAGCTGCATGGTGGCACACCCTGGATGTGCAGACTGAGGCTGTGCAAGCCAGAGGACACTGTGCTGAAGCAGACTTGGAGCTATGTCTGAGCTCTGACAGCAGCTATGAGCCAGGGGTGATGGCTGTGTCCCCACGAGGACACCGTGCCAGCCGTCCTTGTGCCTCCCTCCCTGAACCCTGGGCAAGAGGAGAACCTGGCACCCAAAAGTGTTCCTGAAACAGGCCAAAACCACAGGGTGCTCTGCTTTCCCCACAGGGGAGAGATGCAGCTCATGGCAAGGAGTTCCCTCACCAAATCATCCCACCCTGCAGTTCTGGGTGTCAGTGGCAACAAGACCAAGCCATGCACAGGGACTGCGCATCTGAGAAGACGCTCAGCCCCAGAAGCTCCATCCCTCATGGAAAAATGGGGGGAAAAGGGGATAAATGCTGGGATCCAGTTACACATGCAGCAACAGCAACAGGTTTCTGCACCCTGGTGCACACTGTACCAGGTCTCACTGCGACCCACGGCAATGCCAGCGCTGCAGGGGAAACCGAGGCAAGGTCAGTTAAGCAAGGTGCATAAATCACCCCATTCCAACACTGGGACACCCACACCCAAGACAGCAACACACCCAACAACCAACACATCCCTCCCAGCTATTGCCTCTCCATCCAGAGGGCAGCATTGCACTGTCCAGCTTTAATCCTGTGAATAAAGGATGACAAATTAGCTCAGAAGCCACTCAAACCAAATCATAAATCCTGCGCTCGCAAGTGGATAAAAGAGGCCGGAGAAGCCCTAACAAGGCTGGATGGGCAGGAGCCGTGGAATATGAATGAAGTTGCCCAAGCATAACTCAATTTGCCACTCAGTCAGTAATCACAGCTGCCTGGCCCTGCTGGAAACAGGGGTTAAAGGCAACAGAAACACCCCCAGTTCACCTGCCTGCCCCAGTTTGCACCTGTATCCAAGCAGAAGGAATTCGAACACAAAGCAGGGCTGTGCAACTGGGGAAATGGTGGATTTTGGTCCAAAATAACAAGGCCCTCGTGCTGGCATCTCCATAGGTGTGTGTCTGAGCACACACATCTTATCTAAGAATGTTTTAGGTTGGAAGGGACTTAAAGATCCTCTCGTTCCAACTGCTTGCTATATGCAGGGACACCTTCCACTAGACCAGCTTGCTCCAAGCCCTGTCCAACCTGGCTTTGGACACTTCCAGGGATGGGGAAGCCACATAACAAACTGTTATGAGGGTCTGCAATAAGCTAATGAGAGGGCTGACAAATCCCAATGAACAATGACTAAATTTCAGGAATTGCTCTGGATAAGCCCTCCAGGTTGTTCCCCCACGTTGCCAGCCAACAAAAGCAGCCACGCAGCGCTGGAGCTTCACTGGCATCTGTCAATGGCAGAGCCAAAGCCACATCCAGGCTGGCAGCCACACAGGAGAATCCTCTTCCATCCATGTGACACTTCCTAACAAAGCTGACAGACAACTCTTCTCCCACAGAATGATCCTGGGGGGAAAAAATCTGTCCTAACTAGGCACCAGCTTGGAAAATAAAGGAGGAAACTGAACACATGGTCCTGCAGCTGGGCACAGACCACAGGTGTCCACATGCTGGTGACAGGGCTCTGCCAGGCACCTGCAGCTTAACCATCATGAGAGGCTGCAGCAACACCAGGCGCTCCACCTTGCTCCAGCCCTGTAGTCTGTGCCTGGACAGACAGACTGACAGACAAGGAACTATTTCACCTGCAAGCTCCCAAGCAGCTTCCTGAGCACTGCCCTGAAGGAGCAGGGAACATGACATTCTGTGGCTGCTGTGTTAAGAGGTGCCCTGTTGCAATTGTCAGGAAACAGCCAAGTGTTGGTGGTGCTGATGCCCAGTGCCAAGCTGAGCTGGGGGACCAGCCATCGCCTTTGTCCAGGGAGCATCACTCCCTTCTCAAACCCCCACAAGCACTTGTTTGGAAAACAGCCTTACTTTGATGCCCATACATGTTTCTGAGGGCCCTAATTATTATTATATATGACTGCTATGGCATGGATGTTCTGTTGCCTTCTGGCAGCACTTTGGGGAGCCAATCCCTGCCCTGCTGGGGCTGGTCATGGCCCCTTGGAGAGCTCGAGCTGTACCAACCTGCTTGGCCACAGCCTCCCACGGGAAGCAGCATTTCCAGGGAAGAGACGCTCCTCCCTCCACCACAAAAAGCAAAGTCACAAGATGGATCTGGCTCCAGAGGGGGAACCAATGGGAAAGGCAGGGATAACATCCATGGGAAGCGGGACGGGGTCCCTGCATCCCCTCCCTCTCCTGCAGGAAACCAGGACAAAAATAATCCCTTTCACCTGGCTGATTGTTTAATAAGGAGAGAATTATTCTACAAGAAAAAAAAAGCATAATAAAAATATGACCCAAGTAACACAGCAGAACTTTAAGGGATGGCTGGGGGGGGGGTGGGCCACAACAATATTCCTGTAAAGCTTTTAATCATTTGTGGTCACAAAGAGTGGTGACAGTGGATTTAGAAAATGGGAGAATAAAAGGGAGGGAAAAAAACTTCACAGCAAGTGCTAGGCTTATTTAAATCAAATTAAGGGCTTGATGTTGTTTGCCTAATCAAAGGGAAAGTAATCTTTAGGAAAACTAGGGTAAACCATTCTTATAGCAGTTCAGGCTGGCGACATGGAGAAAGGTGGGTAGGATGGGTGCAGAGCATCCTGCCCTGCTTCCCAAGGCTCCATACAATCTGTCCTACTGAAATCCCTCCCTGGGACACCACCAAGGGGATGACGTTCCTCTCTGCAAGGGGCTCTGTTCTGGCCCCAGCCTGATCCCACCTCTGCACACCGAGTCCCATCCCCAGGGGCACGGGGACCATCACACCCCTGTCACGAGGCCAAAGCAAACATTTGCAGGTTGTTTTTACATTTTTCAGTTTGTTTTTTTTGAAATGTTATTAAATTTTATTAATTATTTCTCCTCCCCAAAGGAATCTTGGGGGGGACAGGGTGCTATGCAACAGCTGGCACAGGATGTCATCTCCTGCTTGGCTCTTATGACACCTCCCTTGATAATCCTGGGAAAGATTAGAAATTTGGCCTCGGGGGAGTTTCACTGATGAATCACCTGAGCTGCAGCAAAGGAAAAATCAGGCATGTGGGGAGGCTTATGAACCCCACTGGGAAGGGCTGGGGGACCGCCCAACCCTGCATTCACAGCAGGCCTTGTCCCCTCACCAGTCCCCCAACTGCTGCCATAGGGCAGCATCTCCCCAAAATAAACATCCTCCACGTCACCATTTCCAAACACCAGAGAGCAAACAAAGCAGTAAAAAACCCCCTACCAGTGAGCCAATGACAACCTTGCCAAGGAAATTTCCAGGCAGAAAACTTATTATACCCCTCAAATTATAAATAGGTCCCATTAGGAGAAACAGAGGGGGTTTATCTGATCCAGTGATTTCCAGCCCCATGCCACAACCAGAAGCAGCAGCATCTTATTTAATCCAAGATGGTGCTTCCACACTGCCATGGTCCTTAAAGCAGAACCTCCACTGCCATTCTCCCCATGGCCCTCACCTTGCTGTGAGTGAAAGCTTTATTCAGTGTAAACCTCCAAAATCTCATTCCTCAAAGGAAACTGGGTGCTCATCCAGGACTCACAAAACTGGGCTGAACTTCTTGCTGCTCTCCCCATGCCTTTCACTCCCCTGGGCCACATTTGCCAGTAAGAGAAAGGTAAAGCACTGACTCCGTTTTTGGGTATTACCCAGGACCAAACTCAGTGCAGAGTGAGAGATGGGAGCAGCCATCCCAGGGATTTTGGAGGTCTCTTTTTTTGGAGGCACTTGTGAGCAGCAAGGTGCCTGGCAAGCTGGAGCCACTGGAGCAAAAAACCCTGGAAACCAGATCAGCCACAGCAGGTCAAAAGCCAGGGAAGGGACCAGGCTTGAATTTCCACTTGTGTTTTTTTCTAATTGCTTAAGCAAACACCAGTATCAGCAGAGCCAGTGGATGTGATCAAAGCTGTCTTGCATGCAGGAGCACCATGGCATGACACCACATTTGCCAAATTGCTGGCCTTGGGGTTTTTGCCACAGTGGAGATTTCTGCTCTGCATGGGTGACTTGCTTTAACCCATCCGTGCTGCCTGACTAAACCTGAATCCCTTACACCTAATTCAGCACTAGTCTTCAGCCTCTGTAGAGTAGAATTGAGATCCTCTCCATCTTGAGCCAGGTAACTCACACCCATGCCAAGCTGGTTTACTTTGTCCCTAATGATGCCTCGTTCCCTAATGGTGCATGGTTAGCAGGTGGTTGGTGAGCTGCAGAGCTGCACCATCAGCACAATGCCAGTGGTACAGCAGATTAACTGCAGTCCAGGGTACCCACAAAATGCCCAGAAATACCCTCAAATGTCTAAACACCCCAAAAATCCCCCAAATTCCTAATCTGTGCCCGATGTGTGTGTACCCCTGCAGCACATCTCTCCTGGGACACACGGGGAGCTCTGGGCTTTAGGGGACCCCAAGTGCTGATGCACCCAGTGTGAGAAGCATTTGCTGAGGACACATCTGCATCCTCCAAATGTGAGTGTCAGCGTACCCCCAGCCCCAAATCTTGTCTCACTGCTGCCCCATAGCTACTGCTATGTCTCTTCCCAGATCCACAAATTCCCTTTTATTTTGCTACTTTTCAAGCTGATACCTTTTTCCAAACCTTGAAAGCAGCAGAGCTGGGAGGCAAACAGCCTCCAGTGCAGTCTGGGGCTCCCAACTGCTTGTGCTTACATCCCCACTGTGCCAGTAGCACCTTACTGCCTCTACCAGTCTTCCCAAACCCTTCATCTCCCCTCCCTGCTCCTTCCAAACGAGCAGTACAGGGCAGGACAAGCTCCCATCACCAAACACCTCCTTCCCTACTTTATTTTACCCAAAAAATTCAAGGCACCTGCTGCAAAACCTCCTCACGTACACACCAGCACCACAACATTCAACAGCACCACTGCCTGAACTCTGCTCTCCTGGATAATCTGCCATGGTTTAGTCCCACTTGTAAAAGAAGCAAAGAGCAAACTAGTGGCTCCTGTGGGGGAAAGTGTCTGCCACAGGAATTTCACTTTGCCTCCCCAACTAGAGCATTGCATTCTGCTGCCACCTTGATTTCCTTAAGCCCAGCCTACGTGCACACCTTAATATAATATGGTAAAATTATACTAGGCTTCTGTCTAGTTCAAAGAGAGACAGAAGAGGATCAAGTGCTCTTCAGAAGCTGTATGTCATCTCCCCAAGGATAAACACTGCCATGGCACAGCAGCTGCTGGGGGACCACTCTGCCTGTGGAGCTCCAGCTCCATGGTTTTCAGTGCTGCTCAAGTTTCCATGCCACAGCATGGAAATCTCACAGCAGGCAGGCACAGAAGCTCTTGCTTCCAGCAACTGCCTCTTTAGTTATTAAAGAAATTTAAAAGAAAAACAAAAAGAGGGGGGAAAAAAGTAAGTGTTAATCAGATCATTCCCACCGTAGCAAGGATGGATGCTGCAAGCACCACACATGGAAATCTGGATCCTGCCCCCCATGAGTGGCTGGGGTCAGTGAGACCAAGTGGCTGCGGGGTGAGCAGAGCCACCCAGCCACAGGGACCCGGGTGCCTGCATGGCTCCTAGGGCTGAGCCTCCTTCTCCAGGGAAATGCCCAGCCCCAAAACTCAGCCCACATCGGGGAGCTCAGCACCCCTTCCCATACAGCCTGGAGAAAATGCACTGCTTGCCAGTTCCTAGAAGAAGAGGCGGGAGCAGATGCGGGAGCAAGGGAGCGGATCCAACACCTCACGCACTAGGGCTCAGGTTGCACTTCCCAGAAGCAAGTGGCCAGGGAAAGCCAAAATTAGCAGGCTGCTAATTCTACCCCTTGGTACATCCCACTGGTCTAGTGGAAGGTGTCCCTGCCCATGCCAGGGAGGGTTGGAACTAGATGATCTTTAATGTCGCTTTCAAACCAAACCATTCCATGATTCTGTGATGATCCCTGGCCCCTGCACTGCCAGGACTGCTGGTTATTGCAAGAAGATGCTATCAGTCCCTTGCTTAGAGAACAAGTGAGATGAAATGAACCCAGAAGCCACAGGACAACCTGCAAGGAAGGTCTTGGGGTTGCAGCAACCTGGGCCCCCAGCCCTGAACCCCCTTGTACCCCTCCATCAACACCTGGACCCCTAACTGGGTGCTGGGGCCTGGGGAAGGCAGGCAGACCCTGGTTCCCAGCCCCTAGTTCAGTGGTGCATATACTAATGCTGGGGTTATTTAAAGCCCAGTTTTAACAGCATTCAGCTACTGGTTGCGTGATCAGGATAAAAAAATCGCAATCCTAATTCCTGGCCACCCCCCACCCCCAGTGCCTATGGCAACTGGTATCCGTCTCCTTGGAAACTAATCTCGTGGTATTTGAGCAATGTACCAAGGGCCTTTAATCTCCCAAACACTGTAAATCTTTATTCTAGCTTGCTCTCCTCCTACCCCAAGAGCCAATATAAAAAGCCTGTTGTTTTCTGTGAAGTCACCAAGAGCCCAACTTGAATTTTATATTACACAGACACATGCTTTTTTGCCTTTTTTTTTCCCCCCTTTCCCACTAAATTAAGGAAAAATCACATATGCACTAAGTCCCAGGTGTTGCAGCCCTGGCCCCTCATCCTGGTTTGAGGTTTGCTTTCTCCAAAGCAGCTCAATAGCTGTCGCCTCGATCTGCATGTCTGCTTTGTCCATGTAACAGGACACTGCTCCAGATCATCATCATCATCATCATCATCTGAATTATCTACCAAAAAAGCACACAAGCTGCAAATATACAAAGACAGAGAGCCCAGGCTGGGGGCAATGAGTTCACAAGAGCTCAGCAGAGGATGGTCCACCCCAGTACCTCAAATGCTCTTGGGCACCTCATCTTTCTCACTCAACCTTAGTGCTTTTTCCTTCTGCAAAGCTTCTGCTGATGGCAACAGCCCCTCCCCAGGTCCCACACGGGGCTAGGGTGGCCCCATACCCCCCATATCAACCCCATCCCACAGTCACTACTGCTAGTCACCCACTTTCTGCTCTGCACAGGCAATTAACTCTGCATAAGGTGATCCCTGATAGAAAACTGACACCTACCTCGTTATGTTTAATTTTATCTTTAATATTTCTCTTTTGTTACTGGTGTCTCAGTACTGAGTATTCCCCATGTTACAGGACAGGCTGTTTGCTAATTCCAGGCCTGGCTCTTTGCTACATAAATGAACCCAATAAAAAAATAGAATGCCTTTTTAAGGGGAGGTAAGGAGGTTCTGAGACAGAAACCTTCTCCCTTCTTCCTTTTTTATTTTATGGGATCAGTCACAAAGGTGAGAGCAGGTCCTGTGTCACCCTGACCCCACAGTGGGAACATGTGTGTAGAGAGCCAGTGCTGGTTGCTCCTTGTCACCCACGCCCTCAATGTTTGCCCAGAACTGGACATCCCACATGGGCAGGTGACTCACACTGGCAATGGAGGAGTCTTGGGTGCAGCTGAGCATGCACCTGCCCTGGTGTGACCCATCAAGGGAGGCAATGCCACCAGGGAGGGACAGCCAGCTGGGATTCCCATTTCCTCCTCGGGCCGCCTCTGGCTGTGACACTCAAAACCCGCAGTTGCTCATGCAAACCCCCCCATTACTGTGGTACTATCAAGGCTTGGGATCACCACCGCTGCCAGACACAAACACCTGCGGGTGCTACAGCCCCCATTCACCCTGAGAAGTGACATCACCTTCCACGGCAAGGCAACACACCACAATCCATGGGGGATGGCCACAGGCAGCTTTAACTTCCCTGGGCTGCCCAACGTCCTGACTGGGGCTGCAACACCAAGTCCTGCTGTGCTGCCCCTGCAACCTGGGAGCAGCAGCTTCATGGTTCAGGGGCACCCAGAGGCTGGTAGAGCCATGCCACCTCCAGCCAAGGCATCCCCACCAGTGTGACCATCCCCTCAGCTTCTGTGGGGAGATTCTCCAGTGTCTAATATAGCTTGGGTGCAGCACACCCCCCACCACATTCACAGGGGCTCAGCTGTTTCTTAACAGTGAGCCTCAAGCACCATCAGCCTTGCTTGGTGCACAGGTGGCAACCAGCCAGGGCAAGGGGCAGGCAGACAGACAGATGGAACAGACCCACACCCAGGGACAGCGACCACACACCCACTGGTCCCAACCTGCCCATTCCCCAGTGATGCCTCTTCCCCTGATGTGGGCTGTAGGGAGCTGCCCACAGATATCAGTGCTTTCACCTGGGAAGGGCAGGGCAGCACAGCATTCTGGGGGGTTTGGGGGGCTCCCTTCCAGAGGGACATGGGCTGCAGTGGGGTGGGGAGTGTGGCAGCCTGGGGCAAAGGCGGTGGGAGCGGCTCTGATCGTGGCAATTGCAGCCGTGACTCAAAGGCCGCATGGGTGGCTGTCGGGGCTGGCCCCAGGGAGCCCTGTGAGGATGGCTCCAGGCTGGCCAGGATCTGGCTCAAAAACACAGCCAGGCCCTCTCCCACATGCTTCTTCTTGGAGTCACCTGAGGACAAGGTGACCCAGCTGCTGACACCTCCTCCCTCCTGGGACTCATTGGCACTCAGGCTCTAACATGGCAGCTTGGGACAGCGTTTCCCTTCCCTAACACCTTGACCTACCCCAGAGCACATGAGCCCCTTCTTTCCCAGGGGTAAACAGGCCCAGATCAGCCCTGGTCCCTATAACCCTTGGGGGGACACTAGCCCTCTCCCCAGCTTCGCCAGTGGGTCAGCTCAGCTCCCTGAACCTGCAGCCACCCAGCCTCATCCCACTCACATGTTTCAGGGAGGATTAGTCAGGGAAATGATTGGCAGAGTGGCCCCCAACACCAGCAAGAGTGGGCCTCCAATGATGCCAATCCCCCACTGCCATCGCCATAATATGGCACACGGGGCCAGCAGAGCCTGAGGTCTTGCAGAAACACATGTTCCCCTCTGCTAAATTCCAGCTTAATTCTCATTTCCATTGTGTTATGAAACACATTATCTATTGAAACTAAGTCAACAGTTGTTTGCATTTACATGTAAACACAGTGAATATTAGGAGCGGGGCCAGCATTATATTTGCATCCGAAATGCTGCCTGCACTGCCCTCTCTCCCTGGCTCTTCTCCATCCCTGCAGCTAAAGACACAAGGATGCAGAAGACAGTGAAAGCCAAGACCAGAGCAGCCCAAGAAGCAAAAAAACCCCTTGTTTTTCTCTCTCTGTTTTTATTTTTGTGCAGCAAAAGAAACATGCCTTTAAACCCCCATACTGCACTGACACGCACACCCCTTCATCTCGGGACCAAGTCAAAACTGCTTCAAATTCCCAATGACACACATATCTTATTAGAGCTGCTTTGCATAGCGCATAAATATTTATTTGCTTTTAATCCTGCAAAGCAAACCTGCCTTGTGGCGCATTTCCCTTAATCAGCAACTCTGGCACCCAACAAGGCACTGAGAGAAGTCGCACCCCCAATTCGGAGCCTGCTTTAGGTGCAGTGGCAGGGAAATAAGAACCCAAGGCCCAGTGCCCACCACCTCTTGGTGTGCCCAAGGCAGGACTGGGATGCCAAAGCAGCCATAGGGCATCCTGGTTCCTTGCCATTAGGGAAAGCAAGAGCCTGGCTCAGGTGCCCCTGAGCCCAGGGACTCACCCTTCAAAAAAAAGAGATTTTTGCAGCTGAAAAATGGGGAAGCACCTTGTCGCATGGAAGGCAGATGACATATGGCTTATTTTTGGGGCTTGCAACTAATTTTTTGCACATGGGTTTGTTGGGTTGAAAAATGGGAACCCTATACTGTGGTCATCCATAAAATGGGCAACAAAGGGGCTGCCCTGCCAGGAATCAGCTCAGCCTCTCCATCACCCCAGTTCAGGACATGGCTGAGCACAGATCCATACCCCAAGCCCTGTCAATACTCACACAGCCTCATATATCACAAAACTTGTAGAAACCAATAAAAAACTAGAATTTTCAAACATTAAATCACCCCAACACCAGAGGCCCCTAATTACCTCTCGTTTCAGCCAGGATCCATCCCTGCTCCACAGTGATCACAGAATTCACATGGGGACCCACAGAGCCTGGGATTGTGAATTCATTTCTCAATCAGTTTCTCTTAAATGGGTGGGAAGTAATTAGGCAAGGGGTGCAGCAAGGGTGTCATGCCTGGGGAGCCAGCAAGTGCTCAGCAAGGCTCTCTGCTGCACAGGCAGCCAGAGCAGGTAAACACAGAGCTACTTTATAGTGGGCAGGTAAATATTGAAATAGGGTTTATTTTGGCCACTCTGCCACTCTGCCTCATACTCTGTAAATCTGTTGATCCAGATGAAGCCCCAAAACCAGATTCAAATCAAAATGCTGTTTTTCCCCAAGATGGACAGAAACACCTTAACCTCTGCCCAAGGCCAGTGATTTGGGACTGGGAGGAGAAGCCACCCCGGCCATTCTACAAGAAGCTTTCCCCAGGAGCTGAGTGTGTATCTCACACCTCTCCAGCATCTTCAAGGAGCGCTTCTCACAGCCCAAACCCACAACCCCCTGGATATCAGCACCTTCAAGGATCCCTCCCCATGAATGCCTCTCCCAGACCCCGTGCCCACCACCTCACTGCCGAGGACACAAAGCACCCCGAGGTGGCAGTCTGGCTCTCCACAGCATCCTTCAATCTGTTCTGCAAATACCAAGGGCAATACAGAGTCTTGAGCAGAAAGTAAAATCAATACCAGGAAGGGAGGTTCTGGGCTTAAATGTCTGTCATAGCATCACTGGGAAATGCAGGTTAGCGAGGTGGGGAGGACAGAAAACCAGCACAGAGAGGAATCGTGTTTTTTGCAAGGTTTTCCATAGGCATCACGATGGTTTTCAGGCAGGGATCACAAAGTGGGGGTGCAGACTCAGCTTGGCACTCCCTGATCCTGATCCCCCACAAGCTGGTGTGGGGAAGAGCAAGGAGAGAGAGACCTCAGGACCGTGTCCTATGTCCCACACAGGTGATGCTGGTGTGCACCAGATGCTGCCATTTTGGTTTTGGGGCATGTGGAGCCACAGGGACATGTGGCAGCTGACTGTCATCAGCCAGCACTAGGAGAAGAGTCACCCTCCTACTGCTCTCCTCACCTGCAGCCCCAACAGAAGACATTTCCCTTTCTGCTCTTCTGGTCTTGCACCTCCAAAGGGCCAGCTCCAAGTGCTGACAGGTATCAGCCTCCCTGCCCCATTGGGACAGTGCCACAGCAAAGCCCACCTGCTGGTCCAGGCACAGATGAGACTCCCCATGATGTGGGAAAGCCGTATCCTGAAGTATCCTCAGCAGCAGCTCCCCACAGCAGAGAAACTCCACATGATTTTGAATATTCAAGTTAAAAATAATAAGGGATGCCTATGTGCTCCAGTGCATTCATGGCAACCCAGCACCAGCCCAGCAGTTACAAACAGTCCTTTCCAGGAGTGCACTGCCAGCCTTGGCCACAGGCACACTTGGCCCTGTGGGACACACACTCTCTGCTCTGTCCAACAGCATCACCACGTCAGGTCCACAGTGCACCCAAAGGTCAGAGAGTGTTGAAATATTCATCTTGCTTACAGGAAAAAAAAAACAAACCAAAAGGCAAAAAAATATATTCAGGGATCCCAATGCTGATAGGGGGAAGAGAAAAAAATCAGAGGGAAAAAAGTTTATTGGGGGATGAGGCCCCAGCCTGAGCAGCTGATGTTCAGAGAGCACTGAGATGAGGGGCAGAGGGGAGCCAAGCGTTGCCCTTGCTGGATGCTAAAGTAGTGGAAACTTTTGCATTGCTGCAGCAGCACCAGAGTTGGCTTTTATCATGGACAGCCTCACACAGGCAGTGACAGAGCTGGATCTCTGCAGGTGTAATTTCCTTTGAGATAAACACCTTGTTTTTCAACAAGCAGCGACGTCACACATAAATTACAACAGCAAATGTAGGAAACAAAGAGGTTTTCAAGAGACCACATAATCCTCAGAGGGAAAAGCCAGCAGGTAGCTCTGGGAAGACTGGTGAGATGTAGGGCTGATCTCCTGCTCTGCCACGTTCCAAACAAATAAACCTTTGAGTAGGTGGGGGGAAAAATTAGGCCACCTAAGCAGTAAGTATTTGAGGGGCCCAGGATGGAGGTAGAATTGGATGCTACTTGCTTTTCCCTGCAGTAGGATCCAGCAAGGAGCCATGGGAAGGGCACAAGTGGATGCTGGATCTCTCCCAGAGCCAAGAGTTCCCATGGGAAGTGATGGGGCTGCACTGCACTGGGTGGATCAGCTCATGGCACAGGTCACTTACTCATGGCTCACCTCTCTTGCATTTCTTTTCTTTAAATCCCCTCTCTTTTTAAATAAAATAAATAACACAACCTGACACTAATTCTAACAGGTTTAATAAATGTCTAACGTCCTGTTAAAGGTCACTGCCCACTCACTTCTGCCCGTGGATCTGTACTGAGAGCACTTGGGCACTTGGCTTGAGCTGTGCTGTTTCATAGGGGTCCTGATGTCCAGTGTGCTCCTCTCCCAGCTCGGCATCTCCCAAGGAGCTGTGGGGCAGGGGATTGCCATGCAGTGGACCCCAGCTAACCCCCACCTTTGATGGTAGGAACAGGCTGCCCAGAGAAGCTGTTGCTGCCCCATCCCTGGAGGTGTCCAAGGCCAGGTTGGATGGGGCTTGGTTGGAGCAGCCTGGTCTAGTGGAAAGTGTCCCTGCCCATGGCAGAGAGTCGGAATGAGATGAGCTTTAAGGTTCCTTCCAACCCAAATCATTCTATGGTTTCATGATTCAAGCTCCTGGATGAGCTTCATCTGAGGGCATGGGGGTGTGTGCATTTTGGGGAGCAAAAATACCAAGCTCTAGCTCAGGGTAAAATGTTGTAATTTCACTTAAGGGGTTCCTAGGCATTTTCCCCCAGCAAGACAAATGAAACTACAGCCCAGTGATGCCCCTAAATGGTGTGGAGCAATTTATTTCTGGTGATCCTCCTCTAATGAAGCTAATTTATAACCTTGTCAGAAGGTGCAAGCAGGCTTGGGGCATCGGTGAGACTCCCTTCCCCCTACCTGTCTTTCCCAGGATGAAAACCTCCAACTCAAACCCCAAAGGCACTTTAAACAAGCAAAGTTCTTCACATATTTTGCCGACCAAGTGCAATCCCTCCTGCCAGTGATTACAAAAATGCTTTCAGTGCCTGGGGAGGTGCTGCCACCAGGACAGAGTCAAGTGGGAGCAAGGATGATGCTGTGGCACCCAGAGACCTGGTGGCATCATGGGGTGTCCTCACAAACCAGAGCATCCCCACATATCTGGGTCTCCACAGCCCAGCAACGTGGTGACCCAGTTTTTGGGAATCTTGTCAAGGATCTTACCATCACCCCAACAGCCCCTCTACATCTGATGGGAACTGTTGGAAGGGTTCAACAGCTCATACCCCAGCTGATTAAAAGAGAGAAAGCCATGAGGAAAAGCCCTTTCTCCACCTGTACCAACCACTCATGTTTCTCCTACGCCATGGTAGATGCCAGCAGGAGGTAGCAGGGGAGCAGTGGCATGGCAGGCAGCTCCCACTGCTCCCTGCAGCAGCACTTCAGCAGATGGTGGCTCCTAACATTGTTATATTTACCTAATAAGATTGTCTTACTGTAGCCCTCCAGCAATAAAGCTAGAGCATCTAAAAGGAGTGGCCAACTCCTGCGCTTTGACAACCCTGGTGACAAAAATACGTGTATGTATTTTAAATCTCTATATAAATCACAATTGTAGAGGTCATGGTAATGCACTGATTCCCCCCCCCTCCATACTAAAACAGATGTGACTCACATGCAAGCAAAAAGATTCAATACTTCAAATACTTTTAAGTGTCAGGGTGTGGAGCTGCAGTAGCAATTTGGGTGATGCCACTGGCATAGAGCTCAACTCCCAATCTACCCACCCCATTCAGGACACCAGAGACAGCATTCCTCCTGGCAAGGACTGTCATTCCCTGTCTGCAGAGCAAACAAGGTCCCAGCCTTCTAAATACTAATGCAATACAAATAATAAAGATAATTCCCATATATTTAATCATTACCAGAGGTCTGGGACGAAATGATAATCAGGCCCCTACTAATTAGGGAGACATAATCTTGCCTTCTCTACAGGTTTTTCCATCCCTGTGTCCTACCCTGCAGTGAAAGAAGCAGAAAACTAGCCCAGTGGGGAGGAGTGTGGCTTTGGTGGAAGTCTCAAACAGATCCTAAAGCCTGGCCTCAGTGGGCACAGCCCCATCCTACTGGTGCTGGGGGAGATACACCAAAATACACACCCCACTGAGCTCAGTATCCCCCCTGCCATGAACATAACCTATCCCTTAGGGTCCCTCTTTGCTAAGGTCCAAGAGGCAGCATCTCCAGGGAGAACCCTACCCTTGCCACCCCTGTCCTTCTGTGGTCTCTGCCCTGCAACAAGGTACGGACCAGGAGCTCAGCTCAAGCCACATCCCAAACCTTTGTTCCTTCCACAGCTCTCCCTGATGGCAGCAGGCAGGGGAAGGCACTGCTCCCGGGTGCCCTCCTGGAGGTGATGTGCCACACGTGCTTCCTGGCACTGAGCCCTTATGAATTAACCCCCTGGTTAACTTCTGGCACGAGGATTGCTGCTAACTACAGGCAGGGAGTGGTTTGTCCCTTTCATCTGGGCGGGCTCTGACCACCTCCAGGGAGCCATCTCCATCCTGGCACAATGGCCAGAGCTGTCCCCACTGCCCGGGGCCCTGGTGTCACCAGGCTGCAGCCCAACAGCACATGAGCAACCTGGCAAGGCAGTGCCCCAAGGCAAGGTTACCTCTTGTAGGCACTAAGGTGTGGGAGCTTTCCCAGGCAGGGAAGCAGATGCAGCTCGAGCTAAAGGCAGGATGGAAGCTCTGCCGAAACTCGGGCACAGAGATGCACTCATCCATTAAAGATGGGTGAAGCATCTTCCTGCACAGCAACCAGATAAAACCATGGAGGTCTTCTTTGCCTACTGCAATGGTTTCATTTTCCAGTGTCACCTCGCTCTGGAAGACTCCCACTCCATGAGTTTTCCCTCAGCAAGACCAACTGCCTCTATGTTCTTCCAATCTGTTGGAAAACTTAGGGGTTTCTTTTACATTCTTTTTTGTTTTAAGTGAGGGAGATGGAAGCTAAGGGCTCCTCTATGACTACACAGCTGGCACAACCCATGGCTGGGATCCCATGCATCTATCCTGCCTCATCCAGGGATTTGAAGTGGGACTTCAAAAACTGAAAAACCTGCTGCTCGTAACCAGGGCCCAGGCACCATGCATTTCTCTCAGAAGCATGTAGATCCCTCCAACCTCTGTCCACCCACTGGGGGAGGAGATTTCTCCTATAGGGTACATCCAAGCTAAGTGGGACACACAATCCTGGCAGGGACCACCACCCACACACATCACCAAAAAGTTCAAGAAACGTTCCAAAAATTAAAAACGTTTACAAAACATCCTGCGCACCAGTTTTCCTCCCAGCCATCTCCAAAGGGATCTATACCCCAAAGCACCCTCTGAGCTCCCAGGTTTTAGTCTGCCTATGGGGCTGTGGGAGCAGATCAACAGCAGGTCTGTGGTACCCACCACAAGCCTTTGCACCCGACTGCTCACACCCCCCTGAACAGCTCAGGGGCACTGCCAGAGCCTGGCACACCCCACAGGGGATGCCACCCGTGGGCAGGGGATTTCTGGCTTGTCCTCTTCAACCTCCTGGGGCAGAGGTCCCAGGCAGGCAGGTGGGCACTTAGATGACACATTTCCAGGGTCCATCCTGGTTCGACACTGACCTCCCCACTGGTCATTGCTCTATTTAATGTTAGAGATTTAAAGAAAATAAGATGGACATCTCACCCCTCATGCGAGAGGTGGAGATCAGCTCTGAGGAGGGACACGCTGGCAAAGGATGATGTCAACCACATGGCTGTGCAGCAGCAGAGTGATGCTCCTGGCTGGTCCCCTGCTCATTCCACTGAGGTTATTTATCTTCTTAAACCAGGCAGACCAGCACAGAACAGAGTCAAGGCCACATGAAACCAGAAGACTCCAACAGAAGCCATTTGCATGCAGGAGTGTAAATCCTGCTCAGCACAGCCTACTCCCAAGGAGGGGATTCATGCACCCAGTGCTCTTCTCCACAGCATCCCACCTCCAGGGATGCTTTCCCTCACTCCCACAGCGAGGGAAGCCTTGCTGCATCATAGGCAAGTCCCTTGGAAACAACACCATCATTTGTAAGGTGGCGTTTGGCAGCAACTCCTGAACCAGGATGGGACACAGTGTGTTCCCACACGAGCCGATGCTTTGGGGGGTCTCTCTGGCAGCAAATCACCATTCCAGCTCACTGTTCCATCACTCTAGGGGCACCACACAGCAGGGCCAAGGGCCCACCTGGACCCACTTCACATTTTTCTCTCTGGTTTGAAGCAAGTTTAACAAACAGGGCTGCACCAAGAGATGAAGCATCAAAACAGTGAGCCAGAAACCCCCAAACTCCCAATCCCTAAAGTTCACCAGATGCCACCGCACAGCTCCGAGCCTCCCATAGCTCTTGACTTCTTTTTAAAGACAATGCTTCAAGAGATGTAAACAGAAGAGGCTGCCATAGGGCAGAGCAAGGTCCTGGGAAGCCTCGCTCTGGTCTGCAAAGAGCTGCCACCTCACTGGCAAACATCCATCTGGGGCTGCCCCCAGCTCTGCTGCTCTGGCCACCATCCATATGGGCACCAGAGGCTCCTCTCTACAGCTTCCAGCTGGGCTCTTCCCAATAAATGAACCAATAAATACATACTTAGCTCCTGGATAGCTATCTCCATCTCAGAAGGGGCACTCAGTAGGTCCTTTCCTCTCCTCTTCCCTGTCCTCAAGGAGAAGGCTTCTGATGGTGGTAAACCCAGCCCAAGTGCCTTCAGCATCTGCCTCTACTCCCCCCAAACCCCTGAAGAAGGTTTGTCATTGCCAGCAAGGTGTAACACAAGGCAGATGGGGTTGAAGGGCCAGAAGTAAAGCAAGGACACCAACACAGCCCCTCACCAACTCATCATCCCCTTCCTCAAACCATCACCCACTACCAAGCCCAATCATCCTGGAGCAGCAGTACTGACCCACCACCACCTCCACCCACCACAGGCACCTGCAAATGGATGCTGGCAGCACACAGAGTAACTGCACCCCTCAGCTGATGGGCAGGGCAGGGCAGGGCGCTGCTGCCCAAGCTGGGGACAGCCAGCACTGAGCCCTGCACCCATCCCAGGGGTCAGCCTTGCAGCAGGCAGCTGGCCAGAGTCCCTCTGCACTCCTCCAGACTGGCTGCTGGGGTGCAGCCACTGAAATTCCCAAAGGAAGTACAGGGGATTGATAATTGCCAAAAAAAATCTGAGCTATTTCCTGTGGGAGCAGCAGATGGGAATCCCCCATTAACTCCAGCAGCGAGAGGTCACGTGCTTTGACCTGAGACTTTGGGTTTTTTTCTCCTTCCGGGAAGCAGAGCATCCCTTTAGTCATATGTGATGCACATCAGGTGGGACAGCCAGACCTGTGCCCTCTGCGCTGGCCTCAAAACCCACCTTCCTTGTCACCTCCTGCCCCAGGCAAGGATGTGCCAGGCTTCCAGGACAGTACCAGCCTGCCAGCAAGGGAGGGTACTGTCCCTCTCACTCGGGCTGGTAGAGCCAGGTTGATAAACATGTCCCTGAACAGGTTCCTGCTTTCCTGTCCCAACTTCTCATTAGCAAATCTGAATGAGCAGCAACCAGTGGCAGCACCAGCAGCTCCTGCAGAGGATAGGAAAGCCCTCTCAGGAGGGACAGCAGAAGCAGGCAGCAGTGGCCATCAGAGCACATTTCTGGTGTCACTCCTCCACTACTGCAAGCACCCTGTGAGGGCAGCTGCCCGATCCTTTCTTCTGCCTGCATAGTGGTGACACATCCCAGGCAGGGCTCACCCAAAAACGTGGCCTTGGAGAGGTGACACCAGTTCAGAGAGCCACAGTGCATGGGAAAACCAGTGGCACAGCCCCAAAGCAGGGCACCCTGTATGTTGGTGGGTCACTTGGACTCTGGCTCTCCCAGGCTGAAGGGAGAGGAGCAGGGAATCTGTAAGTGATCACAGAGCCACACTGCCCTGACACGGCAACCCTGACCATATACCAGCTGCTGACATTGCTCCGATGGCAGCATGTGCTGCTGTGCCAGGGCTTGCTGCTCCAGCTGTGGCGCTGGAACATGGCCTTTAGCACCCCAGCCACCAGCCTGCTGGCAGGGTCAGGTCCCCTTAAAGCTTTCCCACTTCAGAGCAAGTGCTGCAGCAGTTTCCGCAGGAGGGGATTCCGTGGGTTCGGATGGGCAACAACTGACTTACTGGGTCTGGTTGCGCTCTTGGGGACAGGAGAGAAGGGACCCTGTGGAATTCAAGGTGCTCACATCCACAGGATTATTCCCCAGCTGCAGCACTTCCAGCAGCTCCTTACGTGGGAGCAGCATGGAGAGCATACACCCTGAAGCCAAGGGCTCCCATCATGCAAGGCTCCATGCTGATGTCCCCAGGCGGTTCTGGTGTCTGGAACTCACACACACACAGGTGACAGACGGATGCAGCAGTGGGCAGGTGACCCACCCCAAAATGCCTGCAGCACCCACCCCATGGTGCTCACTGGCACCATCACCTGAAGTGCTCCTGCCCGACTGTGCCTGGTGCTCGCTGCAAACACCCAGGATTACCTGCCGGGTCCAAACTTGCTCCTGCACAAGATGCATTAATAGGATCACTCCAATTTACAGCTTATCCCAGATAAACCCACTGCCAGCCCCACGCACTGGAAAGGCAAGGGCACCCGATCCCCAGGGAGCGACTTTCTCCCGATCACGGTCATCCCCGGGCACTGAGAATCTTCCACTTGCTGTAGGAGAGGATGTCTATCCCTCCAGCCCATAGGCCACGGTGCCAAGGCCGGTAACCAGCCCAGCCAAAGCCCCAAGCGCTTTGTCAGCTCAATGCTGTGTTTCTATTTCCAGCAGTGCTGCCACTGATCCCCGTGGCGTCGGAGAGGAGGCAAGCCCCAGCAGAGCCCTGCTGCTAGCTCCCCTTCCTGCCTGCCACCATGGGACACAGCCAGGGCAGGTGGTGGCCCCAGAGCTGCCTTCAGGATGTGGGACACCACTGGCACCGAGGGCCAGCCCAACATCCCCTGTCCAGCTGCCCCAGCCGTCCCCAAGCCGTACTGCTCCCTGCACCTCCCCCTGCAGCACTCTACCCCCAACCCCTAACACCCTCCCAAACTTATTGGCATCTCCCCAACAGCCCCCATGGATCCCACCAACCCCAAGCTCCATCATCACCCCCAGCATCCCCACCACCAGCCCTAATGACCCCCTGCCCCAATAAGCCCCAATATCCCTAGCATCTGTGCCAGGCCCCTCAATATCCCTCCCAGTCCTATTACCCTCAGCATCCCTGCCAAGCCCTACTGCCCTGCAGCATCCCCCAACACTATCAGCCCCCAGTATCCCTACTGCCTCCCTGCCCTCTCCCACACTGATGAGCGTGGCATTCCCTCCACAGCATCCCCCCAGCACTAATGAGCTCAGCATACAGCCCAGCAACCTTATTACTCCCCTACATCCCAACCCTTGATGCCTCACAGACCCCCACACCCATAACACCCCCAGCAGCCCTAATGTCTGCCTGCATGCCCCAGACCTACCAT
>VYXB01002825.1:0-10317 GCA_013397135.1 Pachyramphus minor | reverse complement strand
ATGTGTTTATTCAGCTGTGGGCTGGATAGTTTATCCAGAAGGATCTGGTGAGAGACAGGATCGAAGGCTTCACTGAAATCCAAAAGGATTACATCAATTGGTTTTCCTTGATCAGCTAGGTCGGTTACCTTGTCATAGAAAGAAATCAGGTTTCACAAGCAGGACTTTCTCTCCTGAAGCTGTGCTGGCTGTGACCAATGACTGTGTTATCTTTAAGGTGTTTTTCAGTTTTTCCAAAAATAATCCTCTCCGTAACTTTACCAGGCACTGAAATGACAGTGACAGGCCTGTAGTTTCCAGGGTCCTCCTTCTTGCCTTTCTTGAAAACAGGGACAGCGTTCATCAGCTCCCAATTAGCTGGGAGCTCCCCAGATTCCCAAGACCACTCAAAACTCACTGAGAGAGGTTTTGTGATGGTATCAGCATCTCTTTGAGGAATCTTGGATGAATCCCATCAGGGCCCATAGATTTTTGTTGGTTTAGGTTGGAAGGGACCTCAAAGACCATCTCACTCCAAACCCCCTGCTGTGGGCAGGGACACCTCCCACTACCCCAGTTTGCTCCAAGCCCTATCCAACCTGGCCTTGAACACTTCCAGGGCAGCCACAACTGTGGGGCACCCACAGCTTGTCTGGGCAACCTGTTCCAGGGCCTCACCACCCTCACATGGAAAAAATTCCCTCCTAACATCTAATCTAAACCTGCCTTCTGTCAGTGTGAAACTGTTCCCCCTTGTCCTGTCACTCCATGTCTTTGTCCAAAGTCCCTCTCCAGCTCTCCTGAAGCTCCTTTTTTAAGCTCTGGAAGGGGCTCTAAGGTCTCCCCAGAGCCTTCTCTTCTCCAGGCTGAAGAACCCCAGCTCTCTCAGCCTGTCTCCAGAACAGAAGTGTTCCAGGGGCACAGCACAGCTCAGCTCAGCACAGTCTGTCCCTGCACAGCTCAAGTCTGCACACCCTGGCGTGGCACAGCGTGGCTTTGTACAGTCTTGCTCCACGTAGTTGAGCTCAGTACGGCTGAAGTTGGCATGGCTCAGCACAGCATGGCACAGCCTTGCTCTGCATGGCACAATCTGGCATGGCATGACACAGCTTGGCCAGTCCCAGCCCTGTCTGGTGGCACAGGTTTGTCAGCTGGGAAAACGACCCACCAGGAGGAAGCAATGCTTCTCCGAGTTCCTTGCTGCATGTTAACAAGTGGAAAATTAATTCAAAACTATTAAAAATAACTTGACAGTGTTTTAACCTCCAAAGTTTCGACAGTGCTGACAGTTTTCCCTGGAAGTGTGCATCAGGCAGCTGCTCCATTGGCTGCATTTTGGGTTAAATAAGTGATGATTTATTACCACTCCAGGACCATGGGGAGAAGAAAACATTTTAGGAGGAAACACATTTTTTTCAGTTTCTGGAGGAGCAGGAAAGTGGTTTTTGGTGCTGTTGAGCAACACACAAGCACCCAGCACCCCCTGCATCCCTCCTCATGTCATCAAGTCTGGCAAACTCTTTGCACTGGTAGTGACAGGCTTGATGCTGTGCAGGATCCCAGCAAACCCCAGTAGGTTCCCAGTAGGAATCCTTGAGGCAGAATGGGTCCTGATGGAATGGTCAGAGCTGGTACTCGATTCACATCTGCAGTGCCTTGGAGCACGAACTGTGTGTGAGAACACACTAGCTGAAAAATTAAATAGCAGATCTTACTCTGAAGAAAGAAATCAAGGCACCTTTTGGCTTATTATCTTTAAGCCAGATCCGCTCCCCCTTCTCCCCCCAAAAAGAAATCCCAACCACTCACCAAAATTTGTTTCATTAGGTCACCAAGTACAGGAGTCAAGCATGAGGGAGCTGCCTGCACAGCACAACCAGGTTTCCATGTTCTGCTCTTGCTAGGGCTCTCCCCCCACTGCCCACCCAAACCTGCAGCCCCTGAATGGGGAAATCTGTGTGATTTATAAAAAGCGGGGGGGAAAAAACGTGTATTTTGATGCAACGGCTGAAGAACCCCGCTGTACACGTCTCCTGCTCTGTGCCCTCAGGGCACTGTGGCCCCACACTGCTTGTGGCAGCAGGCAGAGGTCTGGGCAGTGCTGTGACTGCCAGGAGGGCTATGGCCCTGTGGTGCTGGTGGGCAGCATGCAAAGGTTTGGGCAGCATGGGGCTCCTGCCTACAGCCATGCTTGACTCAGGCTCGTGCTCTTTTCTCATGGGGTATTGAGGGGTGCCAGCAGCCCCAAGGGAATATATATGGCTCTATCAAAGGAACATGATGTTGTCGGTATTGGAATAATTAAGTGTCCCCCAGGAGGTGTTCAATTCTCCAGCACTGTAAATAGGCTTCAGGCAACACTTCTCAGAGCCCTCAGGAGGACACTGGCCTTTGGAGGGGACTTTGGCAAAGAGGGAGTTCTTTGGCCAAAGACAAGCAGCTGGCTCTCTCCAACAGCCCAGGGAAGCCTCCTGCCCTTTGCCTTGTTCCAGCAGAGCCCTCGAGACCTGCTCACAAGGGTGGGACCCCCATGCTGAGCCTTGGAGGATGGGTCTGTGACATCTGGCTTTGGGGTCCTCTTTTGCTCCTCACCTTTGGAGACCACGAGCCAAAATGAGGTTGGAGTTCTGTGGGTGACACTTTGGGTCACCAGTGCATGAACAGGGAGCTCAGCCCCTGCAACCAGTAGCAGCTCCCAGCAGAGCCTTTGCTTGAGGTGCTGTCCCCAGGTAGGGCTGTCAGTGCTTGGGACAAAATAATCCTGAAATTTAGAGAAGAAACCTGGAAAGATGGTGGGGAGGAGAGCAGGGCTGCTTGAGGAGATCACCTGGGGCTGTTGCCCCACAGCTGGGGCTGTGGACTTCAGGAGGGAGGTGGACTATCTGGGGGGACTCCAGCTGTTCTGAAGATGTTCCACTGCAACTGAATCCACACAGGTGAGCTCAAACCCCTTGAGCCTCCGCCCTCTGGGGATGCTCATGGTGATGAAAAGGATGCCTGGTCCAGCCAGGGGACAGACTTGACGGCTCAAACATGCTCTTGCAATTTTCCCATCTAGGCAGGAACCCACCACAACAGGGTAAAAGTGAGGGCAGGACATTTTATTTGGGGACTGAAAGAATGAGCCACGTTAACACATCCAGTGTGAGAGGGATAGTTTAATCTGCTCTATCTCAATAGAGATTTATTTAGCAATAAAGAAGTTCCTTGTCACAGCACTGACAAAAAAAAAAGGCAACATCACCAGAAAACAATCCTATCTGCAGAGAGATGTCTTTTTTTTTTTTTTTTAATAATTTGCTAATTAGTGACTGCTGGGCATCACAAGGATCGTTGTTTTCTCTGATATGCTGATTTCTTCTGTCTCAGTGGAATTGGAGATCACAAAAATAAAATAATAAAAAAAAAAAAGCTGCTTCTTCAGAAGATGGAACAGGGAAAAAGTTTTAGTAAGGTCAGGAGAAATTTAATTGAAAGAATGAGTTTATTTCTTCTTTCCTGAAGGGGTATTGTGTTCTTTTGCTAAGCAAATTGCTGGTTAAAGAGACCAAGGCAAAACAAAATGGTTTCTAAATTATAGATCAAAGAGCAGGACGTTCCTGGTAGCCCCCCCCACCCCTCCCCAACTCACATTCTCAGGCAGGTCTCTGGTGAGCAGTGTGTCCACAGGGAGCTGGCATCACCCAGGGCAGGGCTGGGAGGCACAAAAACCACACCAGGAAAAGCCTGGAGCAGAAAGTACTGGGATCCACATAACTGTGTGGGAGGCATTTGTGGGTTGGGGGAGGGAAGAGCTTCTCTAGCTATCGCTTTCCCCTGGAGGGGCATGACTTAGCACCCCAAAATTGAGCACCAGATTTGTGCTGTATTTGCAGCAAGTCCATCATGCCCCAAACCAGCTCTTATGGGAAGAGCTGTGCTCCGAGGCAGCCCGATGCACTGTTAATTCTTTTGCAAGATACATGCTACCAAGTAAAACCAGCAAGGATTTCTGCAAAACCTGAGCTGCTATCTGTTTGTTCTGAACATATTTGTAGAAAGACCAAAAAAATGCCCACCCTCTCTCCAGCCCCTGCGGCTCATTGATGGCTCACAGTGACTATTTGCTCTGGCAGCCTGCACCTCACACACCTCACTGGCCACAACTGCCCACAGCCCTGCTGTGCTTTCAACCTGCACTGTTCAAAGGGTTTGCTCTGGTGCAACAGCTAAAAGGCTTTTCAAACTCTCTTGTGATCCATTGAATTTTTTCCATCCTGTGGAGAGCTGGTGTAATGCTCCTGAAACAGAGCCTCTGAACAGTGTCCTGGAGGGTAGAGCAGGGAGATTCCCATGTTCTGCCTCTCCCATCATTCCCACCTCCATGTCACCAGACAGGAGGAAAATCCATTTCCTAAGCTGATGTCACTAGGGCTGGTTTTGGCTTATCAATGCAGGGGGTGGAAAACCCTGCACACACCCACGCAGGTACCAGCAGCATCCCAGGGGGAAGCCAAAAACCCAGCCCTTGGTCCTGAGATCCCCTCTGCAGACTTCAGACATCCCAAATGAACGGAGAAGGCCCCATCTGTGGAAATCTCACCCCGTGGAGTGGGGAGGCAGGCGTCACCTGCACCACGTTTTGGCTGAGATCATCACCTTCTCCTGATGGCAAGGGGCTGGGGGGTGCCTGCCTGAGCCCTGCCCAAGGTCAGGCTGTTATTCATCCATTTTTAATCAAACCCACAGCTGAGGTTACAGCCGCAGCCTTTGAACAAAAATAAGAATTTTGCAGCGAGGCTCCAGCTTTGCCCATTGCTGCTTTCGGCCCTTGACTGCAATCCTCCTGACCATCTGCCTGGCTAAGCTATCCCCACTGGAGGCCCCACACCCTTGCCACTCACCTGGTCCTGTGCCAGGAATGAACTAAGAGCAAGAGTTCTCTGCAGGCCTGGGGTCTCGGTGCCAGTACCCCCATGGCACTGCTGGCCTGTGCCCCCTCAGTGCTGGTTGGGACACCCACCCCCTCATGCCCTTCCAGTGCCAATACCAAGGGCAGAAGGCATTGACATTCCCACTGGATCTGTGCAGAGCAAAAGTAAACTTAACAACGTTATCCACTGATCTGGTAATTAATACCCTGGATGCTTTTTATTGGAATGAGAGAGGGCAAGGACGTGCCGGGGGTTTTAATTAAGGGCCAGGCTGGAGAGGTGCTTTCTCCTCATTTCCCTGGAAGGGGCTGTGCAGGGTGGAGGCTTGGCACCTGGTCTGCATGAAGTCTGCCTCACATTAGGTGTTCCTGGAGTGATCCCAGCCCTGCACCCACCATACCACCCCGTACATCTCTTCTACCTGCCCATGTACTACATCTAATTCCATGCCACACTCCACTGGGTCTTTTCTTAAGTGAGATGCTTTCAAGATCTTTAAATATTAGGCACAAAGTGTTTTCCCAGGCTTTCACTGTGCTTCACTCTGCAGCACCCATCCAGGGCAGCGAGCAGACAAGAATACTCTGCCCAGCAGCACCAGGGATGCCAGGGCCATTTTGCTCCAAAACTGCTGTATCTGTAGTTGATCCTGCTGCTATTTTTAATACAGATGCCTTATTGAGATTCAAATGAATGTTTCAAATCCTCACTCCTTTGCATAATTCTTTTTAATTAACACTTCAAAGGTTTGAACACAAGATCCGTACTATTTCCCTGACGAAGTTGACTAAACCTCCTTTCCCCCAAAGCTCCCCTGCCACATTTCTGAGGGCTGAAGCTGGTTCTGGGGCTGTCCCCTGTGTCCCCTCTGCAGGGGGGTGATGGTGTTTGGGGTCAGGCTCTGCAGAAACAGGAGCTAAGGGGGGAGAAGGTGTCTGTGGCTGCAGTGGCTACCACCACACCCCCCAGCAAACAGCTTGGCACATACCATGCAGCCAAACTGCCTGAGCTTGGCACAGAAATCATGGCCACTCCTCTGTCAAGGCCACTCCTCTGTCATCCCTTGCCCCAGCACCAGCTGCTGCTCTAACAAACACAGTGTCCCCCCCGTGTCAAACAAAACCTCCCCCAAAGGAGCATCACGTCTCTCAGGTCATGTTTCGCTCTCATTTCTAACCTTCCTGGCACCCAAAAGACCCAGAGGCACCTTTCTTCTTTCTGAAATTGTACTTTTAAAATAAAAATTGTAATTGTCACACAGCCCTAGGAAGAGCTGGAGGTTTACTTTAGGTATCCCAAGAGCTGGGAGTGATAAAAGGCCCCAAGGATGTAACAGAGACACAGGTGCAAAAGCAGCAGCCCAGGTCCCCATCCCACTTTCCCCCCCATTTCCCTACCCACAGGGTCTCCCTGTCTTGAGTGGGATCCTTAGTTTGCAGGACTGAAACTCCTAAGAGCAGTGTGGGGAAATAAGCTTCAGCTTTAATTCATGCAAGTGAAGAAATTATTAGACACAACAAAATTGTATAATTAGTAGGATTTAATAAGATACTGTCCCAGACATGCAACAGAAATGGGCCTTTTGTTCAGCTACAAAAGACATTAATTTGCAAATACTTTTAATATTCATTTTTTGTTATTTAGACTGATTTTTTGAAAGGCTCCAATAAAATGAGAAATCTGGACTAAGCATTCCAGTTGCATTTCCAAGCACAGGAATCCAGCTTTCATGTTCCTCTTGATAACATTTTTTTAGAGCCCTGACTGCATCAAATTAAATTCTGATTACCCTGATAGTGCAATACAGCTTCCAAATGTATTCAGGTGACTTTTTGTTCTGGAAGGAAATTAGCTATTTTAACAAGGATGCTTGTTAGGCAGGAAAGAGATGGGGAGAAAACAGCCCTGCCACAGAAGCAGCACATTCCCAGCCCTGATTTCAGCCCTGGGGCTACTGGGCTGTGGTGGCCCAGAAAGCCAGGTTCACTGGCATGGGGGCTGTAGCAGGGAGGGGGGACACAGGCAGACTCTGCAAAAGCCAAATTACACCTTTGGTGGCTCACAGGTCTCCCAGTACCAGAGACCTGGATCATTTGACCCCTCCAGATGGGACATCCTAAAGGGACATGTCCTTGGCTGGCAGGTCCTCAGAGAATGGACCACAGGTGGCCACAGGATATGCTGTCAGAGCAGGGCAGATACATCCATGCAGAGGTATCACCTCTACGTGCAGAGAGGCCACTTCATGTCTCATCCCTGTCTCAGCCTTGGTTTAAACTCAGCCCTGAATCACTGGTCCTGCTGTGGGCACAGACACAGTATCCCAGGGGGATGAGGTCCCTAACACGGATGAGGAAGGACATTCCCCCCATATGAGCCATGTGTGATGCCCAAGGGGCAGGTCGAGACCCCCCATGCCATCCTCACCCTGTTCATTTCCATGCAGTAGTGCTGCTCCCTGGCCCAGGTCCCACTCCATGGCTGGATGTTAGGATGAAAATAAAGTGCAAATATTATTGTTGGCAGAGATTACCAGCTCCCCACTGTGATTTAGGCATCTTTAAACTTCATGTTTTATTAATCCTCACCATACAATTAGCGGCATCGAAATGTGATGTCTGCAAACAAAGCCATGAGCTGCAGTGTCATGTCTGTGAGATACAGGGGCTTGGGCACTTGATTGTAAATATGCACATTAAGGAATTATACAGTGGGACTATACAAAAGATGGAGCTGGATTCACCTGCCCTGAGCAGGGATGTGGTTCTCATGGTCTTTGTCTCCTTCCCCTGCATAGCTCGGGGAAGGGCTGGTTTGATAGAAAACTCGCTGTTTTCTTCCAGCTTTACTGGGTAAAGCATCTTGTCCTCAAAACCTGTCTTTTCCCAGTAAGTCTCCCTTCAGGAGTCTTGGCTTCAAAAGGGGACTTTCTTGGTGAACTGGCAGCTGCTATGGGGACAGCTCAACAGTTGCCCCTAGAGCTGTCTTCTTCCTAGACAGCCAAGATGGGATGATGGAGCAGAGGGTCACAAACCTCCTTGAAGCCACTGCTCAGGGCTGAGCTATATTAAGATCTGATTAGTGAGAGATGCATCTGCCTAAATTAAGGTCCAAACAAGACCATATGCCCAAGTGTAATAATACCTATTTTATTTAACAATAGATGTGAGGTAGAGAGAAAGAAATAGCAAAGAAGAGAGGGAGAGAGAGATCAAGTAGAAGATAGTCACCACCTGTATATCCAGCAGTGTCCTGCTGGTCCTTCTTCACCCTGGGCTTTTTGGTTGGAGGGGTGTCCCAGAGTCATTCTTCTGGGTATACAGTCCAAGTTCCAGGTATCCACGGGGTGGTCACAGAGGCCGTGGTGACTTGGAGTTATATGTGTGTGAGCAGTTGCTTCCTTTCCCACAGTTTGCCACAGTCAGAATTTTTGTATAGGTGTGCTGACCAGATCCTGCCTCTGTTAGGCCTGGAATTAGCACCTTCCTGTTGCAAATTCCTCTCTTCTGTGCTTATCTGAAGTTCCCACTGGGGTGGCTTATCTTGTGGCAACTTTCTTCTGTGGCCTTGACAGTGTTTGAGACAGGCCACAGTGCTCTTTAAGTCCTTATGAGCTGTGACAGTAGGATCACACACAGGAGCCACTGCCCACGTCAGCAGTGGGAGAGGATCCCACCCTCCAGCACTGCCCAGCTGTGTTGCTTTAGGACCTGACATGAATGAGGAGCAGCTTCCTACAAAAGCCAAGAGCAGGAAAATAACACCTTCATCAGCTCCCTGCCCCACACCAGCCCTGGGCTGAGCCCCCATGGACCTTCTGTGGCTGGAGAATTCTTCCACACAAACTTCAAATGAATTATTCTCCCTCCAGCTACTGGAGGACAGTGAAGCCCACAGCAGCAGCTGGTGCCATCAGCACCCACTGTAGAAATAAGCCACATTCTGTGGCCTGGACCAGCTGTTCTTGCACAGCTATTTTAGATACCAAGACCCTACACAGGGCCAGGGAATTGCTGAATAAACAGAAGGTCTCCAGCTACTTATTCTTGACAGCAACCTTTGCCCACCTTGCAAAAACAAAATAGGAGGATATCATGGATGACACAGTGCAGACCCTGTTACAGTTCTGGAATAAGGCTGCCTGGCCAGTTTTTACATTGTTATTTTCAGTCACCTGTACTTTTCTTGGGACCTCAGTATGGAATCAATCCATCACCTGCAAACCTCACCAGCTATTTGGAAAGAGTTTCTGACTTTCGGGTAATCCAGGTAGTGGAGAATTTTATTTGAAGTACAGGAAAAGAAGGAGACAGGAAGAAAAAAGCATCCCAGTTTTTTCCTGTATCTTAAGACAGAATACGGACAAAGATTCCTCCCAGACAAAATTGGCCGGAGAGAAAGCTCTTGATGCCATGGAGTGCCCAGGTTGGCCCACTAACTGCACCTCACACCCAAAGATTACAGGCTTTCTTTCCTGAAGGAAAGGGCTGTCATTTACTTGCAGGAGCCTCGCCCTGAAATTGCCCATCCAACTCCCGAAGTTCAGTATGGATCAAGAGTCCTCCCAGACGAAAGGTGCCAGGACAGAAAGCTCTTTCTCTTTATGGAGTGCTTTAGGGTGGTCCACCAACTGCACCTGCAACTCAAAGGTTACAGGCTTTCTTTCCTTGGGCAAAGGGCCGTTGTTTGCTTGCAGGAACCCTGCACTGAAATTGCCAGTCCAACTCCTCGAATTAAATACGGACGAAGATTCCCCCCAGACCAAAGGAGGCAGGACAGACAGCTCTTGCTGACCATGGAGTGCCCAGTGTGGCCTACCAACTGCACATGACAGGAGAGGGTTGCAGGCTTTCTTTTCTGGGGGAAAGGACTGTCCTTCGCTTGCTGAAACAAAGTCCTTTCCCCAAGGAAAGAAAGCCTGTAGCCATTTGCTGTCAGGTGCTGGATGTGGGCGACCCTGGGCACTCCACGGACAACAGTGTCCCCTGCTGACCGTGGTTAGAATTGCGCAGGAAAAAAATCCCAAACTGAGCAGTTTACTTTTTTTGAAGGGGATTTTTGAGTATAGGATTATTGTTGGGTTGTTTTCTTTATGTTCTTTTGTTGTTCTTGCTAATACACATATATCCTTTAATAAAGGGCTGTTATTTTTTCTTTCTCCACACTTTCTCAATTGGAGCCTCTTTGTTTTGGATTTACAATTGCTTAGAGGGAGGAGTTTTGCTTTTCCTCATAATTAGTTCTCCTTAGCAAAACATTTCTGTCTCATTAAAGTGAGACACTTGGGCAGCAAAGTCAGTTGCACCCAGTTTGAGGGGAGCATGGAGCGGATGGATCAGAGGATGCAGGAGATGCAGGGATACATGAAGAGACAGAATCAGCACGGGAATGAGATGAAACCAAGAGCTGAGTGAGAGTTGCCTTG
>VYXB01002824.1:116087-128436 GCA_013397135.1 Pachyramphus minor | reverse complement strand
ATCCTATATGTATTACAGAATAGGTGCATAAAATATTATAAATGTTATCTGTTCACATGGGCTCAGCCCAGAGAAGGGAAGGTTCTGGGGGGACCTAATTGTGGCTTTCCAGAGCCTGAAGGGGCTCCAGGAGAGCTGGAGAGGGACTTGGGACAAGGGTTGGAGGGACAGGACATAGGGAATGGCTTCCCAGTGCCAGAGAGCAGAGTTAGATGGGATATTGGGAAGGGATTCCTGGCTGGGAGGGTGGGGAGGCCCTGGCACAGGTTGCCCAGAGAAGCTGTGGCTGCTCCAACCCTGGAAGTGTCCAAGGCCAGGTTGGATGGGGCTTGGAGCAACCTGGGCTGGTGGAAGGTGTCCCTGCCCATGGCAGGGGGTGGGACTGGATGGGCTTTAAGGTCCCTTCCAACAAAACCATTTTCTGATGATATAAAGGAAAAAGATGTTTTGCTATATTTTCAAGCTTAAAACTAATTTTTTCTGCCATTCATGTCAAAAGAACCTCCCTGAGATGCCCAAAAGCTTCTCTGAGTAGAGAAAGGCTTTAGACTGACTTAGATTTCACTCCACCTTTACAACAATCACAGTTAAATATTGGTATTTTCACACTCACACTTAGATTTACACTGATTATTACCCTTTGTCCTGACCTGCTGGGCGAACAGCAGTTTCCTCCTCAATAATTCCAATATACAGGGGTGATATTTATACACCTATGTGAGTCTGTTGAAAAAAACCCCAACCAAACATTTGGAATTTCTTTTCTTACTTCTGCTTAATAATAACCAATTTTCTGGGGTTTTTTTTTGCTTGAAACACCTCCATGGCTGAAACCTGCTCTAGCTTTTGTTCAGCTTTGGACTGTTGTGTGGTGGAGAACCTGTTCCTCCACATATTCTGTAATTAACAGACAGTAATAATTATTCTGTGTAGAAACAACTGTGATCCTGCAGTAAAAGCAGACATGCACTAGGGAGGTGATTTTCTGTATTTGGCAGGAGATTTATCTAAGCCTGAATAATAAACTATGACCCAGTAGATTAATTATTTCAGGGAACACTCAGGTTTTCCTTGCTAGTTTAGATAATTCTAAATTAAAGGGTTTTTGGTTGGATAATTTGAGAGAAGTGACTCTGGTGACTGAGAGGAAGGTGTTCAGAACACACTCCTTGAGACAGAACCATTCCATATGTTAAACACTGATTATTAGAAAACAAAGCCTTGGGCTGGAGTTCTCTGGGAGGGATTTGTAGAACCCTTCAAAAAAGAGCCTGATGGAAAACCACATAAAATTCTGGCAGAGCTGTACCCGGCCTCCCCAAGCTGAACATTCCTCTGCAAGGATTCTGCTCTTGAATGTTCCCTCCAAGGTTTTTGCTTCCAGAGCAAATCTGAAATGAGCCCCGTGAGTTACAGCTCTGCTCCTGCCTGGATTGATGGTGGCTCAACCTTTTGTTTAATTGCAGGAGCCTCTGGGAATAAAAGGTGCAAAACTCATTTCTTGTTCTTGGCATCTTTTTCCAGGCACCTGCTCGTTTTATGGCCTGTCCCAAGCATTCCTGAACATCTGGCAGCTTCCCCCTCTGTTAAAGTCTCCAAGTGGTGTTGAAAACTTTCTCTCAGCCTTCCTTCATTCCAGGCTCTTTGCAGTGAAGGTAGAATCTATTTTCAAACTCTGAAACACTGGGACACATGGCTCAAATCTGTATTACATATATAATAAATAGATAATAATGTATAATAATAAATATATAATAACAAAGAAATTATAAATAATAAAAATATAGAANAATATGTAAACATAAATAAACATTAACAATAAATATAGTAAATAGTATGAACAATATATAATAAGTAATAGATAAAAATAACAAATATATAATAATATACAATATCTTATATATATAATAAAACCAAGTTTTCATTTTGACTTAGAAAGTTGGTCCACAGTGGAATTTAAAAGCACTTTAACTCCAAATTTTGCTTAGCCACCTAAACCAGTTTATTTTGGTCAAATTAACATGAAGATTAAGGGGAGAAATAAATTTGACTTGGAAAATTGAGGGAAGCTGAACCTCCTTACGCTGTGAACATTTGACAATTGGTAGTTAAGGTTTTAAACATGATTCTGGATAAAATTTGGACTCCAAAGGGACAATCAGTAATTCCCTGTCCCACGATGAGCACCGTGGTGCTGCTGACACAGTGACAGAAATCAAGACCATGGAGTATCTCTGGACACCTGAACTCTAAAACATTGAGGGAAACCAGATTATTAAAGTCAGTGGATAATAGATATGGATATGGATAATTTTAGCATGGAAATAAATAAGAGAACCTCCAGTGTGTGACTCGCCAGTGCTTTATTGTGACCATGACAACACCTGACAAGAGCTGTCAGATTTTAACTGGACTCTTTAAATCCTGTTCCAGCTGAAGAAAGGGAGGAACAAGGGAGAGAATTTTTTTTTTTGCAGAAGAAAAGTAATAATTATTCCTCCTGTTCATTTTAAAAGTGGTGTCCTGGAGCTCTGGCTGAGCCGTGCCCAGGTTTCCCCAGCTGAAATGAATTTGTCTCCCATCCTGTCCTTACAGCCTGGGCCCATCCAGGGGCACTGCACTTAATGACACTGTTTTATCCAGGGGGATAAAACTGGACTTCTCAGCCCTGGGAAAGGAGTTTGGATCTCTGAGCTGAAAGGTAGAAACCATCTGCAATTCCAGCACTCCATGTGGCTCCAAGGGAAGTCACAGGTACAAGGTGTGTTTATGAATGGAGACAGAGAGAAAATCCACATTTTCTTACAGGACCCTCAGTGGTTAGTTAATGTATCACTGGACTTTCATCCAGAACTATTTCAGACACTTCCTTTCCAATCAAACTTCCAAAATTCCATCAATATTGGAATAATCTACAAATAAATGCAATTTTTTGGGTTTGCCCTGAGCTGAACTGTCGTGTCAAAGGCACTGAAAATGACATTTTTGTAGTGAAACTTCTGTGTGAAAAACATGAATGAAATGAGACTTGGGAAGCAGATATTGGGCTAGAAAGAAATTAAAAATCAGGGATTTTTATATAGTAAAAATTTCTCCAACTTCAGCTAAATATTAGTAAAGAGAACTCCCAAGATCCCAGGACTCTCTCCCAGTTCAGATTTATTTCTTTTATTATTTTTTATATTCAGAATAAACACTTTCTTTTTTTTTTTTGAAACTGTATGTGCTTGAAAATTTAAGAATTCTCTTTGTCCCCCCTCTATCTGTGTAGAACAATCCCAATTTATTCAATATTTGAGAAAAAAATGCTGATCCAACTGGACAAAAATCAAGACCAGGAGTCAAGAACATGATAAAGAGTAACTGCAGACATCAACTTTTCCACTATTGGAATATTCCAATATTTCAGTGTTTATTTCCACTTTGGAAATGAAGCAGAAAGAGCACTGACCTGAAGAAGGACAGAGTGGGTGTTGTATCAAAAATTCCACATAAATATATTGGGAAACTGGGAAACAGGGCTAAGGATGATCAAAATTCATGGCAACTTCCAGTTAAAACACTGTAATTATTGGTCAAATGATTCCTTTTGGTTGTTCAGGTGTTTGAAACTGGAATCTCTCAGTTTAAATTCCTCAATGACTGTAATTTAATGGAATATAAGGGCAGAAAAGACCTCCAAGATCATCGAGTCCAACCTTTCACTGAATCCCACCACGTCCACTCAACCATAAAGTGTCAGGATGGTCGTGTGGGATCAAGGATCAGGGGTCTTCCACACCCTGATCCTGTTACATCATTTTCTTTTTCTATTTGGAGTAATATGAAGGGCAAGAGTGGGAGAAAAGAGGAGTCACATCCTTTTTATGGAGAGGAAACCAACCAAGAGCAATGGAATTTGGACACGGTGCTCTGGGAAAAGGTGGAAGAGAAGTAGTTCTCTAATAAAAGGAGACAAACAAACTTAAAATTGCTTGTGATTGCCCAGGAATAATCACCAAATCCTCTTCTAGCCTCGAGATTGGTGAGTGAAATGTGCAGAACACAAGCTAATTAGGGGATGGGTTGGTCTGAAAAAGCTGCAGGTGATGCCAGGTGGTTGCAGGATGAGGGTTCCTTAAAATAGACATTTTATTCCTCCAAGAACTCACAGATTAAAAAGAAAATATCCTTTAAATGTCTTGGAAATATCAATTTTCTGCTTTCCAGAAAATAAATCCAAGACCCCCCCTCATTTCTGAAACCATCAGAGGTGAAGTTGGAGCAGGTTGTTTTCCTAAGCTCGGTTTTAATTATTGGGCAAAGGCAATAATTGATGACCTGAGGGTTAAAAGTCCATTTGGGCTTGATTATTTTATCTTTTACTATTTTACTCTCTACAATTAGTTTTTAAGCTTCCTGTAATATTTAAAAATAAAATTATTTGGCAGTTGTCTTTGAAAATAGAAAACTGAGCATTTAAAATACACTTTTCATTTTAAATCCGGTGGAAACCACTTGGATTCCCATTTACCAGCAGTGGAGAACTGCCCTATATTTGAAATGCTAATGGTGCCACTGACATTTCAAGGAATTTTATGCCAAAAGTTAAAGAAAATACATGACTTGGTCCAGTGCTAATCTTTCACTTTCTCTAATGCTCAGCCTCATTTGTGCTTTTAAACTCCATTAAAAATAACTGCAGTGCCATATTATTTTATATGACCTTTCTTATAAAAAAAAAGTCTTTTTTTTTTTTTTTCCCCAGTATAATTTTCTTTTCTTTATATTGAGGACTTTCTATGGAGTTTTGGCTTTCACTTTTCAATTAATGTTATTTTTTCTTAGCTAATTTTGCTTTTCTTCCTGAGATCCACGTTGCAAGCTGAAAATCTGACCATGTGGAAGAGAATAAGCATTAGGAAACTGTCCAGGTCATACTTAGAAATTCCTGGAGAAATTCTCTTGTGTGTGGAAGGACAATTAATTCAGAATTCCCAGATCCAACATATTCTTGCCTCTTGCACCAAGAAGCTTTTTGGCCTCTCTGAGCCCAGAAATGGGTATTTTAACAGCCCTCACTGGGTAATTCCTACCAAAATAAGGACCCTGTCCATCCATAGAGAGCTACAATTATAATCTAAAATTATTGTGTGACCTCTAGAAAAATATGAGGATCCCTCCTAAAGGACTAGAACTGATTTATTTGTTTATTTAAGGGCTCAGAACACCTGTGAATGTGGCACTGGAGGACATGGTTTAGTGGTGAACATGGAGGGTTGGACTTGATGATCTTAAATGACCTTTTTGATTCTATGTTTCCTTTTTCTCCAGCTCATATATTTTATATATTTAATATATTATATGTATTTAATATATAAATATATTAATATATTTAATTTTAACAGTATCAGCTGGGGCTTTAAAAATTCCACATAAAAGTAGTGGGAAACTGGGAAACAAGTCTAACGAAGTGCTATGATCAAAATTCATGGCAAATTCAAGTGAAAACATTGTAATTATTGATCAAGTGATTCCTTTCAGTCACTCAGACTTTTGAAACTGGAATTTCTCAGTTTAAATTCCTCAACAACTGTAATTCTCAATTTATTTTTTTCCCTCCAGTACAAGTTTTTTGGTTTTGTTTTGTGGTTTTTTTTCTTTGTTTGTTTGGTTTGGGTTGGGTTTTTTTGTTTTGTTATTGTTGGAGTTTTTTTGTTTTCTTTTATTTTGTTTTGTTTGGGTTTTTTTTGGTTTCAATAATTGTTGAACCAGTTTTTCCAGACCTATTTGAACTTAAAAACTTGACAAAAAAAGAAGTTGAACTCCCTTTCTGCAACTAAGAGGCAGAGGCCTGATCTGAAGCAATGTGGTTATTCAGACTTTCTTAGCAGACAAAAGAGATGCTGAATTGGAAAAAATAAAAGTCTCCCTTGTGATTTCTCCCAATTCTGCAATTAGGGTTTATTTTCTGCTCTTCCTCTTGCAGTCACTTCTGGTTTCATAGCAAATATATTCTTATGGGAGACAGTAAATCCATATAATTTCCTACCACTCCACTAGAAAGTTCTAATGATTATGACACCCCATCCTATTTACAGCTTGTCTCTGATGTTGCAGAGGAGAAGGAATAAAAATCAGGCTGGAAAATCTTAATGAAACAGAACTTTAGTAGATACATTTAAAAAGAATCCAGATGCAGAATGAAGACTGTGAAAATAGATGTTATAAAACTCTTCTTTTTGATGTTTTCTGATTTACAGAACTGATTTTTAGGCTAAAAATCTTCCTCAGCTTCCTAAAATTTCCAAAATCACCTCAGGGGTGTCCAACAACACTCTGTACATTTGACCTTTTCTTCCTGGACAAGGTTTCCTGTAATTATTCTTGGTTAACATTAGATGCTGATATTGGAGATATATTTGAACTGGTTCATTTCTGGCACCTCAAAAGGCATTTAAAATAGTTGTTTTATTAAAAAAACCAGCCCAAATTCAAACTGCCACATTACCAGACCTTTCTTTGGGAATAAGTAATAGATTTAATGATTTTTAAGTCAAGTAAACAGATAAATTTCAATTCCTGAGGTCTTTCAAAGTTTTTATGGCTGATTTTTGGTGAGGTTTATGGCTGTGAAATTGCTCCCTTGAAACCATTGCTTTTTGAAAAAGAATAACATTTCTGCTCTAAATAATTGAGCTGAGATCTGCAAAAACAGGTTCCAAACCAGAGGCCAAACCAGGGAACAGCTGCTCTTTTGCCTTGTTTGTAAACTGGGCTTCCAGGCTTTTCCTGGGATTGCCTTGAGAGAAGCCAATAAACTGGATTCTCTGAGGTCTCACTCCATTTTATGCTCTCTTTCCATATCTATGTTGCATTTTTACAGTTGAAATAATCTCTGGATAAACCTGCTTTTCCTTTAGGAATGAGATGAATATGGACAAAAGGCTGGGAATAGACAAAATGAGGAAAAAAAGCCTTGAAAAATGGGATCATTTCCTTCCAATCCTGCTCAGGAACAGTTAAGTCAGGGTAGAAATATGTTCAAAACACTTGTAAAAACTGAGCTGTGCTGAAACATTTTCTGCTTTTGTTTCCAGTGTAATGATTCGGGGAAAGTATCATTTGTGAAACATTATCAGCACTGTGCTCTCAAGTCTCATTTCAGGAGATAACCCAGAGTTATTTTGGAATAGAAAATGAAAATATTGCAAAGCTTTATAAATTCTCAGCAATATTTGTTTTTACTTAAAGTGGTCAAGAAAAATTCAGGCTCTTTTCTTTTGACTGTGCAGTGTTTTGCACCCCTTAGATTAGCATTTTAAATATTTATTTAAACTGATGCAAAATAATAAAACAGTCATTTTCCAGCAGCTTTGACTTTAGAAAACTCCTATTTTTTCTGTTTTCATGCAGTTCATGTTGGGTTTATAATTTGTACTGAAAGCTGGAATAAGTTAATACAATTACAAGGGGAATATCCTGACATTTATTAGATTCTTAAGTAAATTAATGCTTGAAGTTCATAAGGAATATCCATTTTTATCTTGGGAATAACAATAAAAGGAACCACAAAGTTAATTCACAAAGTAAATCAGCTTTTGAAAACATGAATCTGAACTGGGTTGTATCTTAGGACATTTCACAAAGATCAGCTGGGACAACATTGGAATGGCAGCTCTAAAAAGTCTTGTGGGATTGATTAAATTTGCCTCTGGAAAATACTTTAGTTGCTGAGAGAAAATTAACAGAGTCCAGGACCTGAAGTAGAAAATTTCTTGCAACACCTTTCTACTCCTAAGAAAACTTCTTACAAGGGAATTGTTCATAGTGACCTGTTTTATGTTAGTGATGGAAATGAGGAGCTGAATGAGAATTTTGAAATCCATGAATATTTGGGATGAGGCTGATTCATTTCAACAAAGGAGGTGTCTTCTGGATGGTTTTGTGTAGGGATGGAGAGAAATGGAACACCTCAAAATCCCAGAATCCTGGGATGCTTTAGGTTGGAAGGGACCTTAAAGCCCATCTCATCCCACCCCCTGCCCCGGGCAGGGACACCTTCCACCAGCCCAGGTTGCTCCAAGCCCCGTCCAACCTGGCCTTGGACACTTCCAGGGATCCAGGGGCAGCCACAGCTTCTCTGGGCAACCTGTGCCAGGGCCTCCCCACCCTCACAGCCAAGAATTTCCCCCCAATATCCCATCTCTCCCTGCCCTCTGGCAGTCTGAAGCCATTCCCTGTGTCCTGTCCCTCCAGCCCTTGTCCATAGTCTCTCTCCATGTTTCCTGGAGCCCCTTCAGGCCCTGCAAGGCCACAGTCAGGTCACCCCAAAGCTTCTCCTCTCCAGGCTGAACAATCCCAACTGTGTCCCCTTTGCTCCCAGCAGAGCTGCTCCATCCTCTGCTCACCTTGGGGCCTCCTCTGGACTCTCTCCAGCAGGTAAAACCCTCATCTGTAAATGCAGCTACAGACATTATTCCTCACATTTGTCCTGTGGCTTTTACTTTAACATGGACACAGGAAATGTTGATAAAATCCATGAATGGCAATGAGGTTTCTCCCCCATAAACCTTTGGATGTAATTTTATTTCAGGCTGGTACAATTCAGCCAGAAATACCCAGCTGAGACAGATGGACACCAGGAGGAATTTGTCCCTGGAAAGGGTGGTCAGGCCCTGGCAGGGGCTGCCCAGGGAGGTTTGGAGTCCCCAGCCCTGGAGGTGCCCAAGGAAGGCCTGGATGTGGCACTCAGTGCTCTGGGCTGGGGACAAGGTGGGGATGGGGCACAGGGGGGATCCATGGGCTGGGAGGGCTTTTCCAGCCTTAAATTCTGTGATTCTGTGATCCTATGATAGAAACAAAATGATAAGTAAGTAAAACTGTATTAACACTGGAAATCCTTCCTTACTCCTGTAAAATTTGATCTGAAGGAATTCTCAATACCAGCTGTGGCACCTTTGCATGAATTAGGATCACAAAGTACATCTAAACTTTTTATATATTGGGAACCTAATCTGTGCTGTCAGAGCCCATTGCACAGAGTGACAATGGATGGTGAGTGCAGAGCAGCCTCAGGCACAGGATGAGCAGCACCACAAAGTAATTACAGGCACTTCAGGAAGAACTAATAAACGTTTCCCAAATCCATTTGAAAGGAAATTGGGAAAGGACTTTGTCAGCAGTCAGACAGGCCTCCAGGAGAACACAGCCTCTGACATTTCCATTGAACCAGCCTTTCCCCCTCCTGGTTGCCTTTAGGAAAAGGGAGATTTTAGAGCTCTCTGAGTCAGAATGTCGAAGATTTCTCATCACTGGGTCAAATGTGGAGTCCCTGAGAATTCCTTTGTCACATATGTCCCTCCTAAATTCAAGAAACTTTTTGGAAAAGCTGAAACAGTCTATAGAACATGCAGTTTCTGCCAAGTCAGAAACACAACAATTTTGTGACTATTTCAGGAATGAACATACTGACGCTTTATTGAGTTTAACAGATCTCTGCTTGTTGAAGGGGAAACATGACCTACTAGGGCAAAAGATGGCAGCAGTTCTGACAGAGATTTGAAGAAAAATGGATAAAATATCTTTGCAGTGCTGCAAGTTCTTGGCTGGGAGGGTGGGGAGGCCCTGGCACAGGGTGCCCAGAGAAGCTGTGGCTGCCCCTGGATCCCTGGGAGTGTCCAAGGCCAGGTTGGACGGGGCTTGGAGCAACCTGGGCTGGTGGAAGGTGTCCCTGCCCATGGAAGGGGTAGGACTGGATGGGCTTTGAGGTCCCTTCCAGCCCAAACCAGTCTGGAATTCTGTGATTCCATACTGTAACTTGAGCATCCCTGTTTCAGTATGTGTGTTCCAGGCCTGATGAGCTCCATATCCTGCCATCCCAACCCCCTGCAGCAGGCACAGCTGTGGATAAAGGCGCATATCTCAGACTTTTCTTATTACTTTTGTTAATGCAAAACAATCCAGTGAAAATACAATCGGATTCTCTTGTTCCTGTCACTCAGGGGTGAAAGGATTGAACCCTGCAGACACTCTCCTGTCTGCAACAGTTTGGGTATTTCCATGCATCTGAAACATCTGTATTTTATATTTCTTCCCTGTCAGACTCAAATGTGTTTCTAATTCAAACATTTCAAACTGTCTGCATCAGCTAAATATCTTTCAGGATCTGCTTAATATGCAGGGATATGGTAATCCCACAGTTTTATTTGTTCTCTCATGAAGTTGTTACTTCCAGAGCTACACAGGAAACTTTACATGACTTCAAAAAGATCTCTTATTTATCCCTAGATTCCAGGATTTGTAGCCTCTATGAATTTCTCTGCTTAGTTTTCCATTTGATGGAAATGGTCCCTTCCAGCCCAACTTTCTCAACTGCTGGTGGGAATTAAATTCCTGGGTGTGAAAAAAGGGAGCAAATCAGAAGAACAAACCAGATGGAGAGAAGAGAACCTTTGTTTTGAATGTATTAAATGAGGTTAAATGAGGGATAAATCTGGACAATAGTAACTGGAAGGGGTTTCTTCTTCTTTTGCTCTGTAGTGTTTGATAGTTGAACATATTACAGATCCTTTCCTGCCTCATCTCCCACTTATCTCTGTTACAGCAGTGCAGGGAGAAGGTTTAATTTCACTCTAATAGTTTTGTTTGTTCATCTTCTCTTATAACAGACAAAATTAAGGTTTAGTCATGTTAGAGAAATAAACATTATTGTCATCACCTTCTGAAGTGTTATGCAAGAGAAATGTCTTCCTTCACACTTCTTAATGTATTTATTTTGGTTGGCTTTTAGTTTGTTTTCTGGTTCACAGACAGCTGTAGGTTCTAGTGGGTCATTTTTAATCTCTGGACTATTCAGGCCAATTTTAAATAGATTTAATTTTTACAGATTTAATTTAGCAGATAAATAATAATCAAAGAGGGTAGAAAAGCTGAAGAACTGATTTCATAGGTGTAGCTGCATAATACAATCAGTAACCTTATTAAGGGTGATTTTAATTTTTGTCCTACAGGTGCTGAGAGTTTTGGGAGTGTTTCTCAGTTTGTCCCAAAAAATGGTCACTGGCCACGAGAGAGACTGAAAAAAGGACTTTATCCTTTGGACACAGTTTTATATAAACTGAATAAATTGTATTGTGGACATTGCCAGACATCTCTTTCTGTGACCATGTCCCATCCCTGGAAGTGTCCAAGGCTGGGACAGGGCTTGGAGAAACCCAGGATAACATAAGGTGGGAAGAAGGTGGAATTGGATGGGCTTTAAGATCCCTTCCAGCTCAAATCATCCGGGATTCCATGACAATATAGATCCTTTTATTTTTCCTCTTTGATTCCTTTGATACATTTGCATAAGAATCTGAGAACTAGTTTGATGTCTGATACTTATTTTTGGTTGGTATTCTCAGTCTCCTGGTTTAGCCATCATAACTGCTTACTTTGGGAGTAATTTTTATTTAACAGATAAAGTATAGAATTGAATGCAACAGAAAAGCTTATTTCAGTTGAATATTAATATCATTTATGTTTTAACTCAATCAGGATCAGCCAAACTGTTCATCCTCCCTTTCTGTATTCAGAGTGAGAAACTCTGACTTGAGCCAGGTGTAGAATTCTGACTTTCAGAGGTTAAACCTGAATTTGCCAGAAGAAACTTTCTATCATCCATTATTCCTTCCAGCCACAAAGATAGGGACTGTAAAGGAAACAAATAAATAGAGTTTTCTGTTTATCACCAGCATTTCACAGACCACAAATTCTATATGGAATCAGTTTTATTTCTCACTGATAATTCTGTGCCTTTTCCCCGTCACACCGTGACCCTTTCAGCAGGTTATTTCATTCCTCTCTTAGTTCTCCTCTTGAAATATCAAGGCCAAGATGTTACTAAATGCCTGGAATAGCTGGATCAGTGCACAGAGAGCTCTAAAAACTCCCTTTTCCTAAAGGTAAGCAGTGTGTAAAGGCAGCAGGTGGTGAGCAACTGGTGCATCTTTCGCCTCCTTTGCTTCTCTCGGGTTTTATTTCGCTGTTGTTTGGAGCTTTAAGTTGTCCGATCTGCCACATCACAGTCCTCTCTAATTTCCCGGTGCCAAAAGTTCAGCAGCAACCCCTCACACTTCTGAGGTTCAAAGAGCATTAGAAGAGGAACGCTCTGATTGAGGTAATGAGGCTGTTTGGCATTTGAAAGGCCTGGAAAGGAGGCAGCTGTTTCCCACCGTTTTTCATTGATGTGCTGCAAAATTATCACCTGTCTGAGCTTTTCAAAGGAGCACAACTCCCAGACACTCCTTGTTTTATTGTGGGCTCAGATGTGCTAAAGGAACTTTCTAATTTTAGCCACAGAAGTTTCATTATCTTAGTAATAACTGGC